>OX451737.1:472814008-473177021 GCA_948472305.1 Vicia faba | reverse complement strand
CCATAGGAAAGAGTTCCTTATACTCTAATAAAGTATCATTCTTAGGTGATGCTTGACGCACATAATGGACAGAATATGTTAAATTAATATTTGATTGACTCTAGTGCTAGTGGGAGATTGTTGGAGTCAGCCCTAATAGCCAATCAATATTGACTTAATATGCTTTTGTATCATGACCTATATATATATATATATATATATATATATATATATATATATATATATATATATATATATATATATTATATATATATATATATATATATATATATATATATATAATATATATATATATATATATATATATATATATATATATATATATATATATATATTATATATATATATATATATATATATATATATATATATATATATATATATATATATATATATATATATATATAGTGTCATAAGTTATTCTCATAGAATAATTAGGCATTGATTTATTATTTTACTTGTATATGACATTATAAAGTCCTTAGAATAATTAGTCAGTTTGATGATATATTAAGTATGACTTAATCGTGAGACTTCATTAAACATAAGGACGATATTCCTAAAGTATCTTTAGTCCAGTTTTACAGTCAAATAGGAGAACGGTAACGCATAAAGACTATTGAGTAGACTGATGATCATATCTCACGAGTCATGGATATGAGATATCAAGTCTTCACATATGTATAAATATTATGAGTAATATTATATTATTGTCACTTGAATACTACATAGTTTGTTAGTGTCATAAGTTATTTTCATAGTGATAGTGATGTATATCATCTTTCGACCTGAAACCACTATGGACCCTAAATGTGAAGTCAAGTACTTTATTGTCAATAAAAAATTGTCTGTAACAGGATGACCATAAAGATGGTTGATGGATACTCAAATTATATTGAGGGACATGAGTGACCTAGATGAGATTTTCCTCTCCTACATATACGAGAGTAATATTTATGAGGCCCTTGATAGAGTGTGACTGTAAAATGCATGGTCATGCTCAAATAAGTCGGTATGAGATATTGGGCTTATTCGTTGTTATCAACTGTACTTGAGGATCAATGAATAAATATTGAACTATACAAGGGTGACACATTTTATGCTTTGTGTACAATATAGATATATAAGAGCAAAAGGGTAATTGTACACATGATCATTATCACATAAAAGTTATGTCAGATCACATGACATTCTCGTCACTTAGATAACTATGATGTGTTGCTAGATACCGCTCACTGTTTATAATATTAAATATGTAAATTAATATTATTGTCAACGTTACGAGAACCCGTAAAATCACACGCATAGAGTCCTAATAGTGGAATTGATGATTAAATTAAATAAGATTTAATTTAATTATGTGTTAATAGTATTTAAATTGTTTAATACATTAATACATATATAATTTATTTGATTAACTATGATTTAATTAAATAAATGAGCATTGACAATTAGTTAAATTAAATATGACTTAATTTGATTAATATTTTATTTTATTTAATTAAAAGAGTTTAGTTAAATATAATTAATGTTTTATTTTATTAAAATAGTTTTAATTAAATAAGATTGGATTTATTTTAGAAAAACTCAGAATAAGAGAGAAGTTCTATAAATAGAGGAGCTCTTTCCTTTATCAAGGCTAATCGTCAATTTTGTTATTCTCTGAAAACGGCTAACACTGCCTTCTATTCTGCACTCGTGTGGACTACGTAGAGACGTCGATATCTCTTTTCGTTTGTGATCAATGATAAAACACGCTTTAAAAGGTAACTTTTGAATCCTTATTTTAGTTTGATTTATTTATGATTAATGCTTTAATCAAGATCTATTTTTCATATTAAGAGGATTCATATCACAATCCTTTGATTCAATCCATTTGCACATTGATATCAATGTGCTAAGAGGATTTGTTGGAACATGTCCATGTTTCAATATGTTGAATTTAAAAATTTCTCAAGTCCCACATTGTTAGAATATTTTTTTGGTTAAAAAACCATTTAGTCCCACATTGCTCATGTGAGAAATATTACTATCTTACTTCACTATATAAGGAGTGCACATGTTTCATTCCAAATTACACCAAAAACTACTCTATTAGTTTTTCCTTCCTCACTCTCATAACTCTGCGTCTCTCGAATTGTCGAAGCGCCATCTTCTTCCCCTTTCTTCATACTCGTTGAATTTTCCGAGTATTTTCTTGAATTCTCTTTAGAGAATTATGTTAATATCTCCTCATTTGAGTTGAGAAATTTTCAAGTTTAATCTTTTGAATTCTCTTTGGAGAATTATTTGAATTTCTCTTTGTTTGAGAAATTATTATGACTGGTCTTTGTACCAGATACTACGAGTGGTGTTGATACCATATTTGAATGGTCTTGTACCATCAGAGGGTGTATTTCTAGACCGATTATCTATCATGCAAGTAGTAATCGTACAGTATAGAACTGAGCTGTTTTATCCTGGAGGCGGCGCGGTAGTTCGACTGCTTTGTATAATTTTGAGCAGTGCCGCGAAACGTCTTAAAGAGAGTGACCTAGTCCGCGACTCAACCGGAAGGGTTTGTGATCTATGGATAAGAAAACAAGGTCTGTAAGTTAGATAAGTCTTTGTATGGGCTAAAACAAGCTCCAAAGCAATGGCATGTAAAGTTTGATAACTTAATGATATCGAATGTGTACAAAGTGAATGAAAGTGACAAATACATTTATTACAAATTTGAGAATTGTATTTGCACTATCATATATCTATATGTAGACGATCTACTCATATTTAGATCAAACATTCAGGCCATTAATGATATGACATCGTTGTTGTGCAACAACTTTGATATGAAAGACCTCGGAGAAGTGAGTGTGATTCTTGGTATCAAGATCACAAAATCCGAGCAAGGAATTTCTTTGGATCAATCACAATATGTGAAAAAGATCTTAAAGAAATATAATTACTTTGACAGTAAACTTGTGAGCACACTAAATGATCCAATCGTGAAGCTGTTTAAGAACACTGGTGAAAGGGTTAGACAAACAGAACATGCGAGCATCATTGGAAGTCTTAGGTATTCCATTGATTGTACTAAACCTGACATTGCATATGTCGTGGGATTGTTGTGCGGGTTTACTAGTAGACTGAGTAATGAATATTGACAAGCTAGTGAGCGAGTCATACGGTACCTTAAAAGGACCATGAATCTCGGTTTACATTATCATAGATTTCCTATTGTACCTGGAGGATACAATGATGTAGATTGGAATACCTTATCAGATGATTCCAAAGAAACTAATGGCTATGTATTCAACATAGCTAGATGAGTTGTATCTTGGAAATCAAAGAAACATATTATCCTGAGAATATAGCATTTGCAACTGCTAGTGAAGAAGCAAGTTGGTTAAGATGTTTGCTAACTGAGATTCCCTTATGGGAAAAATATATGTCATTTGTGTTGATCCATTGTGATAGTACCGCGGCTATTGCAAAAATTGAGAACCGTTAGTAAAAGACGTCAAATAAGAAGAAAGCACAACATTGTTAGAGATTGTATCTCTAAAGGAGCTGTAAGAGTGGATCATGTATGCACTGATGAAAATTTAGCAGATCCTTTGACGAAAGGATTAGCTAGAGAGAAAGTCTATAATACATCATATAAGATGAGACTAATGCCTATAGAAAAATGAGTTGTTCATGATGGTAACCCGACCTAAATGACTGGAGATCCCAAGAAATAGGTTCAATGGGTAATAACAAGTTGTGAGTAATATGAGATGGTCATGCAAGTAAAGCATGAATCCTGAAGTAATAAGAGGATGAGATAATAGAAACTCTTAATGAGATCTATACTCTGTATGAGGGAGTACCTAGGCTACATGAGTACTCTTGATAGACTCACCTATGTGATTGTGGAACTTAGGTCGGTTCCTATGGAATTTCGAGGCAGAATTCCTATAGCCTTCATTAAACTGGGATACACGTGCAGGGCCATTAAAGCACGGGCTATTAGAATACACCTTAAGAAAAGGTTGTGTGCGGGTTTGATGTCTGAGATAGAGTTCAAGACATTTGTGCCACTCTTGTTGAATTGGAATCCTACTTGCTATGTAAAGGTTCAAGTCGTAGACACCTTTGTTTATGCACAATCTTAGAAACGTTTGACGTTACTTCTAAAATCAAATTTTTAAATTCAAGTGGGGGATTGTTGGAACATGTCCATGTTTCAATATGTTGAATTTAAAAATTTCTCAAGTCCCACATTGTTAGAATATTTTTTTGGTTAAAAAAACCATTTAATCCCACATTGCTTATGTGAGAAATATTAACTATCTTACTTCACTATATAAGGAGTGCACATGTTTCATTCCAAATTACACCAAAAACTACTCTATTAGTTTTTCCTTCCTCACTCTCATGACTCTGCGTCTCTCGAATTGTCGAAGCGCCATCTTCTTCCCCTTTCTTCCTACTCGTTGAATTTTCTGAGTATTTTCTTGAATTCTCTTTAGAGAATTATGTTAATTTCTCCTCATTTGAGTTGAGAAATTTTCAAGTTTAATCTTTTGAATTCTCTTTGGAGAATTATTTGAATTTCTCTTTGTTTGAGAAATTATTATGACTGGTCTTTGTACCAGATACTACGAGTGGTGTTGATACCATATTTGAATGGTCTTGTACCATCAGAGGGTGTATTTCTAGACCGATTATCTACCATGCAAGTAGTAATCGTACAGTATAGAACTGAGCTGTTTTATCCTGGAGGCGGCGCGATAGTTCGACTGCTTTGCATAATTTTGAGCAGTGCCGCGAAACGTCTTAAAGAGAGCGACATAGTCCGCGACTCAACCTAATAATTTCTTCGGTGACAAATATTTCAAAATCTAAAACCAACATGATTCATATCACATTGGATATCAAATGGATATCAATGTGCTAAGAGGTTTCATATCACAATTCATTTGCACATTATTAGTGACATGATTGAATAAAAGGAGATTGTGATTGAAAAAGTTGCTTCAAAAGACAATCCCATATATGTGTTTACTAAGTCATTATATAGGTCAAGGTTCAAATATTATGTGAATTTGATCAATTTTGTTAAAAAGTGGTTCAAGCTAAGAGAGAGAGAACAAGATGACTGGTTGGTAAATTGGTATGGCTATCATTTTGAAGGCGACATGTGTATTTATGGAGTGTGCTTTGAAGTCTCGGATGAGAAATTGCAATTCGTGCACTTTGGTTTTGTCTCATCCGTAGGTCAAGTTTATGTTATGTTGGAGGTGAAATAGGTATTACGAAACATGTCTCATACTTAATAAGCTCATTCTATTTTTATTTTTGTATTTAAATCTTTGAGTTATCTAATTTTCATAACTTCTTATATTGTCATTTCCACCTTGGTCACCGGTTCTCTCCATCTAGTCATCATTAATAATAGTAGACGATGTTTCATTATTTTGTCAAAAGAATTAGAAACATTTTAAGTAGCTAATGACCATATATTTTTGGCGTGAATTAATAATGTCTTGTGAATTAGAAAGCACTAACAAAATGATAGTGATGTGCATATAATATTTTATAGCACATGGCTTGTAACAAACAACTATTACAGTTCATAATAACCTTTAGTTTCCTATTTCTTCAAAATATATTATTATACTATTATATTTAATTAAAAATAGCAATGTTATATGAATGAGAAGCGGGATCCAGTTGCTTACATCACATTTTTTCAGTTTCTAGCCACATGTTTGTATATTGCTTTTGATGTTGCATGCTGAATGGGAAGCAACTAGATAATTTTTTTAATGGAATATAGATAGTTAAACATAGTAAATTTGAAGAGGGAATTTTGGATGAAGTGCTACTAGGAAACAAGTCAAGGGATGGCAAGCAAATTGTTCAAATAGATCTCAAATCCACTAATTACTATGGCTACGATTTTTTGTCTATTTTGTGTGTGAATAACATGTTATGGTTTTGTCTTTTGCAAAAAACATCTCATTGAGTTAAGGAGTATAAGTATGGTATATAAACAAAAAAAAAAAAACAGAGAGTAATTGGAAGATGACACTCGTGGAAAGGATTCAAGCACGGTAGTAGATGTCTGTGATGATCAGAGAGAAAGAGTATCTACAAGTTTAATGTAACAATCTCACTTTAATTTAGTATTTTATTTAAATAATAGAATATTTGATTGTGTGTGGTTTGAAGTATTTCTGTATAAATTCTGTTGTTTTGAGTGTTTAGAAGACTAAAGAATATTTTCATAATTTAATAATTACTTAAATTATCGAGGTAGATAGTGGGCGAATTTAAATTAGAATTATTTAATTAATTAGTAGTTATTTAATTTATTAGTAATTATTTAATTTTAATTTTTTTGGGAGTAATTAAAATAAATAAAATAGAAATAAATATTTAGTTATAATTAAATATTTATTTAACTGTGATATTTAATTATTTGCAATATTTATTTAGTTAAAAATAAAATGTTACAGTAATTAATAAATTATTATTTATTGAAATAATTTAATTATTAGGATTAATTTTAATCTTAATAATAAGTATATTAGTGTTAAAATTTTAATGTTAGTTTTAGAGTAAGGGTGTGTGAGCAAGCAGTAAGGATGACTTGAACAATTGAGATTTTTACAATCTGAGCAAATGGTGCTTCTGATTGAGAGAAAGACGACTTTGGGAAGGGAGAAGGAGGAACGTGAAGAAATTGTGAAGTTTCGTTTAAGGTAAAAGAAAAATTATTTGACGAGAAGGTGATAATTGGATAGGAGGGGGTGAGGGTCTCCAGTGGCGGAGCCAGAAAAATTATGAAGCCTGAGCAAGTTTTCATTGGCTTCATAATTTTCTACCAAGACAGTACAATGCTAATCCCAAAGGAATTATTTCCTTGAATTGCAATTACCTCTTCAATTTGTAAGATTTCGGATTTTATAATATATACATGTTAAAATTTCGGATTCTATAATATATACATGTTACAGTATTTCAGGTGTGCTCACAAAATGAACAAACCTATAAAAGCCGAGAAAATTAGTTCAACACGCTCATTTGTGTGAAATTAAGTACTGCCTAAAAACACCGCTATCAATTCAAATTTCAAATAATATTGTCAAATGCAGATCGGCGAAGTGGTGGTTTGTTAAAATTCTGGTATGCTACAATGTTGTAGAGCCACTATTTGAGAACACATTGTACTAAGTAGCATAACAAAAAACAATAAGGATGTGATCAAACTCCGCTACATTATAGTACAATAGCTATAACTGCTATTTAACAATAATGATTCCAAGATATGCCAATCTAAGTTATCAACAAATAAAAAATTATGATAACAAACCATACCTTTCAATATTTCCTCTGGAAAACCATGTGGCATCGCTTTCGTGCTCAAGCACAAGAACAATTGAATAACCAACCTTTGCCATTTGATCTTGAGCAACCTTCAAGTGGCAGTGAAAGGGGTTGAACAAACCTGAAGCTATTTTCTCCTTCTTTCCATTCACAGTAATGACCCAATCAAACCTAATTTACACAAGAGCACAAAATTACTTGATCAATTAACTCACAGAGATTAATCAGTGACATAAAACTCATATCATATGTATAAACAAAATATAGTTCATGCAGTAAGTTTTCTCATTTCTTAAACTCAATTTCTATAACTGCATGTAGCAACTACATACATTCTCCCAATAAATTTGTACTCCTTTTTTTATCAATCTTAAAAAAAATTCCTCAAATGATATTTTTACAGCTCAGATGAAAATTCTAAAATCACTGAACTATAACATTTCTTAAACGAAAGTACCTCCTCTTGAGCTTCCTTGTAACAGAGGCAAAAATTAATCTTCTCCAATACCTGACCATTTTCTAAAATATATCTGGCAATACTTAATCCACGCACATGACCAACAAATTTTTTAAACTTCAGCACTTTAAGAGTATAAAGCAAACAATGAGGCACAATTAGAGAATTCATCAGCATTCCATCAAAATATATCACCTAGAGATCAGAAAAAGAAAAGTAGATTTTTTGAAACCAATAAAAATATTGAGCTCATTTTTAAATTTTAGAAATTAAAAATGACAAACCTTTAAAACTAGAGTTTTCAAACAGGGTGTCTTTAGGAATTAGGAGTATGCTTAACAAATATCTCTCTCATTCACACTAGTTATAAATTAAGTAGATCAGAATTTATATAAAATCAACAAAAGTAAGTACATTTTCAACAAGTTGAAATCCGTTGATGAATGTTATCTGGTTCTAGTTGGTGTGAGCTGAAACACAATTGAATCCAGCCTTGTAAGTTGTAACTCACTTTGTTGTTTAAAAGAGCTTGCTTCAAAATCTCGATTTTTGACACTATCACATGGCAGATATGACTCGAATAAAATAGATTGCTTCAATACTTCTTTCTTTCCTTCAAAAGTTCAACAAGTGAAACAATAAATAATAATAATTCAGTACCATAATTCGTAAGAAACAGGCACGAAAAAGAGAAAAAAAACTTAGTTGAGGCAATTTATCGAACAGTTAGTGTGCAAGTTGCAAAATGGTGGTAACAACAACAATTTGATACTGATGCCATGGCCAATCTATGGACAAAAAAATCCATTTACAAACATAGTATAATCAAGCAATTCATCAAACACTTGGCGGGCAGAATACAATCAACAGAACTAAGCTATATGTAATGCTTACTATGGGTATAACTTTTGAAGAAGAAGATATGAGGCTAATTATAGATAAACAATGTCTATGATAAAATTAAATCTATTGGATAAGAATGAAACAAACCTCCTTCAAGTTCATTGGAGGCAGTGAAAAGTGAAAGAGTTGTCGTCTTGTTCATCGTATTGCGGGAGAGAAGAGTTCCATGAAAGTGATTCGAGGCGGCCGAGCCTGGGCAGCTGGCCGGACGCTGGCTCCGCCAGTGCTCTTAACCTACCACCAATGCCATTGGTTTTTCATGTTTTTCTTTAAGTTTATGTATGCTATGATTTCTTTGGCCAAATGGAGTTTCGGCGTTGACATTGTGAAATTATTTTGTTTGAGATCGTAATATGATATGTGATCAAATGAGATTTGGGATAAATTTCATTTGACCGATGTATGTTTCTCGATACAATTATGTTTATGTATTTTGTGATCAAATGAAATTTGGGAAATTCTCTATTGGTCATTGTAACAGATTACATGTATGTAATGTTGTTGTAGTGTGATATAAGTGAAAATAGTAAGGACAATATATTTTTTTGTGCAAATTTTGTTATTTGGTAAATTCTAATGCGTTGACGGTGAGTCAATGAATTTAGGAGTCTATTTCTTATAAATATGTTTTCTCCAGTGAAATCTCTTTCTATACAATCTTAATATCGTAAAAACTATTTTTCTCAAAAAGGTCAAAATGCCTTATTTTTCTCAAAAAAATCAAAAAAAGTAAATTTTCTCGGAAAATCACTTTTTTTCCAAAATAAAAAAAATAGGACTTTGAGAAATTTGATTTTTGAGTTGCGGCGGCCGCGATCAGAGATCGTATCTGACAGCCACGGTCGTGAGGTCGCAAATCAGAATAATGTGTCGCAGAACCGCAGCGAAGTAGGTGGTCGCTGGAAAAATCAATACTCACAGCAGCGAGCATCATCGACAATGACAACCGCCTGAAACCGAAAATGATCTGTGCAGCAGCTGAGAAGGCGAGGCCACTGGGGCGAAGGCAGAGCCACATCCGCAGCGGTGAGCGATAGGGACTATAGGAAAATCGAAAGTCGGCCATGTATGGCGGCAGCGGCGGAGTTCCAGCAGGGAGGCGAAAATTTCAGACCCGGAGGCTGGTCCTAGTGTTTCAGGGCTTTTTTCGACAGTTTTGAGTTCAGGGGCTTTTCGCTTATATTTATGCAATTTTTTACATTTTTGACCTTTCAGGTTACATTTTCGTTAATTTTGAGTCAAACTGCCAGCCCTTAAAATTAGTTGAGTTATCACTCATGAAGGTTGTCTTTTGGGACCTTTAGAACATTCTGAAATAATTTTGGTTGTGTTAGAGTTTGATGATTGGTGAAATAAGTTTTTGTTGTGATTAGTGATCCGAAGTGACTATATTGGTGGTTTGAATATTGGCAATGTTTGGTTCGTATATTGAACATTTTTGGTGATAAATGTTTAAATAACTTTTTAGTGAGATGCATGCTTGTTTTCCTACATTATCATGCATGCATATATTTTTGAGTTAGATAGGACTTCGGTCTAGTGATGACCTCAGATTCATTTTATGGAATCGTTGGTTTAGATGAGGAACCATAGGCGGGTCTCTGATTCATTTGATAGAATCATTGGTTCATGTGAGGGACCAGAGACCGTTAATAAATTAGTAACACACTTCTGATATCTAAAAACCTGGTACTACATGCATATATATGTAGGAGTTGGTGCATTTAGTATTCCATTTAGTATGAAATGTGTTTGTGGTTGTGATTGTGATTGTGTTTCAGTATTAATGCTAAATTAATCTCTACTTTTATCATCCTGTTGTTTCAGCGTTATTATTGTAAGGCGTATTTTCACCCCCTTTCTTTTGTTTGTTAGATGCCCTTGTGCAATTTTGTACAGATAATCAACAGGGGGGATAGCTTGTGAGTTTGGAAGACGACTTCGTGGATCTCTTCACGTTTATTTATTTTCCTTTAGTATGGGAACATTGATCTAATTTTGTAAAATCGGGGGAATATGGTGAACATATTTTATTGAGTTGGGGTTTGATTGTATTTTCCATAACTTTCCTTGAATAATGTTTTTTTAGATGTGTCATAATTTGACTTTCCGCTGCAACATAGTTGACTTTGAATGAATAAAAGTGCATGTTTTGATGAAGTAACATCATATGTGTGATATATCTTTAAAAATTCAGTTTTGAGTTCTAAGGTGTTACACTTAACACTCCAACACTTAATTCAATACCTGATAGAAATGAAACTGAAACAACCGACTGAACAATTAACTGATAATGAAATCAATGAAGTCGCCATCAAACGTTTTTTATCTCACAGGAAGGTAAAGGTAAACATCGAGTAAACCTGAGAAGGGTGAAATCAAGATCAAACGACTGAGAGATTGGGTAAGAGAGTCTATTCCGAGAGGGGAAGGTATTAGCACCCCACATGCCCGTAGTACTCTACATTATCCACTCTTGTTGTTCTAATATAATGGGTGTGTTTCAAATATAAGCTTAAGAGATAAAAGAAAATGCAAAGAGGGAATGCATGCAAAAGAAAAGAGAAAATAATGTAGGGAAAATAAAGTTGTGCTCGTTCGGGCTCTACCCCAATGCCTACGTATCCCTTTTAAGGAATCAAAGCAGCCGTAGTTCGGCTTACTTATTTTGGTGGGTTTGTGTTTTTTAATTGAACAAAGTTAGATTCAATCATTCCACCACAGCTCGACCTTTGGAGACTTATGATCTGTAGCGGAAAAGAACTAACATGCTCTTAGAAAAGAAAAGCTGATTGGCAAAAAGAAAAAACTTGGTTGGTGTTTTTTACCTTAAAAAAGGATTTAAATTTTGTAGATGTTTTATTCATTTGCCAAGAAAAAGAAAGTTTTTTTTTTAAATTCAAAGGATGCAAAAGAAAAGAAAACATCCAAGGGAGACTATCTAAATTTAATCCCTAATATTATCATACAATGATTGATCCTAAAGTTGAGTTTTGAAGGGAAATCTCTGCCCTATGTTGACATGATTGGATAACAATCCTAATGTGTATCTCAAATCATCATATATAGATGAATCGAGAAGTCATAAAGGAGCATAGAAAAGGTCTATCACCTAAAACTATGTCTATCTCAAATCATCGTCTATAGATGAATCGAGAGCTCCTAAGGGAACATGTTGTGGGTATATCATCTCTAAACATGCACACAAAGATGAAATCAAGCAAGCAAGTCAATAAGCTCAAGAGAGCATACACAGTGTGTCATGAGTAGCGCATGCTAACTCAAGTCAAATGCCTAACCATGATATAGAAGATTAAGGTAGGTATAAAATCATGTAGGGATGCTTTAGCCAAGGGGTCACATCAAATGAGGCAAACAAGCAGGGAGGGGATAGAAGCAAACATGATGCATCAACATAGACCAGCGTGATCTCAAGAAAAAATGTGGGGGATCGATTATGGATCCCTTTTCCACTTGACGACTCGATAACAAGAGAAAGAACAATCAAAAGCATTGGCGTACAACGCGAGCTAAGGATGAAATGGACTATAATGTGTGGGGTAGATTACGAACCCTTTCCGCTCGCCTCCTTTTGAGGAATTCCATATGGGATGGGGAATATATGCGAGCACAAATGTAAACACACAGGCAGAATACCTACTTCAAAGGTAGGATTTTAAACAAACACAAGTATCAAACAAGTCACATACGTGGAATTGCCTTAAACATGTCTTTAAATAAACCGGAAGGATTCCTAACATGATCAGCATTGGAAATCCCCGTCATACATCCCTATTCCTACTTGACATGGAAAGGAAAGAGGTAAAATACCTACTTCTCACGATCTCTAGAAAGAAACAAAATATGGATAGAGAATAAAAGGTAAATATACCAAACAGATATCAATCCATAGAGCAAAGCAAATAGCAAAGAAACCCGGAAAAATTTGCGAACTGCTATCACTAATAAAGAAAATACCATCAACATATGCGTCAAAGTATCATCAATCATAATAGGAATGTGTGGCGGACACATCCGAGTACCAAAATACCCCTGCACCTGATATCAATTTATACACAAGTATAATAACATGGTGCACAACAAATATGAGCACATGGAACATAATATATATCAGACATTCCCACACCACTACAAAGTACATGTATAAATTACAATCCATACAAGATACAAAATAAAAATCACACAGTGGAATATGTAGCGGACACATCCTTGTGATACCAAAGTACCTGCACAAAAACATGATTTATGCAAGAATGATATCATTTGTGTATCATATGCATTTTTCACTAACAAGTGATCGCATAAAGTTCCTTTCAACCAATAATAAAGTGCTAATCAAAGGTTGAAGGCCTAACAATGTACCTTTCAAAGAATTCACAAGAGAAGTTATAATTAACAAGACAATATAACCAAACATGCAATAAAACAAAGCAAAAATTGATGTTTCTGTCTGGGTAACCGGTTACCATAACTGGGTAACCCGTTACCAAAGTTGGAAATTCTTGAAATTGGCTACTGACTTGGGGTAACAGGATACCATAACTGGGTAACCGGTTACCAAAACTTTAAAGATTTTGGCCATTTGATTTTGACCCGGGGTAACGGGTTACCAAAACATTAAAGATTTTGGCCATTTGCTTCTGACTTGGAGTAACCGGTTACAATAAATGGGTAACCAGTTACCACGTGACAGTTTTGAAAATTTTTGTGAAGGAATGGATGGTGGTTACCATATTTGGGTAACCCATTACCCAGACAGAAAATAGTTTTAATAGATTTTTGAGATTTGGCTCATGGCGTAGGCATTTGATCGAACACAAAATGGCCACACATTCAACACATGATTTTGCATAATTCAAGGTCTAGATTCAAATTAAACAAGATTGATTAAGATCAACTATTAAACTTCATTCAACATCATTAGTTTGTTTCATCAATTAAGCACTTTCATGTAAATCAACTTAATTCAATAACCACTTAATTCAACTATCCAATTCTGGATTTACACATGATTATCAAATCGATTCACGACTGTTAGACTTAGATCTATATTCTCTATTCAAAATTCAACCTAGATGCAATTCATGCTTGATCAAAAAGTTCTTCTCAAATGATCACTTATTTCAAAAGTGCTTAATTCAAGAAAAATTCACCAATAGAAATGATGAGGAAGCTTAGGTATAAAGATCACAACGAACAGATCAACAATCAGATAAGAATTTCTCTTGATCTTGACTTTTGGATCCTGATGAAATTGTTGTTGTGTTCTTGACAAAAAAGGTGTAGAACCTTGATTTAATCTTTGAGAGAATTGAAAGAAAATGTTTAGAGTGTTTACGAGATTTGGTGAATTATGAGAACCCCCCCCCCCTTGAAAATTCAGATTTTTAGATTATATACATGGGCCAATTGGGCCTTGGATGAGAAATTGAATAAGTTTCAAGTTATCATCCAAATGGAATCTCGAATCGACTTCAAAGCGAAAAATGAAGATATCAAATTTGTGACACGTTGCCGAAAGAACAGGCTCAATCGGATAAACGAAGAGGAAGTTATGAATTTTTGAAGTTTCACTGACACTGTGTTAGGTAAAATAATTTCGTGTGCAATATTTCTATGACATCATACGCAGAATGGACAAAAAACGGAAGCCTTCGAGTCACCGTTTAATTTTGGCATCTGAAAAGAAACCGCAGAAGACAAAATTTTTGAACCAACCCCTCCAAGCTCAGCTCAAAATGCTAAAAATAGAATGAGATATGAATTTATCGTATCTAACATTAATACAAATGACTTCCGGTTTAACGCAAACATGTCTTCAGAAACTCAAAGTTCACGAGTCCTTCCTTAGTGAATCAGCTTTTGACTTCCAAAGACGACATCAAGATGAGATCGAGACAGAATTTTGGCAATTAAAATTGAGCGTATACGATATTCCATCCGGGAGTTATGAATTTTCCAATGCACACGAAACAACAGTTCAACATACTTTTCTTTATATTTTTTATTGTATAACTTCTAAGAGAATTGCATATTCAGAGACCTTTCTTCGAGAATTAGCTATTGGTCCGAACATGAAAGTTTGAGAGCATATCCAAACAGTTTCAAAATTTCAAGAATTAACCCAAAACACCATTCCCATTGTGATACGGTGGGAGAACTGACTTGGGTGTTTTGTGTTTTACTGCAAATGTTGCGGTTAGCAAGAGTCGCCACTGACTTTTCTTTTATCTAAAAGGAAAGGCTGAAAAGAACAGAAAAGACCTTTGAGATTATTTCTTGAGTTCAGGGGGTAGATTATGAAAAGGGAAGGTGTTAGCACCATTTTCATCCATAGTTATCTATGGGCTCTTAGTTTCTTGCTAGATCACTTGCTTTTGTTTGAAAGTGTGCTTGTGGTGTGAGTTTTGAAAGTATTTTGAAAATTTTCCTTTGTAATGATTCTTGTCTCATAAGAATGCATACAAAGTGTTGTTTAAAAATAGTTTAAAGCAGTGTTTATGTAAATGTAATTTTGAAAGTGATTTTGAAAAGGATGTCTTTATAATGGTTCTTGACTCTATAAGAACGCATACAAAGCGTTTGTCTTTTGAAAATATTTCAAAATGAAAGTGTTGGTGTATAAAAATGTTTTTGTTGTGAGCAAGCGAGCAACTAGGAGCAATCTACCTACTCAAAATTCTTTAGATGTTATTTTCCTCATACTTTAGATGTTGCTATCTTACCATTGTTTTGGTAAGAAGCCCAATCGTTGCATGTGAAGGGACGGGTGTGGGACGTTTGTATAGTCATAGAAGGAAACCTATGGAACGTTTTAGCAATATCGTTTAGGGACTAGATCATTTACCGAAGGCAACATCAAGGGTCATCGAGGGACTACGATCTTTTATCGAGGGTCTTTGCTAAAACGCCCATGTTCGAGGGACATGACTATTTTCCGAGGTAACAAGTGAGACCCTAAGGGTGCATGTGTGCAAAGTGTGTTTGTTGCATGCATTTTGTCTTTGATTTTTTTGTGGTCTACTTGTTGGTTTTTATCTTGCCATAGACACCTAATTACTAGCAATTGTATAAAAGTAATAAAAATGCAGAAAATAAATCCTACACTATTACAACCATATTGAAGTGCATAAAAATATAAAGGCAAAAATAAGATAAAAAGAAGAAAAATGAGCTCTTTCGATTGGGGGGAGAAGCACCCTTCGATTCTGCTTCTGTTGGCCACCTTCGATTGGGGCTAGCATCCAGAAAATCATGGCCTTCGATTGGGCATTGGCACCAGTCAGGTCATGGCCTTCGACTGGGTTTGGAAGTCAGCAGGGTGCGCCTTCTGGTTCTGCCTTGTTGCCTTGTTGCCTTCTTCGATTGGGCCTGGAATCAGTAAGTCATGGCCTTCGATTGGGGCTGGACTTAGTGCAAGTGTGCCTTATGATTTTTCCTTTCTGCCTTGGAAGTTAGCATGGAAGCCCAAGACTTCGTTTCATGTTTCTTTCCTCCTGTTTCTTTCATTTGGGATATTAAATGGCAACATGGCCTAAGGCCATGCTAGTATTTATCTTGCAAACAGTTTAATACTTAAAGCATGTTTAGGTAACCAAGAAGCAAACGAAAGGGTTAGTTTTGAAAATATATTAAGAGGGTGAAAACGAAAAGAACAAAGTATTATGTACATGTTTCAAACGAAAGGGAAAGTTACTCACATGATATGCATGAAACGAAAGGTTCAAGGGTAAGAGTGACTTACCTTGCTTCAACCTTGAATGTGAATTGGGCCTTGAGTGGTGGCCCTAGGCTTCTCCTGGATTTGAAGGGAGGGGCCAACAATTGTGCTTGGAATGCTGGATTCGAAGGAGAGGAGCAAACGTGATGCTCCTTGGGATTCGAAGGAAAATGAAGGGTATTTGTTCTTCAAAATCGAAGGAGGTGATAATGGGATTCTAGGTTTGGTTTCACAAGTGTTGAAAGGACTTGAGAGATTTGTTGTGTTTGAGAAGATTTTGGAGGTTTCATTCCTCTAGTAAAAAAATCCTCTTCTTTGGCTTTGCAAAAAATTCCTCTATTTATATAGAAAAAGTGGACATGTTATCCAAAGCCAGCCTTGCAAAGAATAATAAAATATATGTAACGTGAAAGTACAAGTGGGGGGCCTTTTGGCAGTTAGGGTGCAGAAGATGTGACTTATGCTTCGGGCCTTGCTTGTGCTCAGACCAAAATCAGGTTGAAAGCTGATTTTATGACTAAAGTACCTTTTATGAAGAAAGGGTACACAATCCTTTGCCAATTTATCCAAGAATGGTATTATCCTTCGAATAAACCTTCGAACCCTTAGGAAATGCATCACAAACTTATGTAAACCTCTGGTTATGTGAAGATTTGGAAGCAACATAGCCTGACATGTAGGGTAAGGCTATGAGATTTCCTCAGATTTGCTTCAAACAAGCTTTGCTTCGAATGGCCCAGACTGGATTCGAAGCATGCTGATTTGAAGGGAATCAGAACTTCAAACGAAGCTTTGTAGGTAGATACTTTTTGTTCAATCGAAAGGCTTGCTTTTCAGGGGGCATGTGTGACCAGCATGTCATGGCCTTCGATTGCAAGCATGCATGCAACTTACTTTTCCAATCAAAGGGTTTGTCTTGCAGGGGGCACATATGGCCAGCAGGTCATGGCCTTCGATTGTAAGCATGCAAGAAGCATACTTGTCCAATCGAAAGGCTTGCCCTTCATGGGGCACTTGTAGCAGCAAAATTTGGTACTTAAAGCAAGCATGCAGGAAGCATGTTTGGTGAATCGAAGGGTTTGCCTTGCAGGGGGCACTTGTGGCCAACAAACTTGGGATTCAAAGCAAACATGCAGGCAGTGGATGACACAAATGAAGCTTGCAACATGAAGTCACATGCCCAGACAAAAGAGGCATGCTGGCAGCAAATTTTGAGCAATCAAAGGAGGTGCAAAGTCAAATCGAATGAGGCTGAATCAAAGGAGGCCTATTTTTCTCCAAATTTGTCAAAATATTATTTTTATCTGTTTTCTCCCTTTCTACAGTTTCCTTATAATTTTGGTACTGGAAAATCCCAATGTACTTGTGCAAGCTTGAATCCTGAGGATCTTTGTGAGAAAAGCCTTGAGAATTGAGAGGGAAAATTTTGGGCTACAACACCCATACAGGAGATACAAATTTTAAAACTCAGATCAGTTGAAATACTGTTTCTAATTCACACTGCATTAAATTTACCGAAAACACCCAAATCTTTCGCGACTCACCATGCTTTGAAATGTATGAGAGCTTTGTTGTGTTGATGAAATGCCTTGATCCCACGAGTATGGATCCAATGATATGAATGCATGTATATGCTAACAAGAGTATAAGCCAATTAGAGTTGAAAAATGAAGAGGGAAAAGTTTGGGGTACAACAGTTTCCCCTGTTCAATCTTTTTTAACCGGGGAGTGAGATTGGTGGAGGCCTTTCAAACAACCAAGGTGGAAGAGGATTAAATACTTATTAGAACCATAAAATTTGCACTATGAAACAAGTCGGGTTAGGATGAAACTTTGATTTTTTTTATAGAAGATGTATGGCAGGTCAAAATTAGACAGACGAGACAATGATCGGGTATTCAAGAAAGAGACCAACTACATCAGGCTCTAACAGAGATATCAGATACGAAAGAGACCTAACAATAGGAACTCAATCGGAAAAAAAAACTTGAAATGGAAGAGATCTGTCAAATCAATCTCCACTGGACATCAAATATGGAAGAAATATGTCAAATTGGTCTCAAACGGATATCAACGATGGAAGAGACCTGTCAAATCGATCTCAATCGAACATCCAAGATGGAAGGAATATGTCAGTTTATCTCAACCGGATATCGAAGATGGAAGAAATTTGTCAAATTGATCTCAACCGGATATCAAAGATGGAAGAAATCTCTCAAATTGATCTTAACCGGATATCAAAGATGGAAGAAATCTGTCAAATTGATCTCAACCAGATATCAAAGATGGAAGAAATTTGTCAAATTAATCTCGACCAGATATCAAAGATAGAAGAAATCTATCAAATTGATCTCGACAAGATATCAAAGATGGAAGAAATTTGTCAAATTAATCTCAACCGGATATCAAATATAGAAGAAACCTATCAAAGTGATCTCAATCAGATATCAAGATGGAAGAAATCTGTCAAATTGATCTCAACCGGATATCAAAGATGGAAGAAATCTGTCAAATTGATCTCAACCAGATATCAAAGATGGAAGAAATATGTCAAATTGATCTCAACAAAATATCAAAGATGGAAGAAATCTTCCAAATTAATCTCAACCAGATATCAAAGATGGAAGAAATCTATCAAATCGATCTCAACCGGATATCAAAGATGGAAGAAATCTGTCAAATTGATCTCAACCAGATATCAAAGATGGAAGAAATCTGTCAGATTGATCTCAACTGGATATCAAAGATGGAAGAAATCTATCAAATTGATCTCAACCAAATATCAAGGATGAAAGAGACAAGTCAAATCGATCTCAACCAGATATCAAAGATGGAAGAAATCTGTCAAATCGATCTCAACCGGATATCCAAGATGGAAGAAATCTGTCAAATCGATCTCAGTCGGAAATAAAATATAGAAGAAATCTGTCAAATTGATCTCAACCAGATATATAATATGGAAGAAACCTATCAAATTGATCTCAACCAGATATCAAAGATGGAAGAAATCTGTCAAATTAATCTCAACCGAATATCAAAGATGCAAGAAATCTATCAAATCGATCCCAACCGGATATCAAAGATGGAAGAAATCTGTCAAATCGATCTCAACCAGATATCTAAGATAGAATAAATCTGTCAAATCAATCTCAACCGAATAACCAATATGGAAGAAATCAATCAAATTGATCTCAACCATATGTCAAAGATGGAAGAAATCTAACAAATTGATCTCAACCAGATATCAAAGATGGAAGAAATATGTCAAATTAATCTCAACTAGATATCAAAGATAGATATCTTGAATCAAAAGAGAAACTCAAAGATTGAACAGAGAACACTTGTATCAAAGGCAAACTTAAAATAACAAGGAGACTAATCGAGGGTAAGCTCTTGACGAAATACCTCCTATCCGAAACGATCTTACTAGGGATAAAGATACGTATATCTGGTGAACATTAGACACACGCAAGAAAGAGACCGACCAGAGAAGACTCTCACTAGGGATATTAGCTCAGCTAATGGAAAGAATACTTGACCAATATGGATAAACCGAAGACAAAGAACCGACTAAGCAGAACCCATAGAGGACACAGATCAAAAGTGAACTCGACAAGAGAAAGAGACCAACAAAAGGGGACTCTAACAAGGATTACCAACACGGGTTGGACTTTGAAAAGGTTGTAAATGCGCAAGAACCACGATATCCATCAATACTAAAGGCATGGTATTAATTCTTTAAGAGTATCAATTGTATAAATTACCACACACCAAATATGGATACTCAAATTCTTAAGACATAAGAAAGGTTATACACTGACTCTTACTTGCACTCTAACGACAAAGAAAAATCACAGGTAAAATAACCAAGGGCTTGCAAGGGCAAGATAAAACCACGAACTTACTAGGGAAAGGGAAGATACCAAAGGCCCAACGGGTGGTAAATCAAACAGAATCTGTAGGGGAAACAGAAAAGGATTACCCTAGGCTTACTGTGGAGACAATTCAAATTTGAGCACATAACAATCTGGTTACTGCATGTAAACATAAGTGGCTTATACTTATGCATTTTTGAAATTTTTTTATAGCGTAATGCTCCATACAATAGAAATGCTACACGTTTTGGTAGATGCAATGTAATGATGCATGTTTAGCAATGCACTGGGGAAAACATGTAAATAAATGGATGATGAGAAGAAAATGAACTCCCGAACCATTATCTTCGCACATATGACCTTCTGCGAGGAGAAATCAACCTAAACTTCATTGGGGAATCACAATTCAGACCCAACAGCTTCTGAAGATTGATATCACTGGGGAAGTAATTTCTTGGGAAAAATACTGCAAAAATAAATTGCAGTCTAGAGAAAATCTTAAACTCTAATCCAAATCTTAACTTCCTCAGGAACAAATTCTTTATCTTCTGTTAGAAAGATGAGAGCTTCGCTGGGGATAGAACTTTCTCGCGTAGAATTTATTTGACGAAGATAACTTCTATTAGGGAGTATATAAATTATTAAATAAAAAGAATTCTACTCATACCACATTCGGGATATCACCACCGGGGGATAAAGAATTTTCACTTGGGGAATAAGAGAAAACCTATTAGCCATAACTTAAAATTTGGAACTCCACCGGTGAAATTTTCAGCAATACACTCCTACTGAGGATAAGATACCCTTAAATGACGAACGTCAATGCATATTAACCAAGAAAAAAGCAGGGGACTTGATCCACTAGGGAGTAAGCAAGCCTTATGATCAATCATTTCTTCAAGAAAACTTGATAAGGCAAAATTTCCTAGGTAAAACTGAACTTCACGGGGAGCCAAACATCAACCTCACCGGGGATACCACCACCAGGATAGAAATCTTCACTTGAGAAGAATCGAGCATCTTGGAATAGAAGCTCCACTAGGGATATCTCAAATACCTTCTATTACCTAGGATGAAAGAGTTATGAACAGAACCATCATGTATACTAAACCAGAGAGGCAGGGCACCTGCTCCAATGGGAAACGAAAAATTGCTTCACTAGGAAGAGAAAACTCGCTTCACTATGAGATAAAGGCAACTTCATCCAGAATATCTTGAAATTCGGATTTGACTGGGGATAAAGCTACCTCTTTCACTGTATAATAGAGAAGCTTCGTATAATGGAATCAACAACACCAGCCGCACTAGGTATAGTCATTTCTGCAAGATTCACGTCAACAACGACTTACATCAGGGAAAAGAAATCAATTTAGATCGGGCAGAAAAAACCGCCCTCATGGGAATACCAAACCGAAATTTCCCATGGATAATTGGGAATCTCTTCAAAAGAATCCTGATACAGGTAAATCACACTGGGGAAAAGAGTGCGAACTTCATTGAGGAGTAGCATGCGTACCACACGGAGAAGACAAGGGCTAACCTCGTTGGGGAAGCTGCAAAGTGTCGAGTTCAAGGGAAATACATCAATAATATTTCAAGAAATCCAGAAAGAAAAACTGCAATGAAGAGGAAGAGCATACTCAAGTGAGGATCTGACATCGCTGGGGATACATGATTATATTTTGAGCACAAGTGTGCATTCACTTGGGAAATTGGATCTCATTCTACATAAATCCTCATGTTGGTCGCATACAGACCCTTCTTGATTCGTTTGTAGGTATGCTTCTTATCATAAAAGACCAAACATACTTGCAAAAAACATAAATTATGGCAATATGCCCCATGCGTGGAATGTCAACCTCTGTTTAGGAATAAATACTTTGAACTACCAACCACTAGGTAAAAACCGTGATGCAAGATTTCAACTTCATCATGTTAACTCCGAAGAAAAAATGCCACTGGAAAGTTGACTTTGGAGAGGATACTGCAAAAATAAATTGCACTCCATTGAGAAGAAATCATCTTGACTTCAAACAACTTCTAAATTTCAGGGGAGAAGATCCATTCTCCTCATGCAGAGAAATGAGGATGGTTAGCTGGGGAATAAAGATCTCGGAAGAGAAACCCCTTGGTAGACAAACTTTTGTCAAGTAGCAATGGATCTTTTACCGGGGAAAAGAGTCTTCCTAGGGAACAAAATTTCCATACAAACCTTGTATGAGTAACAACCCACATGCTCTTTGCATTTCCGCGTGTATCCTGTTGAGGATAACAATCCAAACTTCAATTGGAGATAATGATCCTTGACTTCTGTCGAAGAATACCAACAACCCAAACTTAGGTCTCTGGCTTTTGTTAGAGGAACATCAATACATGGACCTGAGTCTTTGATGAGTCAAGGATAACGATCCTGACTTCTCGACATGCTTTTCAATTTCACAAGTTGTTTAGCCTGCACATGGACTTATCTGATCGGCCCTTGAATGGATGAAATTCCCCTGCATAATTTCTTGCCCTAGTCTGTTGGGCATTTTAAAGAAAATTGCCTCAAGAGGACATCGTGAGATTTGTACCATAAATATAATTTGCCCCAGTGTTGTGAACTTTAGAATACGGCTAATGGGTAACCAAAAGTGGAGATGCTTTCAACCTTGCTTGGGCGAGTGCCTCTGATTACTCAGCACTTTGAGAGATTCTTCGAATCTTGGCATAACTGCCCCAGTTTGAATGTACTTTGAGGGATCAAATCTCGATTTGAGTTCCCTAGCTTGGTTGAACACTTACTCAACAGAGTATTCAACATGCTTTCCCCTGCTCAACAGATTCTTGACAAACCTTTTCTTGCCTCGTGCTCACAGAGAAATGAGAAACTCACAGAGTTTTGAAGACAACACCTCCTTAGGGTAACTGACTTACATCTTGAAAGTAGGATACTTCACAACCGTACTTCCCAACTTGAATTGCTTCGTTCTCCAATGGATACTTAAAGAAATACGTCCCTCGGGACCAACTGAAAGTAATACACCACTGCTCGATAGAGACTCTGGACAATCAACTTTTTCAATCTGCTTTAGATTATTTCTCAAACTGGTCTTCTTTTACTTCACAGAATCAATAGAAGGTCTGCCTCAGATTAAGGTCATTTTCGAAAATGATTTACCTTTCAATGGTATCCTGAAGCAATTTGTCCCTTGAGATAATAAAACTTCCATCTGATGCTCATTATTCAAGCTTTCTTGATGTTTAAGCACTTGTTTATATGCAAAGAATGTTTATTGTTAGAATGATAGTTCTAATGCAAAGTTCATGTTTGCCTTGAAGTTTAAAAAACTTTTTGTTGAAAAGATTAGACATTGAAATTTTTCTTGTACGAAAGAAAGTAAAAAGATGGAGTGATACCTACTCAAAAGTTTTAGCAAGCCTCCTAGGAGTTAGATTACCGTATTCTCGTTACAGTTTTGCTTTCGAATTAACCCTTGCTTCAGTTAGGACTTTTAAGGGTTGTAACATGGCCTGGTTCACGGTTTTGTAAAAAAAAGATTTAAGGCTCAAAATTATTTGGTGCCCACCCATTCTCTATGACGTTCTCCAGTCCTACATTCAGTTAAACCAATACGAGCACTCATCTCTCAAGAGGAGTTTACAATGGTTGAGGAGTCAAACGAGGTTTTTTTGGACATGACAGTCACTCACCTCTTTCCTTCTTTTGTGCTTCTGGTTACACAAATTTGTTCTTTGCTGAGGATTTTTATTTCGTAATCCCTTTTTGCTTTTCGCGCTTTCATTTTCCTAGACAAATTCCTTTTGAATTTGACTCTAAATTCCAGCGGGATGCCCTGACTTTTTCCTAAGTGACTTGTTTTTTAAGTTTCGACTTAGAGAGGCTTTTGTATCTTTCTTTCATCATTTCCTTTTCCTTCCTTTTGAACAAGTCATTTATCTTCTTGTCGTCTTCTATTTGTTGGAAGTGATTATGATTGCCTAAGTCCTTGGTGGATGAGGGATAACCATTGTGGTATCATCATCGGCTGACCTTCTGATGTGAGAGAGATACCCATTGGGATATCGTTCTCTTTGATGCACGCTGCTGATAGATGAGGGTTAACCATTGCGATTTTGACTTTCCTCAGCCTTTTGATGGATAACCATTGTTGTATCCTTAGATGTGGACTCCTAATGAGTTTTGAACGCTCGATCGGATTAGCTGAAATCTACCCTTCCCCTGGGTTAAAAATAAGGGTTTTTTATGAACATAAAAGAAAATCCCACTTCGAAGGCTCAAAGGGGTTGACGAGGGTCTATCTCCCTTATATCTCCAGTGTTTGGGAATTTGAAACAATGCATGTACATCATCGGCAGGGTTTTTATTCAAAAGCATACCGTTTAAGATTTTTGGTATATTTCTCATCATTCTCCCTCTATAGGTTTTTTCTTTGTTTACAAGAGTTAAGTATAAAAAAACAAATAAAAACATTAATGAGTAAATACGAATGAATTAATTCAAGACAAACATATTCAATGCATTATGATTTATATTAAAAAATAAGAAAGTTTTACATAAAAGAAAGTACTGAGCCAAATAAGAAATATTACAAATGAGAATGCAAATGTAATTTGAAATTTCCATGTTGAGGAGACTAGTCTCTTTATGGACTTGTTGCTTCAGAAGATACTCTGGCAGTCTTGACATTCACTGAGTCAAAGGAGACTTCAAATCTGACTAACTGTTGCGAGAATAATAGCTTTTGCATCAAGAAAATCTTACACTTTATCCTTGAATGGTTTACAACTTTCAATTGAATGGCCAGGTTCCCCAGTATGGTAATCACATTGGATTCCCTCAACAGATGTGATGACTTCTTTATCAAGCGACCTTGCATAAACTGCATTACAAAGTATCTTCTACCACATAGAAGAAATGCCAACCATCTTCTACAACACGGAAGAAGCATTCAATTGAGGAGAAAGAGTCTGAAACAGTTTGTCGACCATGGACTGGACTTTGGAAAAAGAGCCAGCCAAGTGTCAGACTTCATACTTCAACCCTCTGTAGTCTTAAATATCATAACGATGTTCCCTAGAATAGGAGACACATATAATATTTGCATCAAAATCAGGAGAGAGGTTTGTGGGAGGATGACCCAAAGCACGAAGTTTAATAAACTGAGCTTCTAACACACGAGGAAGTATCTGGATGCAAGGTATTGAGATTGTATCAACATGTTTCTCAAGCTTCTTTTGTCCTTGCTGATAAGCTTGGTCCCATGGGTTCACTTGGAGACTAGAAATTAGTTGTTGACGAGAAAATCCGGGAACACGAAGTTCTGGATGAGACCCACAAAGTATCTCTCAATAAAAAATGTCCCATATATTGGGTATAAATGACAGCTTCTATTGCAACAACATATACCGGGTCACTTTCCTTTGTTGGCACTGTCTTCAGAACTTCCATTCCCGACTCAGTAAAGTCTCTAACTGGTTATCTTCTCTGTTGTACCCCAAAATTTTCCCTCCCATATTTCTTAATACATGTCAAGTGAGGTCTTCAAATTGCTCAAGGAGGTCCAAGAGTTGACCAGACAAACTCTCTCCTAAGGCAGTCTACCTCAAATTAGGGTCTCATTTTTCATCAAGATGCTTGAGTCCAAAGGATCCCAAATGCTTTCCAAGGCCATAATATGTTATAAAGACCATCCATGTCAAGCTTCAAGCCTTGCAGAGGAAGTTTTCTATGTCAATTGTTCAAATGCCTAAAAATTAACTATGCTAGGTCAAAAGTCAATTGTGGCCCACATACAATCAAACTTCAAGATTTTTGGTCAACATCCTCATTTTGAAGTATCATTCATCATTTTATCAAGGGTTGATCATGATTCATCAAGGACTTTCCATAATTCATCAAAACCCAAAAGTTGCTAAATTAGGGTTTTGCAGGAAAAGTCAACTCAACTTGGACCAAGCATAAATTTCTCATACTTTATCAAGAATGACCCATCAAAATCTCATTTTGAAGAGGATGCAATTCTCTACAATTCATCTTCATCTCCCAAGTTCAGAATATACACTCATAAGAAGATGAGAATTTTGACATTATAGGTCATTTTGAAAAGTCAACAAAAACGCCTTTTGGGTCAAAACTTCATACATGAACATGGAAGACTCAACTGAGATGAGACCAAAAGGGTTTCTTAGAGGACATCCTAAGCTTTCTAAAAAAGTCCAAGAACACCCCTCTAGGGTCAAAATTGAGAAAGTTATGCATTAGCCAAGTTGACCCTTTTTGCAAAATTGCCAAAAGTCAAATATGCTCAAAATTGCATTTTTTGCTAAATGAACCCAACTTTTTAGGCTTGAACCTCATTTATAACATGGTCCACGACCCAAATTCTCACCCACATGTTATTTGCTTCATTATTTATTTTATTTTGATTTTTTTGATTTATTAAAAATTAAATTAAATCAAATAATTAGTAAATAATGGCAAAGATTTGCTTTGATTGGATTTTTGGACAGAATCACAAGCTCATAATGCTGGCATATCAGAATCAAATCACATCAATGGCAATTGGTACAAGAAAGGAACGATTGACATGAAAATAGAAAGATATCCTATGCATTGAAAATCAAATCAAATCTTGGATAAATGCAAAGATTTAATCCAAGTTTGTTAACCTAGTTCATTCTAGGTTATATAAGAAAGGTTACAGATCAAAGAAAGGGGCTAGAGGCGTGAAACTGCCAGAAAAGGAACTCAGAATTCTTGACAAAAAGTGAGATCCAAACTCTGGAATAGAGGGCTAATCAAGGAGTTTCAAAGCCAGAAATCAATTCCATGACGTTGCAGGAAGCATTCTCAATCAGTTGCCAGCGTCAGCACATCCAGAATCTCCTCCTATCATTCTCACGGTTTGTAAAATTATCCACATTCAATTATTATAATTCTTGCATATTCAGCATGTCTAAATTACATATTCGTGTTCATCAACATATATGCAATGTTTCTGGATAGTTTAATTTGAATTACAGTGCAGGCATAAACTTTTGCCATTGTTAGGGTTCTGTGCTCCAATTTGGGGTTTTGGTTTTCAAGCGAAATCAAATAGAATAATGGGTACCATGATGGTCAGAGTTTCAAATCCAGCTGATCCATGGTCCCCAATTGGATTTATATTGCATATACTTGATTTTTGAATGATGCAGGTTTCAGCAACAGGCCTGCATTTGTAGGTAAAAGAATCATAACTTAAAACGATGACTCCAGGGAAGAAGACAATAATGTGTCACAACCTGATTGGTTGATTCAAATTCTGGCGCGTTATTCTGGCCAGGAACCTGTTGTTATGATATATTGTTTGTTTTTATTATTTTAACAAGTTAACATCCAGCGCAGTTGGTCAGAAGAAGGAAGTCAGAAGCTCATTATTCTGGGTTCGATCCCAGGCGTGAGCTTTTGGTATTTTCTCCTTTATTTTCATCAGATCCAGCACATGCACCTCCTGAGGTTCATCATCTTCTGGATCCCAGTCAGAACCAGATCCAGCACGTACAGGCCATTATCTTCTGGATCCCAATCAGGACCAGATCCAGCACATGCACCTCTTGAGGTTCATCATCTTCTGGATCCCAGTCAGAACCAGATCCAACACGTACATGCCATTATCTTCTGGATCCCAATCAGGACCAGATCCAGCACGTGCAGGCCATTATCTTCTGGATCCCAGCCAGAACCAGATCCAACACCCTCATCTTCTGAGAGTCATCATCTGCTAGATCCACCAGCCAAAACCAAATCCAGCACACCCCATCTTCTGAGGGCCACCATCTTCTGGATCCGTCAGCCAGAGCCAGATCTGCTGACAGCAGGCTCATTCGGTTATTGCTATTATTTTGCTTTAAATTCTTTTCTTTAATTATTCTGTTTTTTTATATCAACACCAAAATTATTTTCTAAAAATAACCAACCAAAAATCACAAAAAAGACTTATTTTCTTAATAAATGTTTTCTAATTAATTAAGTTTAATTAATTTAGGGCAACTTTAATTTCATTCATAATTAAAATTCAATTAGAAAATTAGGTTAACTTTTGAAAAATAGGTCGTAGATTAAAATTAATTTAATTTATTTTTCGTAATTTAAAATTAATTAGACTTAGGATTTTCCTTTAATTTAACAAATCCATTATTTTCTCAAAACACAACAAAAAAAACATTTTTTTAATTAATCGCAATTAGGTTTAGGTAAGGGTCAAAACCCTAATTATCTCGTATTCAATTCAACGCGCACATATTATTGATTTTGTCAATATTGCTGTAACTGTGTATGGTCTGTAATAGTTTAATCTAGGGTTTTCATTTATCGCTTTTTTCTGAGGGTTTTTGGCTATGTAATTAATCCCCCCCCCCCCCGAAGCCTTGTAATAGCGTAGATTTACTTTCTCGCATCTTAATTTCTGCCAATATTTAAATGTCTAGATGTATGTTAATAGGATTGTATGACAAGATTGCATGATAATTTAATACAGTTAGAAAACCCTAATGTGCAAAGATAAATAACCGAAACAAATCACTCACACATATCACTTCTAGGGTATACTCACACTTCGGTTGCCTTCGGTAAACAATCATTAAGTATAGGATATCTTAGTGGTTACCCTCCTGTCTAAAAAAGATCAAACCTCCAATTCGAATGTTGCCTCCGAAATGTTGCCTCAGAAATGTTGCCTCGAATATGATCTTAAGACTCTAGGGTTATTACTAAGTCATCCTAACATTGCTTTAGTGATCGTACGTCCCTTTCGAATTGAGCCTTACAATTCCAACGATGGTGCTACCTATTTCTCAATAGTAGGATAGCATTGTCTAAAGGAAACAAGAATAGAAACGATCTTTTTTCGAGTAGGTAGGTGCTAGTAGGTACTTGCTCAATCAAAACTTTTCACACTTACACTTTTCAAACAAATTTTCAAAACAACTTCGTCACACCTTTGAAGACTGATACAAGGGTTATCACGAAGTAAAAATTTTCAAAACAAAGCACATACACAAGAAATTTAAAAATGAGCAAGTACCTAAGAGCCCATGGAAAACCATGGATAGAAAGGGTGCTAACACCTTCCCTTTCTATAATCTACCCCCCGTACTCAGAATATCTCGAAAAAGGATTTTTTTTGTACTTTTTTCCTTTCCAATTGGATGAAATAAAAGTCGATGGCGACTCTTGCTTACCGCAACATTTTGCAAACACAAAATGCAAAACGCAAACCAACATTTCAACACAGTCGGTTCTGCCACCGTATCATAGAACTGGAGACTCTGCTGGGGAATTAATAAATGGGGTATACCGTAGGATCTAGTTCATCATAATTGCTTCTCTTGATTGCTTTGATTGCTTTACTTTTAAGGGTTTTGTTTGGGAGTTACTATAGATCCTAACCCAGATCTGGGGACACCTTTAGGTAAGTAGCAATAAACTGTGAGGGAACTGTACGGCGTAGACCAATACGGTTGAAGCAGTAGCTACATTGATGTGGCACATTGGTTGGTACCGGTATTCCTTTTTGAGAAACGGGGAGAATACGGGGCCGCTGCATGGTGTCGTTAAGCATCAACTGACCTTAGAACCTTTAATCGACCAACTTGGCCATTAGAAAGTAGTGAGATAGCCGGCCTCGGTGTAAAGCTGAGAACTGGTTGATACTCGATGCTACACTCATTGAGACCATACTCTCGAGATAGTTCCGGCCGCAAGAAAAGATTGCGTGAGCTGAAACCATGATCGATGGAGGATGGTCAGTGATATTAAGATCCTCTAGAACCCGGTTACTCTTTCTAGGACAGGTTAAAACCAACTTAACTTCAAGAGGGTATTACCTTTGACCTCACGAAGCCTTAAACCTAAGGATTTTGTGTGATTTGACTGTATTTGCAATATCTGTGTTTTCTATACCTGTGGTTTACCATGACATCATAACATGGCATTCATGTTTCATTACACTAACCATTTCAAAGACCAAGGGAGTTTATCTTTGTTCTGTTTTGCAGATTATGGCTTTCGGGCGCAGAAATACCATCTGAGTCAACTTTGTGAAGATACCTGCCCAACTTAAATAGCTAGTCTCAAGAGTTTCCGAGACTTCTATGTTCATTAAGAGACATGGTCAGCTTCCAAACCTGGTCTCTTAAAATCTTGATGAGCAGATGATGAGTGTACTTTTCCAGTTCTTCGATCCTGTGCATCATTGCTTCACCTTTCCAGATTACCAGCTGGTTCCCACCTTGGAAGAGTTCTCTAACCTATTGGGCATATCCATCCTTGAACAGGTACCCTTCACAGGTATGGAAGAAGTTCCTAGACTAGAAGACATTGCCTCAGCTCTGCATTTGAAACGGGCTGATGTAGTATCCAACTGGGAAACACGAAGTGGGGTCGGAGGTTTTCTATCCAAATTTCGGATAGACCAGGCTCAGCTATTCTGGGATAACTTGGATTTTCAGGATTTTGGAGATGTCTTGGCTCTCCTCATCTATGGTTTGGTTCTCTTCCCGAATTCAGACTCCTTTCTAGATGTGAATGCTGTCAAGATTTTCCTTTCTCGCAATCCTGTACCTACCCTGCGGGGTATATTGCATGCCCTCTATACTCGTACAGTGCGAAGAAGAGGGACTCTTATGTGTTGCATGCCACTGCTGTCGAGGTGGTTTATTTCTCACCTCCCTAAGTCTGTGATGAAGAACGAAGAAGGTTTGGGTTGGTCCTACAGAATAATGTCACTTGCCCATACAGATATTCTTTGGTGTTCCCGGGCTATGGAAGACATTGTTGTTATTCACCATTGTGGGGGATACCCTAATGTCCTGTTGCTTAGAATCAGAGGGGGTATAACTTACAATCCTTGTCTAGCTTTACGAAAGTTTGGTCGTGCTCAGAGAGATGGTCCACATGAGCTACTTCTTGAGGACATTGTATTTGACTACAAGGAGGACTTTAAGGAGCACCGCCGGAGATTTATACGAGCTTAGGGCATGGTGAACAGATCTGACCCCCAAGAGTTGGGACCAAAGACTTCCCTTCCTATGCAGCCTTACCTCCAATGGGTCCGAGCTCGTGCCCAGAAGCTTGGGATGCCCTATGAAGCCGTATTACCAGTGATTGTGGAGCCCACTAATGAAGAGGGCATTCCTTACACGGTTCTTTATCCTTACATGCCCACTGATCCTGGGGAGTTGGAGAGGTCTTGGATTCAGCTGAAGAATGAGCGGGATACTTACCGGGAAAAGTACCATGAGCAAGAAAGGAAGATTTTGAAGCTCACCAGGAAGCTCGAGGAAGAAAGAGCGTCCAATGACTATATCGGCACAAAGAGGAAGCGACCATGGGACTTTTACTTTTTCTTTTTCTAGTTTTAGATATTTTTTTATTTACTTCTTTGTAACGCCTTAAAGGCATTGTTGAACCTTTCAAAGTTTAAAGCTAATAAAGTTTGATTTATTTTTTGGCTTACAAATTTAAATCTCCCAAAGTCTTTGAAATCATTGCATGCGCATCCCATTATCATGCACATCATTACAGTTACCCCTACAAGTTTCTCATCTTCTTCGCTGTTTATGTCAGCAGAAATGTCTTTCGATCAAGCCATCAAAGATCTTCAGGCACAGAACGCCCAATTCCAACAGATGTTCCTAAGTCTGGATAAAAGGCAGGAAGATCTGAAGACCCTTATTCTGAAAGAGAAGAATAAAAAAAAAAGGTCGGTATTCTGAACATGGGTAGAAGATTCGGAGAAAGGATAAGACAATCAGCTGATCTGACCTCCTCATCCAAAGACGGGGAGAACCAAGAAAGGAAAAAGGACCCTAGTCTAGCAGTTTCTGATAACGATACGAATTACAATGACGAGCAGTATCCTCCTGCTGAGGATAGATACAAGCAGCTAGAAGACCATCTGAGTGCTATGGAGATTCAGAAGATCCCTGGTTTGGATTTCGGAGAACTAGGACTGGTATCGGGAGTGGTGATCCCTCATAAGTTCAAAGCTCCAGTTTTTGCCAACTACGATGGAGTATCCTGTCCAAAACTCCATCTTCGCTCTTACGTAAGAAAAATCCAACCCCAGACTACTGATAGAAATTTGTGGGTACACTTCTTTCAAGATAGTATGTCAGGGACTCAGCTTGAATGGTTTTATCAGTTGGAAGGAGCCAGTGTCCGAAACTAGGAAGACCTTGCTGCTGCCTTTTACAGGCAGTATCAGTATAACTCCGACCTTGCTCCCACTCGTACTCAGCTCCAGGGTATGTCTATGGGTGCAAGTGAAGGTTTTAAGGACTATTCTCAAAAGTGGAGAGACTTAGCTGGAAGAGTCCAACCCCTTTGTCTGATAGGGAGTTGGTTGACATATTTCTAGGGACGCTGTCTGGTCCATTCTTCAATCATCTGATCGGCAGTACGTCGTCTGGGTTTACTGAGTTGATTTTGACTAGAGAGAGATTAGAAGCTGGTATTCGAAGTGGTAAAATACAGAAGGATGTTTCATCAAGTGCAGTAAAGAAGCATTTCACCGGTAAGAAGGAAGTTGGTGCAGTCTATGGTCCGAGGGGCCAAAACAGACCTGAACACCGTAAAGCCGTAAACTTTGTAGTGATACCAAGACCCACGGTTGCTCCACAATGCAACAATCAGAAAAGGGTGGAAAGACCACAACGGAAGTTTACCCGCATCGACATGACTTTAGCTGAAGTTCTGCCTCATCTGTTAAAATCTAACTTGGCAACCTTGAAAGAGGCTCCCAAGAATCTAAACACTGCTTCTCCCAGATACAATCCCAACGCGCGGTGCGCCTACCATTCGGAAAGCCCAGGCCATGATACAAATGATTGTTGGGCTCTGAGGAATAAAGTGCAAGATTTGCTGGAAGCTAAAGAGATTGAGTTTGATGCTCCGAAAAAGCCAAACGTTATAACTGCTCCTATGCCCAAACATGGTCGTGGAGTCAATGTTGTGGACATCGATTCGTTTGTGACCTTTGTGGAAGAAATTTCTACTCCTTTGATGACGGTTAAGAAGAATTTGTTATTGGCCGATTTATTTCCGGGCTGTGGTGAAGGTTGCCACATATGTTCAAATCTGCCTTCTGGTTGCTGTTTATTGAAGTCAGGTGTTCAGCGCCTGATGGATAATAAAGAAATTTTGTTTGAGAAGACTATGATTCCATTTGAAGATGTTGCCATTATCACTATTTCCGCTAATCCTTCCAAGGTTTCCTCGAGAAAACCTGTTAGGGTTACACCCGTTCCAAGAATTGCTACATTAATAATCACCGCTCCTGGTCCCATCCCATATATCTCAGATAAGGCTATCCCATGGAATTACGGTGCTGATGTATATTACCATGATTTTAAACAAGATCTGAGGGATGAAGAAGCTGATAAGAATATCAGTAATATTGTTGGGACCAGTAAGGTCACCAGAAGTAGAAGACTCTTTTTTCCCGAGATCTCCCCTCTGACTGTCCATAAACCTGTTGTCATTCCGTCTGCTAGTACATCAACTACTGTCCCAGTTCCTACTCCAGTTATCACCCCTGTCGCCGAGCCATCTGGGACTCGGGGTAAAGAAATCATAGGTGAGCCTGCCCGGACGGAGGCACCTAAGAAAATCATCGTGGAAACCTCGAAACAAGAGATAGAGGAAAATTTGAAAATTATCAAGAAGAGCGACTACAACATAGTCGAGCAGCTGGGGAAGACCCTGTCAAAGATCTCTATGTTGTCCTTGCTGTTGTGTTCCGAATCCCACGCGAAGGCTTTAATCGCATTTCTCAAGACTGCGCATGTGCCACAGGAAACTTCATCCAATCAGTTCAAAGATTATGTGGCTAGCCTAACTGCTGATAATGGGTTAGGATTTTCAGATGCGAATCTGACTGCTAAGGGGAGAAATCATAATGATGCTCTGCATGTCTCGATCGAGTGCAGGGGAACCACTATGGCCCATGTGCTAGTAGATACCGGGTCCTCACTGAATGTTCTACCGAAGAAAGCGCTAGACTGTCTGGATTGTGAAGGTTTGATTCTAAAGCCGAGTAATATTGTGGTAAGGGCTTTTGATGGGTAAAAAAGAATGGTGCACGGGGAGGTGGACATCCCTGTCAAGGTGGGTTCTCAGACCTTTGGGTCCACCTTCTATGTAATGGATATCACACCATCATATTCTTGCTTGCTGGGTCGTCCTTGGATTCATAAGGCTGGGGCAGTGAATTCCACGCTCCATCAAATGCTGAAATACCCGGTGAAGGGAAAATTTGTCACGGTGCGAGGTGAAGAAGAGTATATGGTGATTCATCTCAATTCCTTCCGCTATTTAGAAATGGACGGAGAATTCATAGAAACTCCTTGTCATAATTTCGAAGAGGTCCCTCAGATTTTGGCGTCAACTGAAGTTACTACCAGCAAACCTCCGCTTAAAATGGTTTCTCTCAAGGATGCCAGGACCGTAATTGAAGAAGGTGTGTGTACCAATTGGGGTCAGCTCCCTGATTTCACTTATAAAACTGAAAAATTTGGTTTGGGCTTTACTACAGGGGCTCAGAGGGCTGTTAGCCACACACGGATTGGAAGACCTCCTCTACACATCAACAATCCGGGAGTTAATGCAATTGAAGACAGTAAAGAGGATTCAGACATCAACAACTGGATCTATCCTACAACCAATGGTGGACTAAACAACTGGACGGCGAAGGACTTCATACGCAGAAGTCATGAAACAATTCGTGAAACAATTCGACGCAGGGTTCTTAGCTGTCACTTCTTATCCACAGTGGGTTACCAACATTGTTCCAGTACCTAAGAAGGACGGTAAGGTACATATATGTGTGGACTATAGAGATCTGAACAGGGCTAGCCCCGAGGATGATTTCCCCCTTCCTCACATCGATGTTTTGGTCGACAACACCGTGCAGCATAAGATCTTCTCCTTCATGGATGGTTTTTCTGGCTACAACTAGATCAAGATGGCTCCTAATACATGGAGAAGACAACCTTCATTATGCAGTGGGGCACCTTCTGTTACAAGGTAATTCCTTTTGGATTGAAGAATGCTGGGGAAACTTATCAACGCGCCATGGTTGCTTTGTTCCACGACATGATTCACCACGAGATTGAGGTTTATGTTGATGACATGATAGCTAGGTCCCAGACTGAGGAAGAGCACCTTGATCATCTCCAGAAACTGTTTGATAGGTTGAAAACGTACAAGCTGAGGTTGAATCCGAACAAGTGTACCTTTGGGGTAAGGTCTGGTAAGCTTCTAGGGTTCGCCGTCAGTGATAAAGGTATTCAGGTGGACCCTGCAAAGGTAAAAGCCATACAAGAGATGCCGGCTCCCCGCACAGAAAAAGAAGTTAGAGGTTTCTTGGGACGCCTAAATTACATCGCCCAGTTCATTTCACATCTGACTGCTACTTGTGAGCCAATCTTCAAGCTTCTGAAGAAAGATCAAGTGGTAAAGTGGAATGACGAATGCCACACTACTTTCGAAAGAATCAAAGAATATCTTCAAGAACCTCCAATTTTGATGCCTCTAGTTGAAGGAAGACCTTTGATTTTATACTTGACAGTGCTGAACAATTCAGTGGGGTGTGTGCTGGGGCAGCATGACGAGTCTGGCCGAAAATAGCATGCCATTTATTACCTTAGCAAAACGTTTACCGACAGTGAGACCCGATACTCATTGCTCGAGAAAACTTGCTGCGCTTTGGCATGGGCTGCTCGCTGGCTGAGACAATATATGCTGACTCACACCACCTTGTTGATATCAAAGATGGATCCAATCAAGTATATCTTCGAGAAGCACGCTCTCTCCGGAAGGATAGCAAGATGGCCGATGATCTTAACCGAGTATGACATCCAATACACAACTCAAAAAGCAATCAATGGGAGTGTATTGGCGGATCATCTGGAACATCAGGCTGTGGATGACTACTAGTCCATGAATTTTGAGTTCCCGGATGAGAATATCATGTTGGTAACCGACTGTGAAGAACCTGGACCGGATGAAGGACCCGATAAGGGATCCCGATGGTCTATGTATTTTGATGGAGCCTCGAACGCATTGGGTAACGACATCGGCATTGTAATTATATCTCCTGAGGGCTGTCATACTCCATTCACCGCCCGATTATGTTTTAACTGCACCAACAATATGGCGGAGTATGAAGTATGTATCATGGGTCTTCGAGCTGCTATTGACCTGAGGATTAAGTTCTTGAGTGTATTCGGAGATTCTGCTCTGGTGATCAGTCAAATCAAAGGCAAGTGGGATACGAAGCACCCAAATCTTATTCCTTACAAAGAATATGTACTGACATTGCTCCCACACTTTGAGGAGATAACCTTTGAACACTTCCCAAGAGAGGAGAATCAGCTGGCGGACGCGCTAGCTACTATGTCTTCTATGTTCAAAGTCAGGTGGGACAACGAAGCTCCCCAGATTACCATTGAGAGGTTGGACAAACCCGCACATTGTTGTGACATTGAGACTGAAGAGGTAGCAGATAAACCCTGGTTTCACGAGGTAAAGAGGTATCTTGAGGATCAAGAATACCCCGAGGGGGCATCTGTTAATGATAAGAAGTTTCTGAGAAGGTTCGCGGCGAAATTCTTCATCAGCAACGGAATCCTCTATAAGCGTAACCATGATTCAACCTTACTGTGGTGCTTAGACAAGAACGAGGCAGAAAGAATCATGGCAGAGTTACATGAAGGTACCTTCGGAACTCATTCCAGTGGACATACCATGGCAAAGAAAATCCTATGGGCTGGATATTATTGGTCCACTATGGAAGCCGATTGTTATCAGCACTCTCGGACCTGTCATAAGTGCCAAGTCTAGGCTGATAAGGTGCATGTACCTCCAGTACCTCTGAATGTTTCAGCGAGATCAGACCTACTACGTCCAACGGGCATCACTTCATTCTGGTAGCAATTGATTATTTCACAAAGTGAGTCGAAGCAGCTTCCTTTGCTACAGTAACCAAGAACGTCGTGGCGCGGTTCATTCGACACAATATGATCTGTCGATATGGTGTAAGAGAGAGGATTATTACTGACAATGGTACAAATCTCAACAATACGATGATCACTGAGCTCTACAAACAGTTCAAGATTCAGCATCATATCTCTTCTCCCTACCGTCCGAAGATGAATGGGGCTGTTGAAGCGGCTAACAAGAACATCAACAAGATTGTGCAAAAGATGACGGTGACATACAAAGACTGGCACGAGATGTTACCATTTTCTCTTCATGGGTACCATACCTCAACACGAACGTCGACAGGGGCAACACCTTACTCCTTGGTGTATGGCATGGAGGAAGTCCTACCCATCGAATTCCAGATACGCTCTCTCAGGATTATGAAGGACGCAGGTTTGAACAAAGACGATTGGATCCAAACCCGACTTAACCAGCTGAATCTAATCGATAAAAAGAGACTTACTGCTATATGTCATGGTCAGACGTATCAAAGGCGAATGATCAAGGCTTTTAACAAGAAAGTCAGACGTCAGGAATATCAATTCGGGGATCTAGTGATCAAACGCATCATACTACCACAAGGTGATCCCAGGGGAAAATGGACCCCCACATACGAAGGGCCATTTGTGGTTAAGAACATTTTCTCAGGAGGAACTATGATTCTAACAACCATGGATGGTGACGACCTTCCTTACCCCGTCAATGCGGATATAGTGAAAAATACTACGCATAATCAAAGACCCGCTAGGTTGACTGGCCTAGGCAAAAATAAGGGCTTCCCGATGAACCAAAAGGGTTCGAGAAAAAGTAAGGGATGAAAATGAAAAAAAACTGTACACCCGGCAAGTCGAAAACCTGAAAAGGCGACTTGGGCAAAAAAGGGTATCCCGGTGTGTGATACGGTGGGAGAACTGACTTGAGGTTTTGCGTTTGTGTTCGCAAATGTTTCGGTTTAGCAAGGGTCGCCACTGACTTTTTATTTTATCCAAAGGAAAGGTAAAAAAACACAGGAAAGACCTTTGAGATACTTTTTGGGTTCGGGGGGTAGATTATGAAAAGCGAAGGTGCTAGCATCCTTTTCATCCATGGTTTTCCATGGGCTCTTAGTTACTTGTTTAGATCAATTGCTTTTGCTTTTCAATTGTTTGAAATGGTGCTTTTGTGTTTGGTTTTGAAAATATTTTGAAAAGAGGCCTTTGTTTAGGCAACCTTTGTAATAATTCTTGTTTGAATGTATACAAAGGTGTTTGTCTTTTGAAAAATGTTTCAATGTTTGAAAGTTTGTTTTGGGAAAATGTTTCAAAATTGTGTGTGTGTTTTTGAAAATAGCAAGGATGTTTTGCAAGTTGATCAAGTAACTAGGAGTTGTCTACCCTACTTAAAGATCTTTCCTACACATTTTTAACCCTTTGACATTGTTGTTTTACCATTGTATTTGGTAAACAACATTGTATTTGGATGTTAAACGGGACAGGCGCGGGTCATTGTATGACCATGATAACAATATTGCCAAGTATCTTAGCAAGTTTTTTGAGGGACTAGATCATTTTTGTATAGGCAACCAAGATAGCGTCATCGAGGGACTATGATCTTTTTGTTTTGATTTTATTTTGCCAAGATACCTAGCATGCATACCATGACCATGTTTTTAAGGCAACAAGTGGGTGAAACCCTAGGGATGCTTGTGTGAGATGTGTTGTCATTTTCATGCATCTTTGTCTTGTGTTTAGGTCTACCTATTTGTTTGATTTTGGTCTTTGCGTACAAACCCTAATTTTACTATCATGCATATCAAAGCGATAAAACGCGTAAAAGTGAATCTAAGTCTATTACAACATTATTATGGGGAGGGGGTACAAGTTTGAATAGGGGGCATTTCTCAAAATAAAACCCCAAAACTATTACAACCATATTGAATTTATTTATACAAATAAATGAATAAACAAATATTTAAATGTACAATAAAATGTAAATATGCACAAATGTTTTTATATTTATTTTTATGTATGTAAAAATAATTATTTATGTCTCAAAAATAAGAAAAATATTAATGATTATTTTTGAAAAGGGTGGAAACCCTAATTTTTGGTTTTAAAAGAAAATGTATTATATTATATTATTTATTCATTTATGTACAAAGAAAATAAATAAAAATAAAAATAAAAAATGTTAAAAAAATAGAAATATGTGAGAAAATATTATTTAAGTATATAAATAATAAAAATAAAAATATATGATATTTTTGTATTATTTAAAAATTTTAATTAAGAAAATAAAGTAATATTAACCTAATAATCATTTATTATGCAAATAAAAATAAAATAAAAATAAAATAAAATGCCAAAAATAAAGAAAATAATTTTTGTGATTTTAAATGTTCAAGAAAAAATAATAAAGTCAGAAAATAAAAAAAAAAGAAATGAAAAATATGCAAAAATAAAGAAATGGGCCAAGGGGGTGCAAAAAGCAAGCAGGGGGGTGTTAATAGTGAGAGGCCCAAGGCGCCTGGCCCAAATACACTTCATCCCTGTCCTCAGAACGCGCACGCGCCATGGTCCTGCACTTGAATCATGTTCTCTCTGTTATTTGCTTGAAATCAAAAACTCATAACATGAAAATTATAGAGCTTTAAACCACGATTTCAACCATGTAAAAAACTTAATCTAACTCTAAGAAACCAGGGAGAATTTCAGTGCCCCTAATTTATGACCTAATTTTTTCAGCAACTTCAACATCCAAATTCTCCTAGCTCAGTTAACATAAATGAATTCTATGCATATATACAGCTCAAGGACAATGAGGACTACATTTTTGCTTCACAAACCTAAGCCTAATGATTCCTAAATAAGGAGATAGAAGTTTGGAATTTACCTGTTTCAGCCATGTTTGGATATGGAAATTTAGGAGTTTTGGATGAGGCCTGAAGGTCGTGTTAGCTTGCCTGAAGTTCACTCAAACTTTCCCAATGTTTGGCTTGCCTTGAACTTGTCTGAATGTGCTTGTAGAACTCAACGAGTGGATTTTGTTTTGGAAGTGAATCTGCAGAACTTGCCCTGTTTTTGCAAGAACTTGGTGTTTTGGTGTATTTGAGTGTTTGAGAGGTTGTGAGCTCGTGTTTCTGCCCTTAGACAATATGTAAAACTTGTTTGAAATGTGCACAAAGCTTGCTCTTATCAGATTACAAAGTTATATTGACTTTTGCACACTTGCTTGTTTTTGAAGAAAAGGTGGGAAGTGACGAAGGCAAAGTTGTACAAGCTATCTTGAGGCCCGCTGAGAGTTGGTGAGCTTTTTCTGATGTTTGTGGATGTTGTTTTCATAAAGAAATCAGGCCCATGGCTCAAGACAAACCAAATTGCATAAAGTGACCTTTATCAAAGTGGCAATGTTAACTTTTTTCCATTTTTAGATTAAACCTTTGTATAATGCTTCATAGATCAGAACAATGCCATAATCCAATGTGTTTGCATTTAATTTATGAGTGTAGAAAGGATTAGAACCTTTAAACCAAGTACAAGCATGATCCAAACTGATTTGCAACTTGTATCAATGTGCAAAATGCCTTGGCCAAAAGTGATAATTTGCCATTTTCAAACTTTCGATTCTCCCTAACCACAAATGATCTTGCAGAGTTATTGGACATTTTGGAAAGCTTGTAACATGATCTACAATCCATCTATGAAATGAATTTTGAGATTCCAATTGGAACTATGTGAAAAGTTGCCATGAAGATAGGTCAAAATCCTGCCTAAACTAGGGCAAAATTTCACTAAGTTAAAAGTTTCATGGACCCTTGTTCACAAAATCATAACTTGATATCCAAGCATCTTTTGGGAAAACTTTGTGATTAAAAGTTGTAGATTTTGTGGAGGACTACAACTTTCATGTTGGAAGTTTTTTTTGAATCCAATTGCATCATGGTGAAAAAGTTAGGCAAAGTTGGGAAAAAATAAGAAATTTTCATAACTTAGAAAATTTCTAAGTTATGAAAATTTTCCATTTTAAACCCTTATTTTCAAAATTAGGTTTCTTGGTGAACAAGTTTCATGTTTTGACATATCTTGATGAAAAATGACCCTTGGCACTTGATTTTGACCAAAAAGTCAAAGTTTGACTTTTCAGTGTACAGTTGATTTTGATCAGTTGTCTGGAAAATTCATCTGTCAATCCAATGCATTTGAGATCTTTTGAACCTTATGATTAGGTCAAGATGATTCCATTGAGTCCTTGAAACCATGCTTGAACCCAATTTTCCATTGGCTAGGTGAAAAATCAGAAATTGCCCTTCTACAGTCAAAACCCTAAAAATGACCATTTTGCCCTTTTGGTGATCTGATCAAATTTCTTGAGGAGTTGTGGTCTAAACTTGATAAAATGGTTCATATGAGTCTATAATGTTGACATGGATAAAAAATTATGAGGTTTGACTGTAAATTGGCCACAATTGACTTTTCCCCAATACAGTTGATTTTTAGGTCAACTGTCTAATTGATTGGGCAAAAATTTGATTCAAGGCTTGAAACTTGGTATGCGAAATCTTAGAGGTCCAATATGAAGTATGAAAGTCACATTGAGCATTTAAAGTCCAAAAATCCTTGTGCAAACTCAAACCCTATTTTCAGGTCAATAGTGCAAGGAGATGTCTTGAGCTGAGCAAACCTTAATCTGGTCTGGAGTCCAAAGAGTTTTGTGAGGGGAAATCTTGATAAAATGAGAGGGAAAATTTTGGGCTACAACAGCTGCCCCTGTTCAATCTTCTTGAACTTGAAGAGTTAGATTGGAGAGTTTTCCTTTCGTGACTCGAAGGTAAAAGATGATTGGACACTAGAGTGCCTGTAAATTTGCACTCGTCAAAATGTAGTTGAGGAAATGGGCTTAAATATGACATTTGGAGATGTGATAGAATCTTGTTGGAGATGGGCTTAAAGATGCCATCCAAGAATGTTTGTTGAATTGCAGGAGAATGAACATCAGAATGGTATCCGTATCTGGAACGTATCTGAGCTGTATCTGGAGACTGAATCTGTATGAGCTAATGGAATAAGGTCCGTGTCTGGAGCGTATATGGACTGTATCTGAATCTTGTATTTGAATAAGCGACAAAATAGCATCCGTGTCTGGAGCATCTCTGAGTTGTATCTAAATAAGCAATAGAATATCACTCGTGTCTGGAGCATCTCTAAGCTGTTTTCTGAACTTTGAATTTGAATAAGCAATAGAATAGCATCCGTGTCTGGAGCATCTCTAAGCTGTTTTCTGAGCTTTGAATATGAATAAGCAATAGAATAGCATCCGTGTTTGGAGCATCTCTAAGCTGTTTTCTGAGCTTTGAATCTGAATAAGCAATAGAATAGCCTCCGTGTCTGGAGCACCTCTAAGCTGTTTTCTGAGCTTTGAATCTGAATAAGCAATAGAATAACATCCGTGTCTGGAGCATCTCTAAGCTATTTTGTGAGCTTTGAATCTGAATAAGCAATAGAATAGCATCCGTGTCTGGAGCATCTCTAAGCTATTTTCTGATTGTATATTGGTAGCTTGTTAATCTTATCCTGAAAAGGGTAAAATGTTAGCTGAAACACACAGTTATGTTGCATGAAATGTATGATGCAATATATGTGTTTTATCCATGTTTATGATATATGAATGTAATGTATGCGCATGTAAGCTGATTTGCTGTCTTGCTGAGGAAAATAAATCCTTAATAGCTGGAGATAATAAAATCTTTGACTGCTGCCGGGGAAAATAAATCCATGACCACTGCTGGAGATTCAAGATCTTTGACAACTCGCGGGGATTATCAAAAACTTTGACAACTTCTGTGGGGATGTGAGAATCCTTCACGACTTTCCTGGGGATACAGGGATCCATCAAGTCTTTGAAGTTGGAGTATTGACAAAAGTCCTGCTTGGGGAATCCAGAGAACTTTGAAGACTTCAAATGGGGATTACACAATGGGAATCCTTACTCGGCTGGGAAATAAGGAAATTATGGTGATCTCTACCGGTGATCAGACAAAGGAAAACCTTGATCTGCTAGAGAATAAGGAAGACTCTGATGGCTTCTGCGGAGAATTAAGAATGAGAATCTTTAACCTCCTGGGGAATTTGAATCCTTGGGGACTTCATGCTGGAGAGTCAAGAATGAGAATCTTCGATCTACAGGAGATTAAAAATTCTTCATTCTGTTGGGGAGTAAAATCTCTGTGGGGAATAACTATACTGCTGGAGAGTAGCTATCCTACTGGAGAGTAAGTTCAGGACTCTGGGGGAAAAGTTTATTCCTGTTTGAAAGACGTTTAGGAGTTTGGGTTGTATGCCAATCTACTGGGGAATTATCCTAGTTTGGGGATAAGACAAAAGTTAACTGTTATCTGGATGACTCTCAGACTTTAAGACAACTTGCTGGGGAATCTGGGGAAAACTGAATGGTTTCCACTGTAGATTGATAGTTGGAAATTTGACTCCGCTGGGGAAGAAGGTTTCATCTCTGTTGAGGGTCTGTAGTTCAACGTTTTGCTCCGCTGGGGATTGGGAGTTTGAAAACTTAAATCTGGTGGGGATTTTGAAATTTAACTCTGCTAGGGATATGTATTTCAAGGTTTTAGCTCCGCTGGGGGAACTAGATGATATATTGCATGGGATTTCTCCTGGAATAGTCTAAAGACGTCTTCCTATACTTTCAACCTATCAGTAATTATTCTTTCACATTTCGTTTATTTGTAAACAGTGATTATATTCAAATGCATATGCTCATTAATAAATCATTGGACATTTTCAAATAAAACACAAGTGTGAAAAAGAAGAAAAGGCAAATAGTTTTCTGCACTTTGAAGTATCTTTGTATTAACTTTGTGTAAGTATTTTGTACAAAGGAGACAGACATCCTAGTAAGAGAATGTTGTCATAAAAATGAGAAAAATGTATACAAATAAAAATGGCTATGTGTAAAAAATTCCATGGGGTTCCCATTCTGCTATAGCCTTCGTAACTCTGAATATCTTGTCCATTCGTCGCTTCGTCCGAAGATGATTGAGTTGATCAGAAGCCCGAAGCTTGTCTGTGAAGAGATTGTCCTTAAAGTGACCCGACGAGACATAGTCATACGCTTTAATTCCCTAACTTTTTCTTGGACCTCCCTTTCGGGTTTTCAGTCCACCGGGAAACCCTTTTTTGCCCAAGTCGCCCTTTCGGGTTTTCAACTTGTCGGGTGTACATATTTTTTATTTATCCCTAATTTTTGCCTGAACCGCCCTTTAGGGTTTTAGATTCAACGGGATGCCCTTTTTTGCACAAGTCGCCCTTTAGGGTTTTCAACTTGCTGGGTCATTTATGCGTAGTATCTTTTGACTATGTCTGCGTTCGCAGGGTGCAGCAAGTCGTCACCGTCCATGGTGGTTAAGATCATTGCCCCACCAGAAAAGAAATTTTTGATGACAAATGGTCCTTCGTAAGTAGGAGTCCATTTGCCCCTGGGATCACTTTGCGGCAAGATGATCTGTTTGATTACAAGATCCCCGACTTGATATACCTGGCGTCTGACTTTCTTGTTGAATGCCTTGATCATTCGTTTTTGATACGTCTGACCATGACAAACAACAGTAAGTCGCTTTTCATCAATCAAGTTAAGTTGATCAAGCCGAGTCTGAATCTAATCGTCTTCACTCAAACCAGCATCTTTCATGATTCTCAAGGAGGGAATCTGAACCTCAATAGGAAAAACAGCTTCCATGTCGTATACCAAAGAATACAGTGTTGCCCCAGTTGATGTATGCGCTGTGGTACGGTACCCGTGAAGAGAAAACGGTAACATCTCATGCCAGTCCTTGTAGGTAACTGTCATCTTTTGTATGATCTTCTTGATATTTTTGTTCGCAGCTTCGATAACACCGTTCATCTTTGGCCGGTAGGGAGATGAATTATGATGTTGAATCTTGAACTGCTCGCACAAGGTAGTGATCATAGTATTGTTAAGGTTTGTACCGTTGTCAGTGATGATCCTGTCGGGGATACCATACCGACAAATGAGGTTCTGCTTGATGAAGCGAGCAACAACATTCTTTGTGACAGATGCGAAGGAAGCTGCTTCGACCCACTTGGTAAAGTAGTCAATGGCCACCAGAATGAAACGGTGTCCATTGGATGCTGTAGGCTTGATCTCTCCAATCATGTTGATTCCCCACATAGCGAATGGCAAGGAGCTGTTAAGACATTGAGAGGAACTGGAGGTATGTGTACCTTGTCCGCATAGATTTGGAATTTGTGACAAGTCCTGGAATGTTGACGGCAGTCAGCTTCCATGGTAGACCAGTAATAGCCTTCCCGTAGAATCTTCTTAGCCATCGTATGTCCGCTAGAATGAGTTCTAAAGGTACCATTGTGCAGTTCAGCCATGATCTACTCAGCTTCAACCTTGTCCACACAACGGAGCAGAATGCAATCATGATTCTGCTTGTATAGGATACCATTGCTCAAGAAGAACTTGGCAGAGAATCTCCTTAAGAACTTTTTATCGTTGACTGAAGCTCCTTCAGGATATTCTTGAGCCTCAAGATACCTTTTGACTTCATGAAACCAAGGTCGGTCCACTACTTCTTCGGTATTAATCTCGTGACAATGTGCAGGTTCATCGATCCGTTCAATGGTGATTTGGGGAGCCTCATTATCCCAGTTAAGTTTAAACATGGATGACATTGTAGCTAGAGCATCTGCTAGCTAAGTTTCTTCTCGCGGGAAGTGCTCGAAGGTAATCTGCTCGAAATGTGGTAACAATGTCAAGACATGTTCTTTGTAAGGGATGAGGTTTGGATGTTTAGTATCCCACTATCCTTTTATCTGACTGATGACCAAAGATGAGTCCCCAAACACAATCAAGGATTTGATTCCCAAGTCTATAGCAGCCTTGAGTCCAAAGATACAAGCTTCATACTCGTCCATGTTGTTGGTGCAGCTGAAGCAGAGTCTAGCAGTGAAAGGTGTATGGCAACCTTCTGGAGAGATAAGCACAACACCGATACCGTTGCCAAGTGCATTAGAGGCACCATCAAAGTACAGGGTTCATCGGGATCCTTGTTCAGGTCCGTCATACGGTCTGTTCTCTTCAATGTTGTCCAATGTCATGATATCCTCGTCGGGGAAGTCGAACCTCATGGATTAGTAATCTTCGACAGCTTGGTGAGCCAGATGATCGGCTAGCACACTCCCCTTTATAGCTTTTTGGGTCATGTACTGTATATCGTGTTCGGTCAGGATCATTTTCCATCTAGCGATTCTTCCAGATAAAGCAGGCTTTTCAAAGATGTACTTGATCAGATCCATCTTAGAGATCAACAAAGTGGTATGAGTCAACATGTACTGTCTTAGCCGGCGAGCAGCCCATACCAAAGCACAACAAGTTTTCTCGAGCAGTGAGTATCGGGTCTCACAGTCGGTAAACTGTTTGCTAAGGTAATAAATGGCATGCTCTTTTCGGCCAGACTCGTCATGTTGGCCCAGTACGCACCCCATTGAATTCTCTAGGACAGTCAGATACATGATTAACGGTCTTCCTTCGACGGGAGGCATCAAGATAGGAGGTTCTAGAAAATACTCCTTGATTTTACCGAAAGCAACTTGATAGTCATCATTCCATTTAACCACCTGATCTTTCTTCAACAGCTTGAAGTTTGGCTCACAGGTAGATGTTAGGTGAGAAATGAACCTTGCAATGTAGTTTAGGCGTCCCAAGAAACCTCTGACCTCCTTTTCAGTGCGAGGGGCAGGCATTTCTTGTATAGCTTTGACTTTGGCAGGATCAACCTCGATGCCTTTGTTGTTGACAATGAAACCCAAGAGTTTACCGGACCTGACTCCGAAAGTGCACTTGTTAGGGTTCAGTCTGAGCTTGTACTCTTTCAACCTGACAAACAGCTTTTGCAAATGGTCGAGGTGTTCTTCTTCAGTTTGTGAACGGGCTATCATGTCATCTACATAGACCTCTATCTCATGATGTATCATATCATGAAACAAAGCTACCATGGCATGTTGATAGGTTACCCCAGCATTCTTCAGTCCGAATGGCATCACTTTGTAGCAGAACGTACCCCACTGTGTAACAAAAGTAGTTTTCTCCATGTCCTCAGGGGCCATTTTGATCTGATTATAGCCTGAGAATCCGTCCATTAAAGAAAATACCTTGTGCTGAGTTGTATTGTCAACCAAGATGTCAATGTGCGGAAGTGGAAAGTCATCCTTAGGGCTAGCCCTGTTTAAGTCTCTGTAATCTACGCACATTCTGACTTTTTCGTCTTTCTTAGGCACGGGCACAATGTTAGCAACCCATTGTGGATAGGAAGTAACAGCAAGAAATCCAGCATTGAACTGCTTCATAACTTCTGCTTTGATCTTTTCAGACATGTCGGGCCTCATGCGGCGGACTTTCTGTTTAACTGGTGGACAATCTTCTCTTGTAGGGAGACAGTGAACCACAATATATGTATCGAGTCCTGGCATGTCTTTGTATGACCAGGCGAAGATCTCAACATATTCATTCAACAGCTGAACTAAGCGCTTCTTGACACTTGGCTCTAGGTTGGCACCCACTGTAACTTCTTTTCTGTCTTCCTCAGTTCCCAAGTTGATTGTCTCTAACAACTCCTCATGAGGTAGAATAGCCCTTTCTTCTTGTTGTAGCAGTCTAGCCAGTTCTCCAGGCACTTCACAGTCTTCATCACCTTCGTATTCGACATGGTAGACCAGATCTTCAGAGTCACTGAAGGTCATAGCAGAATTGTTACCCATGGAATCCGGAATGGAAGGGTACCTGCATTTGTGAGTGTGGGTGTGTGTAAGGGATAGCCACCTTTAAAAAAATAATGTAAAAAGAAAGACAATGAACACAAAATTTTATATGTGAAAACGTCCATGATTCATTAAAATGGCATATGAAGATGAAAAATCAAACCCTTACAAATGGACCTATGTACCTCGGGTAAGGCACAAGGCTAAAAGTGTACGAATTGTTCAAGAATTATTACAAACCAACATAAATGTTTGAAAGATAAATTACTGATTTATGAAAGTAATGGGAACAAAGTCTTTTGCCTCCCAGTTGTTCAGTCCCCCGTCAGCAGTAGGGAAAATCCAGTCTTCCAAATTGCTCTCCTCTTCACTATCCCCCAAAGAATTGACTCCATAATGGGTGATATTCACTGGTCATCCTCCAGCCCGGGAGCGGCGCACAACCTTTTGACTAGCTGAAGTGAAACCCAAGCCGAATTTATCATATTTGAAAGGAAAATCGGGAAGCTGCCCCCAGATTGTGCTTCCTCCTTCTTCAATCACAGCCTTTGCATCTTTGAGAGACGACATCCGAGGCGGAGGCCTGGTAACCATGGGTACAGAAGACATTGTCTTGGTTGCTGCAATCTCTTCAGAAACTTCCTCGAAGTGTTGAAAGGGGGTTTCGATGAATTCGCCATCTAATTCCACATAACGGAAAGAATTAAGATGGCTTATCATGTATTCCTCTTCGCTGAGAACATTCATAATCTTCCCCTGGACATGGTACTTGAGCTTTTTATGTAGAGTTGAAGTGACGGCTCCAGCATGGTGAATCCAGGGTCTTCCCAATAAGCAAGAATCGGAGGGACGGATGTCCATCACCTAAAATATGGAGTTGAAAGTTTCAGTTCCCACTTTAATTAGGATGTCCACCTCCCCGTGGACCATCCTTTTATAACCATCAAAGGCTCTGACAATGATGCTGCTGGGCTTCAAAGTTAGGCCTTCACAATCTAACATATCCAATGCCTTCTTCGGCAAGACATTCAGCGAAGAACCAGTGTCTACCAGAACGTGTGCTAGAGTAGTCCCTCTGCATTCCACCGAGACATACAAAGCGTCATTATGTTTTCTCCCTTTAGATGTTAAATCGGCATCGGAGAATCCTAGACCGTTGTCAACTGTTAGGCTAGCTATACATTCCTGGAACTGATCCGCAAAGGTTTCTTGGGGCACATGGGCCGTCTTCAAAAATCTTATCAAAGCTTTAGCATGAGCTCCTGAACAAAGCAGCAGGGCCAACATAGAGATCTTCGAGGGGGTTTCCCCCAGTTTTTCCACAACATTATAATCGCTTTTCTTGATTATTTTCAAAATCTCTTCCATTTCTTTTTGAGAGGTTTTAGGGATGACCAACGGCTGAGCCCTCGTCCTGACAGGCTCTTCTTGGATCCTTTTCCCTCTATCACCAGCAGCAGCAGAGGGTACAACCACATGAGTTACAACTTCTTCAATAATCGGAGTTCTCGCAGATATGTTGATCGGTACAGGAGTGACCTTAGGAGTGGCTGAGGGTCCGAAGATTGCCTTTAAAGGGGCAATCTCTGAAGAGAAAATTCTTCCACTGTGGGTGATTTTACTTGGTCCGACAATGTTTCCAATGTCGGAAGTCTCTTCATCCGAACTCTCTTCAGTTGATTCAATTTGTTTAATACCGTGGTAGAAGATCTCTCCCCCATAGTTCCACGGTATTGATTTGTTGGACTTGTACGAGATAGGCCCCGACATGGTTATCTTCAAAGGTGAAATCTCCGGATCAGATGTAATCTTAACAGGTCTGTTGGAGACCTTGGAAAGATTGGCGGATATGGTAATTATCGAAACATCATTGACCGGAGTCGGTGTAACAGAAGTCTTTTCAAAAAGGATTTCTTGATTATCCATTAGGCGTTGGATGCCTAACTTCAACAATGGACAGTCGGTTGGTAAGGATGAACAAAGGCAGCAATCTTCTTCACAACCTGGGAAAATCCCAGCCTTCAACAAATTCAACTTGATTATCGGTAGTGGAGTCATCAAATCATCAACAGTAGTAACAAAAAGATCTTCTTCAACAGCATGGGCATTGTGGCCATGCTTTGGCATTGGGGAAGAGATCACATTCGGATTTTCAGGGGCATCGAATTCCACTTCTTTAGCGTCTATTAAATCCTGGATTTTGTTCTTGAGGGCCCAACAATTATTGGTGTCATGCCCCAGGCTGTCTGAATGATAAGCACACTTGGCATTCGGATGGTAGTGTGGTGACGAAGTGTTAGGGTTTTTAGGGGCCTCCCTCAAACTGGCAAGGTTTAACTTCAAGAGATGGGGTAGAACCTGAGAAGGAGTCATGTTTATTCGGGTGTATTGCCGTGCGGGCCTTTCCATCCTTTGTTGGTTGATTATGGGTTGATTGTTTCTGGGATGATCAGCTGCAGACTTCTGAATCATTACGGCCCCCACCGCTGGTCGGCGCTCAACTCTTCCTTGACCTCTTTGAGAGTAGACAGCTGATACTTCTTTCTTTGCTGGAAAAGGCTTTTTGATCGCAGCGGAAGCAGATGCATCTTTTTGAATTTTCCCGCTCTTGATGCTGGCTTCAACTCTCTCACCAGTTAGAATCAACTCGGTGAACCCCGCAGACGAACTTCCAATCAGGTGATTGAAAAAGGGGCCTGACAGTGTACCCAAGAACATATCTACAAGCTCTCTCTCAGATAGAGGTGGTTGTACTCGTCCCACCAAGTCTCTCCATTTCTAGGCATACTCTTTGAAACCTTCATTTGAGACCATGGCCATACTCTGTAATTGAGTACGGGTTGGTGCTAAGTCCATATTATATTGATACTGCTTGTAGAAGGCAACATCCAAATCCTCCCAATTGTGCACATCAGACCTCTCTAGCTGGTAAAACCAATCCAAATGCGTCCCCGCCAGACTGTCTTGGAAGAAATGGACCCACAGGTCTTTGTCAGAAGAATGTGGTTGAACTTTTCTAACGTAAGATCGTAGGTGCATCTTGGGACAAGACAAACCATCGTACTTAGAAAAAAGAGGCACCTTAAACTTAGGGGGAATGACAATTCCAGAAACCAACCCTAGTTCCTCAAAATCCAGCCCAGGCACTCTCTGAACCTCCATAGCTGCCAGACGTTCTTCCAGATTTTTGTATTTGTCATCTGCAGTAGGGTACTGCTATTCATAATAGTCTTCATCCTCCTCCTCTTCAGCCTCATATTCAGATTGCACTGCAGTTCCTTTACCCTTTCCTTCACCCTCTTCAGAAGTTGACAGAAAATCTAGGACCCTTCTGGTTTGACCTTCAAATCTTCTACCCAATATAGCCACACCAACTCTCTTCTTTTTATTTTTCTATTTTTCCTTTTCCAGTAAAGTCTTGAGCTCCTCTTGACCCTTTGCCAAAGTCATGAGTAGCTGTTGGAACTGTGAATTCTGTGCTTGCAAATCTTTAACCGTCTGCTCAATATCAATCTTGCTGAAATAAACAGCAGAGAGATAAGGAAACCTGGTGTGAAGACCTATTTATGCATATGATGAATGATATGTATTCATGTAATGCATTCAAGGATTCATAAATTCAAATTTGTTGTAAACAAAAAGGAACATACGTCATATTAATAAGATAGAATTTGTTAGTACATAAATGCCCCATGGGCAAAATAGATACAAAATTATAATGTAAAAAGACGTTGCGCATCCTTTTTGGTGCAATGTAGGTGTTGAGAGTCTGCTCTTCGTGAAGTTGACGAGTAAGTTCCAAAACCTTCTTCTCACTGGCGTAGAATTGGGCTTCAAAAGTATCGCGTTCTCCCTTGAGCCGTATCCAACTCCTTTGAAAATCTTCTAATGATGTTGGCATGTCAGGATGTAGGAGGGTGTATGGAACCTCTCCTTCCATAACAGGCTCTTTAATCACATGGAGAATGTAGGGGAAAGGCATCATAAGACTTTGGGCGCGGGTTCGTACCCACTTGAGGTATGGCTCAAGAGGGATGGAATTCTTGTGTCCCAAGGTCTTATTGTCCACCTTGTTGGGCATCCTCCAAGCTCGGATAAACCTTTGTCGAAGTCCTTGATCGTCATTGTCAAAGTCAAAAACCAAGTCTGGAATCAGCATGTCATGAGGGCCATCCCTTCGGGCATACAAAAATTGTCTCAGAGCCAAGCAGGGGTTGTAGGTGATGCCTCCCCTAATGCCAAGTAAAGGGACATTAGGGAATTCGCCATAACGGTCAATGATGATAACATTTTCTCTGGATCGAGAACACCAATGAACATCTGAATGTGTAAGAGTCATCAATCATTGTGACCACCTCATACCTTGCTCATTCTTCAAGACTGATTGGGGAAGATGAGAAATAAACCATCTTGCCAGTAGAGGAGTATAGCACATGAAAACACCTATTTTTCTCATTGTTCGTGTGTGAAATGAGTGGAGGATATCCCCAAGCAAAGTAGGCACCAGATTCCGAGATACGAAGATCTTGACAGCATTCACATCTATATGTTGGTCAGGGTTTGGGAACAAGACCAACCCATAGATGAGAAGAGCTACAATCTCCTCAAAAGCTTGCAGGTCTAGAGAATTCCATCATTCTTGAGCTTTCTCAAACAGAAACTTTGCCAATAAACCCTTGACACCACTTCTGGTTTTCCAATGACCTATGACATCAGATGGTTGCAAGTGTAGGGCTTGAGCAACATCTTCAGGCTTTGGATCTCTTTCCGTACCGTTGTAGGGTAGTTGATTGAGAATATGAATCCTCAGGAGTTGAGAAAATTTCTCCAAAGTAGGCACCAACTGGTAATCAGGAAATGTGAAGCAGTGGTGTAGGGGGTCAAAGAACTGGAAGAGAACTTTCACCATGTCTTCCTCAGTGTTGGTGTTGACTAAGTTGAGAAGACGACCATGCCTCTCGGTGAATGGAGAATACTCTGGAATCTTGAAAGTAAGCTCCTTGAGTTGAGGAGGGATTCTCACAAGGTTGACCTGAATAGTTTTCCGGCGGAGTGAATCCATTACCTACAAAACAGGAACAAAGATGAAAATCCAAATCCTTGAAATGGTTAGTGGATGCATATGATGCTTTATGATGCTTATGATGTTATGCACAAGTATATGTACAAACAAGTCACACAAGTTCCTAGTTTCAGGCTTGCATGGGGTTTCATAGGTAAGTACCCCCTTGAAGTTTAGTTGCCTCAACCTGTCCTATAAATAGTAACCAGGTTCTAAGGAGCTCAATATCACCGGATTATTTTCTGTGTTCATTGTTTCAGTTTAGACACTTTACTGGCGACCAAAATATTCCAAGAAACCAACCCTCAATGAGTGTAGTATCGAGTATCTACCAACTTCGGACTGCACCAGAGTCGGTCATCTCACTACCCCTAAAAAGGCCAAGTTGGTCAAGTAAAGGTTCTAAAAGTCCATTAGTGCTTCATGACATCACTCAGCGGCCCCGTATTCTCTTTGATTAACTCAAAGGCTACCGGTACCCACAAATATGTCGCACTAATATAGCTATTGCTTCAACCATGTCGGTATACCCCGCACAATTTTCACAATGTATTGCTATTTACCTATGAATGTTTCCCAAATCCGGGTAGAGGATTTCAAACCCAAACAATACAACCAAATGTAAAGAAATCAAGGAAAACAAGATAAGCATGTAAAGGTGATCTAAATCCTAAGGTAACCCCACTTTTAGAAGAGTCCCCAGCAGAGTCGTCAGTTCTGTGATACGGTGGGAGAACTGACTCAAGGTTTTGCGTTTGTGTTTGCAAATGTTTCGGTTTAGCAAGAGTCACCACCTACTTTTTATTTTATCCAAAGGAAAGGTCAAAAAGCACAGGAAAGACCTTTGAGATTGTTTTTGGGTTCGGGGGGGTAGATTATGAAAAGGGAAGGTGCTAGCACCCTTTTCATCCATGGTTTTCCATGGGCTCTTAGTTACTTGTTTAGATCATTTGATTTTGCTTTTCAATTGTTTGAAATGGTGCTTTTGTGTTTAGTTTTGAAAATATTTTGAAAAAAGGCCTTTGTTTAGGCAACCTTCGTAATAATTCTTATTTAAATGTATACAAAGGTGTTTGTCTTTGAAAAATGTTTCAATGTTTGAAAGTTTGTTTTGGGAAAATGTTTCGAAATTGTGTGTGTGTTTTTGAAAATAGCAAGGATGTTTTGCAAGTTGATCAAGTAACTAGGAGTTGTCTACCCTACTTAAAGATCTTTCCTACACATTTTTAACCCTTTGACATTGTTATTTTACCATTGTATTTGGTAAACAACCTTGTATTTGGATGTTAAACGGGACGGGCGCGGGTCATCGTATGACCATGATAACAATATTGCCAAGTATCTTAGAAAGTTTTTTGAGGGACTAGATCATTTTTGTATAGGCAACCAAGATAGCGTCATCGAGGGACTATGATCTTTTTGTTTTGATTTTGTTTTTCCAAGATACCCAGCATGTATACCATGGCCATGTTTTTAAGGCAACAAGTGGGTGAAACCCTAGGGATTCTCGTGTGAGATGTGTTGTCATTTTCATGCATCTTTGTCTTGTGTTTAGGTCTAGCTATTTGTTTGATTTTGGTCTTTGCATACAAACCCTAATTTTACTATCATGCATATCAAAGCGATAAAATGCGTAAAAGTGAATCTAAGACTATTACAACATTATTATGGGGAGGGGGGGGGGGGGGAGGGTACAAGTTTGAATAGGGGGCATTTCTCAAAATAAAACCCTAAAACTATTACAACCATATTGAATTTATTTATACAAATAAATGAATAAGCAAATGTTTAAATGTACAATAAAATGTAAATATGCACAAATGTTTTTGTATTTATTTTTATGTATGTAAAAATAATTATTTATGTCTCAAAAATAAGAAAAATATTAATGATTATTTTTGAAAAGGGTGGAAACCTTAATTTTTGGTTTTAAAAGAAAATGTATTATATTATTTATTTATTCATTTATGTACAAAGAAAATAAATAAAAATAAAAATAAAAAATGTTTAAAAAAAATAGAAATATGTGAGAAAATATTATTTAAGTATATAAAAATAAAAATAAAAATATATGATATTTTTGTATTATTTACAAATTTTAATTAAGAAAATAAAGTAATATTAACCTAATAATTATTTATTATGCAAATAAAAATATAATAAAAATATAATAAAATTCCAAAAATAAAGAAAATAATTTTTGTGATTTTAAATGTTCAAGAAAAAATAATAAAGTCAGAAAATAAAAAAAAGACATGAAAAATATGCAAAATTAAAGAAATGGGCCAAGGGGTGCAAAAAGCAAGCAGGGGGTGTCAATAGTGAGAGGCCCAAGGCGCCTGGCCCAAATACACTTCATCCCTGTCCTCAGAACGCGCGCGCACCATGGTCTTGCACTTGAATCCTGTTCTCTCTGTTCTTTGCTTGAAATCAAAAACTCATAACATGAAAATTATAGAGCTTTAAACCACGATTTCAACCATGTAAAAAACTTAATCTAACTCTAAGAAACCAGGGAGAATTTCAGTGCGCCTAATTTATGACCTAATTTTTTCAGCAACTTCAACATCCAAATTCTCCTAGCTCAGTTAACATAAATGAATTCTATGCATATATACAGCTCAAGGACAATGAGGACTACATTTTTGTTTCACAAACCTAAGCCTAATGATTCCTAAATAAGGAGATAGAAGTTTGAAATTTACCTGTTTCAGCCAAGTTTGGATATGGAAATGTAGGAGTTTTGGATGAGGCCTGAAGGTCGTGTTAGCTTGCCTGAAGTTCACTCAACCTTTCCCAATGTTTGGCTTTCCTTGAACTTGCCTGAATGTGCTTGTAGAACTCAACGAGTAGATTTTGTTTTGGAAGTGAATCTGCAGAACTTGCCCTGTTTTTGCAAGAACTTGGTGTTTTGGTGTATTTTAGTGTTTGAGAGGTTGTGGGATCGTGTTTCTGCCCTTAGACAATATGTAAAACTTGTTTGAAATGTGCACAAAGCTTGCTCTTATCAGATTACAAAGTTATGCTGACTTTTGCACACTTGCTTGTTTTTGAATAAAGGGTGGGAAGTGACAAAGGCAAAGTTGTACAAGATATCTTGAGGCCTGCTGAGAGTTGGTGAGCTTTTTCTGATGTTTGTGGATGTTGTTTGCATAAAGAAATCAGGTCCATGGCTCAAGATAAAAAAAATTGCATAAAGTGACCTTTATCAAAGTGGCAATGTTAACTTTTTGCCATTTTTAGATTAAACCTTTGTATAATGCTTCATAGATCAGAACAATTCCATAATCCAATGTGTTTGCATTTAATTTATGAGTGTAGAAAGGATTAGAACCTGTAAACCAAGTACAAGCATGATCCAAACTGATTTGTAACTTGTATCAATGTGCAAAATGCCTTGGCCAAAAGTGATAATTTGCCATTTTCAAACTTTCGATTCTCCCTAACCACAAATGATCTTGCAGAGTTCTTGGACATTTTGGAAAGCTTGTAACACGCTCTACAATCCATATATGAAATGAATTTTTAGATTCCAGTTGTAAATATGTGAAAAGTTGCCATGAAGATAGGTCAAAATCCTGCCTAAACTAGGGCAAAATTTCACTAAGTTAAAAGTTTCATGGACCCTTGCTCACAAAATCATAACTAGAGATCCAAGAATCTTTTGGGAAAAGTTTCTGAATAAAAGTTGTAGATTTTGTGGAGGACTACAACTTTCATGTTGTAAGTTTTGTTTGAATCCAATTGCATCATGGTGAAAAAGTTAGGCAAAGTTGGGAAAAAATAAGAAATTTTCATAACTTAGAAAATTTCTAAGTTATGAAAATTTTCCATTTTAAACCTTAATTTTCAAAATTAGATTTCTTGGTGAACAAGTTTCATGTTTTGACACATCTTGATGAAAATGACCCTTGGCACTTGATTTTGACCAAAAAGTCAAAGTTTGACTTTTCAGTGTACAGTTAATTTTGATCAGTTGTTTGGAAAATTCATTTGTCAATCCAATGCATTTGAGATCTTTTGAACCTTGTGATTAGGTCAAGATGATTCCATTGAGTCCTTGAAACCATGCTTGAACCCAATTTGCCATTGGCTAGGTGAAAAATCAGAAATTTCCCTTCTACAGTCAAAACCCTAAAAATGACCATTTTACCCTTTTGGTGATCTGATCAAATTTCTTGAGGAGTTGTGGTCCAAACTTGATCAAATGGTTCATATGAGTCTATAATGTTGACGTGGATAAAAAATTATGAGGTTTGATTGTAAATTGGCCACAGTTGACTTTTTCCCCAATACAGCTGATTTTTAGGTCAACTGTCCAATTGATTGGGCAAAATTTTGATTCAAGGCTTGAAACTTGGTATGAGCAATCTTAGAGGTCCAATATTAAGTATGAAAGTCACATTGAGCATTGAAAGTCCAAAAATCCTTGTGCAAACTCAAACCCTAATTTCAGGTCAACAGTGCAAGGAGATGTCTTGAGCTGAGCAAACCCTAATCTGGCCTGGAGTCCAAAGAGTCTTGTGAGGGGAAATCTTGATAAAATGAGAGGGAAAATTTTGGGGTACAACACGGTGGACTGAAAACCCGAAAGGGCGGTCCAGGCAAAAATTAGGGATCAAAGCGTAACACTATGTTTCATTGGATCATCTTGCAACCAGATTTCGGTATCGACTATCAAGCTCGGACAACGCCAATTAATCTGATCCACCTTCGGCCAAGTAGCAAAGTGATGAGATTCTTGAAGATATAAAGAAATAGAAGAGTTGAAACTCGATGGGATTGTTTCACATAGTTGTTCTTTCTCTCTTTTACACAAATTATAACTTCTATCTATCGGCGGCGTTCTCTTACTAGGACGTCAGCCTCCTTGTACAAAACGCCTATTACGAGCCAATTTCAGAATCAATACAATTCATTTTCACAAGAAATTCCAATTTATTTTTCTTTTTCTATTTTGTTTTGCAAGAATGTCCAATGATTCATTTTTTATATATGCATTTGAAAATAATTACTGCTCATAAATATTTACATGAGAAACAAAAGACGATTACTCGTAATTCCAAGCACAAGGAAAACAAGAAGCTCCCAAACCTTACAGTTACTCTACCCACCAGGTATCGGGATAGAGCCAGCTTGAGAACACGAGAAGTGGTACATACACTCCCCACAGAGTAAGAAGTATTCAAAGACAGTGACGTTAGCTTTCCCGAACAGGATATAACTCTCCTCAGCTAAGGTTCAAAATCGCGAGTGGGTCAGTAAAATTTTCCCCAAGCAGAGTTTATTTCTCTCACAAGAAGAAATTCAATCTTCAACATAATTCTTTATCACCAGCAGCGGGAATTCATCCCCAATGGAGTTTATCGGCATATCTATCAACAGAGTATCTCTTCTCCAATAGAGTGGTTCTCCCGCAGAGTTGTTCTCAGATAGGTTTTTTTCTGGCAAAATATTTACCATCCAAGGGGAAAATCCCCAGCACGGCCATATTTGTTCACCATCCCCGACAGAACTGGGGGAACTATGGTTTTCATAGTAATCAGGGATTTATTTTCCCAGATTCAGATTATCACGTCAACATTTCATGTTCATACATCATGACATGTGCATACATCACATATAACATAGTCTCATTTTTTTTGAGAACGTCAGCATACAATGCATCTCATACATCGCACATAACTAACCCTGTATTTATTTTAGGAAAAGACAGTTATTATCAACAATTTCCAGCAGGTACATGATCATCACTCGAAGCTAAATAGAGTAATCATTAGCGTAACGAGAACAACCTTACTACCCGGGTTCCCTCTGTAGTTTTACCCAAACTCATTCCGAAGCAGCCCTACCATCCATGCTTTCATCTCGAAGTAACCCGACTATCCAGGTTCCTTCTCCCAGCCCTACTACCCAGGCTTTCATATCGAAGTAACCCTACTATCCAGGTTTCTTCTCACAACCCTACTATCCAGGCTTTCATATCAAAGTAACCCTACTATCTAGGTTCCTTCTCACAACCTTACTATCCAGGATTTCATACCGAAGTAACCCTACTATCCAGGTTCCTTCTCAAAGCCTTACTATCCAGACTTTCATATCGAAGTAACCCTACTATCCAGGTTCCTTCTTACAACCCTACTATCCTGGCTTTCATACCGAAGTAACCTTACTATCCAGGTTCCTTCTCATAGCCCTACTATCCAGGCTTTCATACTGAAGTAACCCTACTATCCAGGTTCCTTCTCACAGCCCTACTATCCTGGCTTTCATACTGAAGTAACCCTACTATCCAGGTTCCTTCTCATAGCCCTACTATCCAGGCTTTCATACCGAAGTAACCCTACTATCAAGGTTCCTTCTCATAGCCCTACTATCCAGGCTTTCATATCGAAGTAACCCTACTATCCAGGTTCCTTATCACAAGCCTACTACCCAGGCTTTCATATCGAAGTAACCCTACTATCCAGGTTCCTTCTCACAACCCTAATATCTAGGCTTTCATATCGAAGTAACCCTACTATCCAGGTTCCTTCTCATATCCCTACTATCCAGGATTTCATATCGAAGTAACCCTACTATCCAGGTTCCTTCTTATAGCCCTACTATCTAGGCTTTCATCCCGAAGAAACCCTACTATCCAGGTTCCTTCTCACAACTTTACTATCCAGGCTTTCATATCGAAGTAACCCTACTATCCAGGTTCCTTCTCATAGCCCTACTATCCAGGCTTTCATATTGAAGTAACCCTACTATCCAGGTTCCTTCTCACAGCCCTACTATCCATGCTTTCATATCGAAGTAACCCTACTATCCAGGTTCCGACTCATAACCTTACCATCCAGGTTTCTTCCTCTCTTATCCCCAGACAAAAGTCCACAGCACTGTAAGACCGGGACCCGATCAAACACAATTGATTTCACGTTCCCCCAATAAGTCGCGGTGCAACATATACCCCGACCAAACACAAGATCACTTCCGCTTCCCAAACTGGAATTATTCCCCAGTAGAGTAACAGACAACTGAAGCTCCTAAAACTCTATTTCTCTCTCAAGACAAAGGCCAACATTCCTCAGTGAAATCCTCCATAACAACAGGTATACGGGTTCTCGCAAAGGAATCTCTTACGCGATCGACACCTCTTCGGATGGCATCTTTAAGCCCATCTTCCATCATCGACTTCCAAATGGAATCTATAAACCCATTCTCAATATCGGAAGACAAGTATCACTTCATGCGAGTGCAAATTTCTGGGCACTCTAGTGTTCAATCATCTTCCACCTTCAGATCACGAAAGGCAGACAAGCCAATCTACATCCTCAGGTTTAAGAAGATTGAACAGGGGCAGCTGTTGTACCCCAAAATTTTCCCTCCCATATTTCTCAATACATGTCAAGTGAGGTCCTCAAATTGCTCAAGGAGGTCCAAGAGTTGACCAGACAAACTCTCTCCTAAGGCAGTCTACCTCAAATTAGGGTCTCATTTTTCATCAAGATGCTTGAGTCCAAAGGATCCCAAATTCTTTCCAAGGCCCTAATATGTTCTCAAGACCATCCATGTCAAGCTTCAAGCCTTGTAGATGAAGTTTGCTCAGTCAATTGCTCAAATGCCTAAAAATCAACCGTGCTAGGTTAAAAGTCAACAGTGGCCCACATACAGTCAAACTTCAAGATTTTTGGTCAACATACTCATTTTGAAGTATCATTCATAATTTGATCAAGGGTTGATCATGATTCATCAAGGATTTCCCATAATTCATCAAAACCTAAAAGTTGCTAAATTAGGGTTTTGCAGGAAAAGTCAACTCAACTTGGACCAAGCATAACTTTCTCATACTTTATCAAGAATGACCCATCCAAAGCTCATTTTGAAGAGGATGCAATTTCCTACAATTCATCTTCAGCTCCCAAGTTCAGAATATACACTCACAAGAAGATATGAATTTTGACATTATAGGTCATTTTGAAAAGTCAACAAAAACACCTTTTGAGTCAAAACTTCATACATGAACATGGAAGACTCAATTGATATGAGACCAAAAGGGTTGCTTAGAGGACATCCTAAGATTTCTAAAAAAGTTCAAGAACACCCCTCTAGGGTCAAAATTGAGAAATTTATGCATTGGCCAAGTTGACCTTTTTTGCAAAATTGCCAAAAGTCAAATATGCTCAAAATTGCATTTTTTGCTAAATGAACCCAACTTTTTAGGCTTGCACCTCATTTATAACATGGTCCACGACCCAAATGCTCACCCACATGTTATTTGCTTCATTATTTATTTTATTTTGATTTTTTTTATTTATTAAAAATTGAATTAAATCAAATAATTAGTAAATAATGGCAAAGATTTGCTTTGATTGGATTTTTGGACAGAATCATAAGCTCATAATGCTGGCATATCAGAATCAAATCACATCAATGGCAATTGGTACAAGAAAGGCACGATTGGCATGAAAATAGAAAGATATCCCATGCATTGAAAATAAAATCAAATCTTGGATAAATGCAAAGATTTAATCCAAGTTTGTTAACCTAGTTCATTCTAGGTTATATAAGAAAGGTTACAGATCAAAGAAAGGGGCTAGAGGCGTGAAACTTCCAGATAAGGAACTCAGAATTCTTGACAAAAAGTGCAATCCAAACTCTGGAATAGAGGGCTAATCAAGGAGTTTCAAAGCCAGAAATCAATTCCCTGACGTTGCAGGAAGCATTCTCAATCAGTTGCCGGCGTCAGCACATCCAGAATCTCCTCCTATCATTCTCACGGTTTGCAAAATTATCCACATTCAATTATTATAATTCTTGCATATTCATCATGTCTAAATTACATATTCGTGTTCATCAGCATATTTGCAATGTTTCTGGATAGTTTAATTTGAACTACAGTGCAGGCATAAACTTTTGCCATTGTTAGGGTTCTGTGCTCCAATTTGGGGTTTTGGTTTTCAAGCGAAATTAAACAGAATAATGGGTACCATGATGGTCAGCGTTTCAAATCCAGCTGATCCATGGTCCCCAATTGGATTTATATTGCATATACTTGATTTTTTAATGACGCAGGTTTCAGCAACAGACCTGCATCTGTAGGTAAAAGATCAGAACTTAAAACGACGGCTCCAAGGAAGAAGACAATAGTGTGTCACAACCTGATTGGTTGATTCAAATTCTGGCCAGGAACCTGTTGTTCTTATATATTGTTTGTTTTTATTATTTTAACAAGTTAACATCCAGCGCAGTTGGTCAGAAGAAGGAAGTTAGAAGCTCATTGTTCTGGGTTTGATCCCAGGCGTGAGCTTTGGGTATTTTCTCCTTTGTTTTCATCAGATCTAGCACATACACCTCCTGAGGTTCATCATCTTCTAGATCCCAGTCAGAACCATATCCAGCACGTACAAGCCATTATCTTCCGGATCCCAATCAGGACCAGATCCAGCACATGCACCTCTTGAGGTTCATCATCTTCTGGATCCCAGTCAGAACCAGATCCAGCACGTACATGCCATTATCTTCTGGATCCCAATCAGGACCAGATCCAGCACGTGCAGGCCATTATCTCTTGGATCCCAGCCAGAACCAGATCCAGCACCCCCCATCTTCTGAGGGTCATCATCTGCTAGATCCACCAGCCAGAACCAGATCCAACACACCCCATCTTCTGAGGGCCACCATCTTCTGGATCCGTCAGCCAGAGCCAGATCTGCTGACAGCAGGCTCATTCGGTTATTGCTATTATTTTGCTTTAAATTCTTTTCTTTAATTATTATGTTTTTTTATATCAACACTAAAATTATTTTCTAAAACTAACCAACCAAAAATCACAAAAAAGACTTATTTTCTTAATAAATGTTTTCTAATTAATTAAGTTTAATTAATTTAGGGCAACTTTAATTTCATTCATAATTAAAATTCAATTAGAAAATTAGGTTAACTTTTGATTTAATTTTATTTTGCTCTTTGTCTCAAATAAATAAAATACAAAAATAGGTCGTAGATTAAAATTAATTTAATTTATTTTTCGTAATTTAAAATTAATTAGACTTAGGATTTTCCTTTAATTTAACAAATCCATTATTTTCTCAAAACAAAACAAGAAAAAACATTTTTTAATTAATCGCAATTAGGTTTAGGTAAGGGTCAAAACCCTAATTATCTCGTATTTGATTCAACGCGAGCATATTATTTATTTTGTCAATATTGTTGTAACTGTGCATGGTCTGTAATAGTTTAATCTAGGGTTTTCATTTATCGCTTTTTTCTGGGCTTTTTGGCTATGTAATTAATCCCCCCCCCCCCCCCCGAAGCCTTGTAATAGCGTAGATTTATTTTCTCGCATCTTAATTTGTGCCAATATTTAACTGTCTAGATGTATGTTAATAGGATTGTATGACAAGATTGCATGATAATTTAATACAGTTAGAAAACCCTAATGTGCAAAGATAAATAACCGAAACAAATCACTCGCACGTATCACTCCTAGGGTATACTCACACTTCGGTTGCCTTCGGTAAACAATCATTAAGTATAGGATATCTTAGTGGTTGCCCTCCTGTCTAAAAAAGATCAAACGTCCTATTCGAATGTTGCCTCAGAAATGTTGCCTCAGAAATGTTGCCTCGAATATGATCTTAAGACTCTAGGGTTATTACTAAGTCATCCTAACATTGCTTTAGTGATTGTACGTCCCTTTCGAATTGACTCTTACAATTCCAACGACGGTGCTACCTATTTCTCAATAGTAGGATAGCGCCGTCTAAAGGAAACAAGAATAGAAATGATCTTTTTTTGAGTAGGTATATGCTAGTAGGTACTTGCTAAATCAAAAATTTTCACACTTACACTTTTCAAACAAATTTTCAAAACAACTTCGTCACACCTTTGAAGACTGATACAAGGGTTATCACGAAGTAAAAACTTTTCAAAACAAAGCACATACACAAGCAATTTAAAAATGATCAAGTACCTAAGAGCCCATGGAAAACCATGGATAGAAAGGGTGCTAACACCTTCCCTTTCTATAATCTACCACCCGTACTCAGAATATCTCGAAAAAGAATTTTTTTCTGTACTTTTTTCCTTTCCGATTGGATGAAATAAAATTCGGTGGCGACTCTTACTTATCGCGACATTTTGCAAACACAAAACGCAAAATGCAAACCAGCATTTCAAAACAGTCGGTTCTGCCACCGTATCACATTCCCCCTTAAGGATTCCTGACTACGAGCCATTGCTTGCATGTCCCCCATACACAGCCCCATTTGATCCTTCAAATCATCCAATTCCCCATGAAGTTGCTCCATGAATTTTTTGGATCACGGTGCAATGAGAAGTCAAGATTTGCAGCTCTAAAAAGAGTACCTGACCTAAATAAGAATTCCCCACTTTTAGTTTCTATAATGAATGTATGAAGATGCGTGAGGTGAATTAGTGGATGCAATTCCATGTTCAATCATTTTCAAGGAACCAACATGCTTTTTGTTTCGATTTTGATCCAGTAAGATATGGACAAACACAACATAATGTTCACAAGCATGATTCCTTGAAAATGGAAAGAACATGTGTGTTAACTTTTTTTCATGCATATATTTTTTACTCTTTTCTTTTGTGAAAAGTAAATATGCTATGATGCAAGTGCAACAAACATGGGATCAAAGGTTCCATAGTACTGATTAACTGATGTGCCTATTGTGAATAGGCTGGGTGCATTAAGATCAAAAGTCCGGAACATGGACCCAGATGAACCTCTTGGTCAACGGATCAGAAACTTAGAAAATAAATTTGAGAACCATCAGAACAAAACGGTCGCCCACTGAACATAGTCACCATCAGAACATAATCACTAACTGTACCTGTGATAATAAAGTCCCTCCCCACTCATGGATGAAAACAAGGTTAGGGCAAGGTCAGGTAACCCAGAATCGAGCGTACTGCTGAGAAAATATCGCCATATCACCTACGTGAAAATGATAGCCCCTTATTCGTACCTCATCTGAGCATGGACGAGATGACAACAATAGTGAAACCTAAGTCAACTAGCCTACATGTTTCACTCTATTCTTAAGGTTCCTACGGTTGTCATTTGGCCTGAGTATTAGGCCTTTTACCTCATAGTAACACCCACCCCGTCATGAAAACATATCCAACATAAAAGTATCACCAATATATGGAAAGCGACAAAATGCTATGCAAACATATGCTCAGATAATCATGTACAGATGAACAAGCTGGAAGCATAAAAATAATCATCCAAAGAAAAGAAAATAAGAGCTAGGATCGACTCCGGGATGGACCAGCAATAGGTTAATTTGTCCCCAGTGAAGTTGCCAGCTGAAACAATTGGCTGGACAATCAACTGATAATGAAATCTATGAATTCGCCATTGAACGTTTTTTATCCCACAGGAAGGGAAAGGTAAACATCGAGTAAACCTGAGAAGGGTGAAATCAAGATCAAACGACTGAGAGATCGGGTAAGGGAGCATGTTACACGAGGGGAAGGTATTAGCACCCCACACACCTGTAGTACTCTATAATATCCACTCTTATTGTTCTAATCTAATAGGTGTGTTTCAAATCTAAGCTTACGAGCTAAAAGAATATACAAAGAGGGAATGCATGAAAAATAAAAGAGAAAATAATGTAGGGAAAATAAAGTTGTGCTCGTTCGGGCTCTACCCCAATGCCTATGTGTCCCTTTTAAGGAATCCGAGCAGCCGTAGTTTGACTTACTTATTTTAGTGGGTTTGTGTTTTTTAATTGAACAATGTTAGAATCAATCATTCCACCATGGCTCGACCTTTAGAGACTAACGACATGTAGCGAAAATGAACTAACATGCTCTTAGAAAAGAATATCCGATTGGCAAAAAGAAAGAAATTTGTTGGTGTTTTTTACCTTAAAAAAAGGATTTAAAAGTTTTATATGTTTTATGTATTCGCCAAGAAAAAGAAAGTTTTTGTTTTAAATGAAAAGGATGAAAAAGAAAATTAAACATCTAAGGGAGACTATCTAAATCTAATTCCTAATGTTATCATACAATGATTGATCCTAAAGTTGAGTTTTGAAGGGAAATCTCTGCCCTATGTTGACATGCTTGGATAACAATCCTAATATCTATCTCAAATCATCATCTATAGATGAATCAAGAAGTCCTAAAGGAGCATAGCAAGGGTCTATCACCTAAAACTATGTTTATTTTAAATAATTATCTATAGATGAATCGAGAGTTCCTAAGGGAACATGTTGAGGGTATATCATCTCCAAACATGCACACAAAGATGAAATCAAGAAAGCAAGTCAATAAGCTCAAGAGATCACGCACAATGTGTCATGTGTAGCGCACGCTAACTCAAGTCAAATTCCTAACCATGATATAGAAGATCAAGGTAGGTATAAAATCATGTAGGGATGCTTTAGCCAAGGGGTCATATCAACCAAAGCAAACAAGCGAGGAGGGGATAAAAGAAAACACGATGCATCAATATCGATCAACTTGAGCTCAAGAAAAAATGTGGGGGATCGATTACAGATCCCTTTTCCACTTGACGACTTGATAAAAAGAGAAAGCACACTCCAAATCATTGGCGTACAATGCGAGCTAAGGATGACACAGACTAGAATGTGTGGGGGTCGATTGCGAACCCTTTTTGTTCGCCTCCTTTTGAGGACTTCCATAGGGGATACGGAATATATGTGAGCATAAATGTAAACACACATGTGAATTACCTACTTCAAAGATAGGATTTTAAACAAACACAAGTAGCAAACAAGTCACATATGCGGAATTGCCTTAAACAGGTTTTTAAATAAACCAGAGGGATTCCTGACATGATCAACAATAGAAATCCCCGTCAGACATCCCTATTCCTACTTGACATGGAAAGGAAATCACTAAAATCCCTACTTCTCATGATCTCTAGAAGGCAACAAAATGTGGAGAGTAAACAGAAGGGAAATATATCAAACGACTATCAATCCGTAGAGTAAAGCAAATAGAAAAGAAACCCGGAAAACTTCACGAACTGCTAGAACCAACAAAGAAAATACCATCAACATATGCGTCAAAGTATCATCAATCATAATCGAAATGTGTGGTGGACACATCCGAGTACCAAAATACCCCTGCACCAGATATCAATCCATACACAAGTATAATAACACGGTGCACAACAAATATGAGCACGTGGCACAAAATATGTATTGGACATTCCCACACCATCCACAAAGTACCTGCACGAATTACAATCCATACAAGATACAAAATAACAATCACACAGTGGAATGTGTAGCAAACACATCCGTGTGATACCAAAGTACCTGCACAAAAACATGATTTATGCAAGAATAATATCATTTGCGTATCATACGCAACTTTTACTAACAAGTGATTTCATAAAGTTCCTTTCCACCAATAATCAAGTGCTAATCAAAGGTTGAAGTCCTAACAGTGTACCTTGCAAAGCGTTCACAAGAGAAGTTAGAATTAACAAGACAATATAACCAAACATGCAATAAAACAAAGCAAAAATTAATGTTTCTGTCTGGGTAACCGGTTAGCATAACTGGACAACCAGTTACCCAAAGTTGGAAATTCTGGAAATTGGCTACTGACTTGGGGTAACTGGTTACCATAACTGGGTAACCGGTTACCAAAACCTTGAAGATTTTGTCCATTTAATTCTGACTTGGGGTAACCGGTTACGAAAACTTTGAAGATTTTGGCCATTTGCTTCTGACTTGGGGTAACTGGTTACCATAACTGGGTAACCGATTACCACGTGACAGTTTTGAAAAACTTTGTGAAGGAATGGATGGTAACCGGTTACCATATTTGGGTAACCCGTTACCCAGACAGAAAACAGATTTTTGAGATTTAGCTCATGGCTTAGGCATTTGATCAAACACAAAATCTCCACACATTCAACACTTGATTTTGCATAATTCAAGGTCTAGATTCAAATTAGACAAGATTGATTACGATCAACAATTAAACTTCATGAAACATCATCAATTTGTTTTGTGAATTAAGCACTTTCATGTAAATCAACTTAATTCAATAAGCACTTAATTCAACTATCCAATTCCGAATTTACGCATGATTATCAAATTGTTTCACGATTCTTAGACTTAGATCTATATTCTGTATTCAAAATTCAACCTAGATTCAATTCATGATTGATCAAAAAGTGCTTCTCAAATAATCACTTATTTCAAAAGTGTTTAATTTAAGAAAACTCACCGACATAAATGATGAGGAGACTTAGGTATAGAGATTGCAACGAACGGATCAACAATCCGAGAAGAATTGCTCTCGATCTTGACTTTTGGATCCCGATGAAATTGTTGTTGTGTTCTTGATGAAAAAGGTGTAGAACCTTGATTTGATCTTTGAGAGAATTGAAAGAAAATGTTTAGAGTGTTTATGAGATTTTGTGAATTATGAGAGCATCCCCCTTGAAAATTCAGATTTCAAGATTATATACATGGGTCAATTGAGCCTTGGATGAGAAATTGAATAGGGCCTCCATTTGACGGTGTAAGCTCGATACGTACAAAAAGTGTCATGTCATCATCTGTACGGAATCTCAGACCGACTCCAAAACGAAAAATGAAGTTTATCAAATTTATGACGTGTTGCCAAAAGAACAGGCTCAATCAGATAAACAAAGAGGAAGTTATGAGTTTTTCAAGTTTCACTGACACTGTGTCAGGCAAAATAATTTTCTGTGGAGTAATTCTATGGAATCATACGTGGAACGGACCAAAAACGGAAGCCTTCGAATCACCGTTTGATTTTGGTATCTGAAGAGAAACTGTAGAATAAGAAATTTGTGAACGAACACCTTTGGGCTCGGCTCAATATGATAAAAATCGAACGATATATGAATTTTACCGTATCTAACATTAACACAAATGAATTCTGGTTCAGCACAAACATGTCTTCAGAAACTCAAAGTTCACAGGTCCTTCCTTAGGGAATCGACTTTTGACTTCCAATGACGTCATCAAGATGACATCGAGACTGAATTTTGGCAATCAAAATAGGGCGCATACGACATTCCAGCCAGGAGTTATGAATTTTCTAATGCACGTGAAACAACAATTCAACACACTTTTGTTTATATTTTTCACTGTATAACTTCCAAGATAATTGCATATTCAGAGACTTTTCTTCGAGAATTAGCTTTTGGTCCGAACATGAAAGTTGGAGAGGACATCGGGAAGGTTTCAAAACTTCAAGAATCAATACAAAACACCATTCCTAAACAAGAGATACGAATTTTAAAACTCAGATCAGTTGAAATACTGTGTTCAATTCACACTACTTTAAATTGACTGAAAACACCCAAATCTTTCACGACTCAGCATGCTTTAAAAAATAAGAGAGCTTTGTTGTGTTGATGAAATGCCTTAATCCAATGAGTATGGATCTAATGATATGCATGCATGTATGTGCTAACAAGAGTATAAGCCAATTAGAGTTGAAAAATGAAGAGGGCAAATTTTGGGCTACAACACAAACATGCAAGTGTGTGTGAATTATATATATATGGTCATGACTCGGAGTCACACTCATACAATGATAGATGTTAGAGCTGTCATAGATTTCCCTAATATGAGGTGCGGTGATCCTTTCAATGAGCATACATGGTTGAGATGGAGATGTAGTGTTGCTTCTATGTGGTGCCTCTGCATGGGTGTCCACCTGTTTATTAGTCGAGTGGGTGCTTGAAGGTAGACTAGGCCTCTATATTGGGTTGGTTTTATCTTGTATTTTTTCATCTTGGAACTGTTTCTCCCCTAAGTATTTGTTTTATATTGTGAAGCAAGGATTATTAATGATAAATCTTTGAGACCAATCCTCATGTGAGCCTTGTTGAAGCACTATGGTTTATTGGCATAATGATCTTGTAAAGGGAAGAGTTCCATCAAGAAGAAAGCACATAGTAGATTGAAAGTTCCGATGAGAAGTTTAAGGGAAATTCGTTGCATTGGGAACACGTGCATTTAACGTCCATTGTGCCACTAAGGCATCAATGGCCATCATCTTTCATATATTTGCTTCTGATTACTTTTGAGCCCGTTGCATCTGCAAACTTGCACTCTTATATGTTTATAACTGTTAATTCTCTATTTTTGTGATTGATATTATGTTTGGTAAAACTAACTTAGCATAAACATGTTGAAATAAGATGCTATATCAACTGGAGAAACATGTCAAATGTGATGTCCTATACAAAATCTTTTGACATCATGACTATGTACTACTAGGCAAGTGGATGTGGTTAGTCTGTTATAAATGTCGAATATTTTGGAAATATTATGATATCCTATGTGGCGCTCAATTTAAGGATTAAGATGTTCAAGTTGAATTCAAGGAGTATTCTTAGTTTCTAAATATGGAGATATTTTAGGAAACTAATGATTGATGCCCTATATATGAGGAGATAAATATGCAGCTTTATTTCTTGTCCTGTTGCTTTTTTAAAGCCCAATCCAGTCCAGAAGATTGATTTAAATAGATTGTCACTAACCTAGTTTTAGCGTGGAACTTACATTGCATTGTGTTAGGGTATGTGTGTTATTTTTTAGCCTCTCTAATATCATCCTGATACAAGAGTAGGACTGTTCTTTGAGTTGTAAGTTTTGTAATTCATTCATAAGATTTTAAGCATTGAATTGTTTTATGTCATTGAAGTGTGTCTTCTAAAAATATTCTAAAGTGTTTAGAGTTGTTCAATCTTTGTTGTGATTGAAATGGATTTGAGAAGGGTCTCATACCTAGGTGACTCTTAGGTAGAAGTTAAGCATGGGTAGTGATTAAGTGAGTAGATTGTAAACTAGTGAGAGTTTTTTGTGGGTCTACAAATTTACACTACTTAGTTAACTTCACCCCTGGATCTGTATCCCTTAGAGTAGGTGTTATTATACACCAAACTAGATTAAAAATTATGTGCGTTCCTTTAATTTTATGCACTACTTTATTGTTTAACATTGTTCATTGCATTGTTATTCAAAGATCAGTATCTTGACATCTCTTAGGACATCTGAGATCTAACTACTAGGATTTTAATTGGTATAAGGGAAGGTATCCTGCTCTGTATCTGAGTGAGATTCATGGAAGATACTTTTTGGTACAATGGACAATGAAGGAGGATTTGTGAATAGACCACCCATTCTTGATGGAACCAACTATGATTATTGGAAAGCTCGTATGGATGCTTTCATCAAGTCCATGGACAATAAGGCTTGGAAATCTGTGGTTAAGGGATGGGATCCACCAAAGCTTGTAGGTCAAGATGGAAAGGTTAGTGATGTTGAAAAGGCTAAGGAAGACCAGAATGATGAAGATGAAAAATCATCTCATGGAAACTCCAAAGCCCTGAATGATATGTTCAATGAAGTGGACAAAAACATCTTCAGAGTAATAAGTAATTGCACTATTGCTAAAGAAGATTGAGAGATATTGAAGTTTGCTTGTAAAGGAACCTCTAATGTGAAGATATCAAGACTCCAAATTCTTACCACCAAGTTTGAGAACTTAATAATGAAAGAGGATGAGAGTATTCGTGACTTTCACATAAATATTATTGAGATAGCCAATGCCTCAAGTGCCATAGGGAAGAAGATGTCATAATTTAAGTTGGTAAGAAATATTCTCATATCTCTCCCAAAGAGGTTTGACATGAATGTGATTTCCATTGAAGAAGCCCAAGATATAAACAACATGAAGTTTGATGAGCTTATGGGATCTCTACAGACCTTTGAACTAGGGATAAGTGAAAAATATGAAAATAAGAAAAGCATTGCTTTTGTTTCTAATACTGATGACCTAGAAGGTGAATGTGACTTGGATACAGAAGAAGGGGTATCTAATGCTATTGTGTTACTTGGATGACAATTTAACAAAGTAATGAAGAAGGTGGACTGGAAAACAAGGACAAATGTCAAGAACAAATCATTCAACAACAACAAAAACCAATACTTTTGTAAAAGGGCCAGAACTAATGACAATTCCATCCAAGGAAGAGGAGTTCAGTGTCATGAATGTGAAGGGTTTGGACACATCGGAGCTGAGTGTCCCAATTATCTCAAGAATCAAAAGAAAGGGTTGTGTGAGTCATGGTCAGAGGAAGATTATGAAAGTGATCATGAAGAGGAAGGTGCCAAACAGGTCACTGCCTTGACTGGAGTTTGTGACTCTGATGAAGACTCAGATTGTAAAGAACTAACCTTTGAAGAACCTGCTGCTTCTTACAAGGAGTTGTGCCTTGGAAGTCAAGAGGTTGACCAATTAGAAGAAAAGCTAAAGAAAACTATTGCTCAACTATATTCTGAAAAAGTGGAGCACCTATCTATAATATCTGGTCTAGAGGATGAAAAAGTGGAGCACCTTTCAACCATCTCTAATATGAAGGGTGAAGTTCTTTTTCTCTATTCACAACTTGATAATATGACCAAGTCTGTAAGAATGCATAATAACAGTTATGATGTTCTTGATAAGATTCTTCAGTCTAGAAAGAATGCTGGAAATGTTAAAGGGATTGGCTATGACTATCAAGCTATGAAGAACAAAGGCAAAGAGGTTGAAGTGAAGTATGTTCGTCCAAAGAAAGAACTGAACCAGAAGATGTCAAATCAAATTTTCTAACATCAGCATGGTCAACATAAATATCACTCAGGAAACAAGACTCAACGATGAAAATGTTATTATTGTGGAAGTTTTGGTTATATAAAATCCTTCTACTACAGGTTATATGGCTATCCCAAATATAAAGAACTACCCAGAAGAGAACAGATAATTGTTAAAGCTAAGAAGAAATTGATCCCAAGAAAGGATACTTCTAGACTCATATCTCACACCTCTCTCAGAGCTTCTGCTAGAGAGGATTGGTATTTTAATAGTGGTTGTTCTAGACACATGACAAGTGTCAAGAAATTATTAGTGGATATTAAACCACACTCCACTATCTATGACACTTTTGGAGATAGATCAAAAGGTGAAATAAAAGGTGTTGGAAAACTGGACTATACAGGACAGCCTAATCTTGATGATGTGCTCTTTGTTAAGGGACTGGCTACGAATTTGATAAGTATTAGTTAACTATGTGACCAAGGTCTCAAAGTTAACTTTACTGAATCTGAATGCCTAGTTACAAATGAGAAGAATGAAGTTGTCATGAAAGGAGCCAGATCAAAAGACAATTGTTATTTATGGAGTTCTCAAGAAACAGACTGTTTCTCCATATGCTTAATGACACAAGAAGATGAAGCCAAGTTATGGAATCAAAAGCTTGGTCACTTGCATCTGAAAGGTATGAAGAATTTTTTTTCAAAGGAAGCTGTTAGAAGTATTCCCAAATTAAAGATTGATGATGGAAAAATTTGTGGTGAATGTCAAATTGGTAAACAAACAAGGATGTCACATAAGAAGATCCAACATCTGACCACATCAAAAGTGTTAGAACTGCTGCATATGGACTTGATGGGACCTATGCAGGTTGAAAGTATAGGAGGAAAGAGGTATGCATATGTTGTTGTTAATGATTTCTCAAGGTTCACCTGGATGAATTTTATCAAAGAGAAATCTGAAGTGTTTGAAGTCTTTAAAGAGTTGTGTCATAGGATTCAAAGAGAGGAGGATTGTAGTATTGTTAGAATTCAAAGTGACCATTGGAAAGAATTTGAAAATAGAAAGTTTGATGAATTCTGCACCTCTAAAGGGATTAGTCATGAGTTCTCTTCTCCTATCACTCCTCAACATAATGGTCTTGTGGAGCGCAAGAATAGGACTATTCAAGAATGTGTCAGGGTCATGCTTCATGCTAAGAAACTTCCATATCATTTTTGGGTAGAAGCCACGAACACTGCCTGCTATATTCATAATAAAGTGATTATTAGATCTGGTACATTTGTTAATCTTTATGAACTGTGGAAAGGAATAAAGCCAACTGTGAAATATTTCCATGTCTTTGGAAGTAAGTGCTACATTTTGGTAAATCGTGAGAAAAGGAGGAAGATGGATCCTAAAAGTGATGAGAGAATTTTTCTGGGACACTTTATAAAGAGTAGAGCCTGTAGAGTATTTAATTCCATAACTAAAGTGATGATGGAGTCCATAATTGTTGTGATTGATAAAACATCCAAAGAAGCTGATGTCACAGATGATGTTGAAGCATTTTCCAATGAATGATAATGTTCTTGAAGATGTTGCAAATTCAAGTGTCATAACTGAACCTGAAGAAACTGATGCAGCTGACAAAGGACCTTCTATTAGGATTCAAAAAGATCACCATAAGGAGTTTATTATAGGAAGTTTGAATGAAGGATTCAAAACCATATCAAGGGAAATTGTGTCAAATTCTTGCTTTGTTTCAAAATTTGAACCAAAGAATGTCAAAGAGGCATTGCGTGATGAGTTCTAGATTCATGTTATGCAAGATAAACTTGGTCAATACAAGAGAAAGGGGGTTTGGGACTTGGTACCAAGACCTGGATGGGTAAATATTATTGGTACTAAATGGGTGTATAAGAACAAGTCAGATGAATAAGGTACTGTCACTAGAAACAAGGCCAGAGTTGTTGCTCAAGGGTACACTCAAATTGAAGGAGTTAACTTTGATGAAACATTTGCTCATGTAGATCATTTGGAATCTATCAGACTACTTCTTGGAGTGGCATGTCTCTTAAAGTTCAAATTGTTCCAAATGGATGTTAAGAGTGCTTTCTTAAATGGTTATCTAAATGAAGAAGTATATATGGAACAACCAAAAGGATTTATTAATCCTTCTTTCCCAGATCATGTGTTCAAACTGAAGAAGGCATTGTATGGTTTAAAGCAGGCTCCAAGAGCTTAGTATGAGAGGTTGATTGAGTTTCTCATTAACCATGGATATAGAAAGGAGGAACTGATAAAACTCTCGTTGTGAAAGAGAAAGATGGAAAACTCATGATAGCTTAGATCTATGTGGATGATATTGTTTTTGGAGGGATGTCAGATGAAATGGCCTAACATTTTTTTCAAACAAATGTAATCTGAGTTTGAGATGAGTTTGGTGGGTGAATTAACATTCTTTCTGGGATTGCAAGTCAAGCAGATGGAATACTCCATTTTTTTTATCAAAGCAAATATGCAAAGAATATTGTGAATAAATTTGGATTGGAGAATGCCAACCATAAGAGAACTCCTACTCCTACGCACTTGAAGCTATCCAAAGATGAAATGGATTTAATGTTTATCAAAGTTTATATAGAAGCATGATTAGAAGTCTTCTATATCTTACAACAAGCAGGCCATATAGAGATTTTATTGTTGGAGTTTGTGCTAGATATCAAGAAGCGCCCAAAGTGAGTCACATCAATCAAGTCAAGAGAATTTTGAAGTATGTGAATGGTACATGTGAGTATGGAATGTTATATTCTCATGATTCAAATTCAGTGCTTGTGGGATACTGTTATGTTGATTGGGCTGGTAGTGCTGATGATAGGAAGAGCATCTCTGGTGAATGTTTCTTCTTGGGAAACAATTTGATTTCATGGTTTAGCATGAAACATAATTGTGTATCTCTATCTATAGTTGAAGTTGAGTATATTGCTGTAGGAAGTAGTTGTACTTAACTTGTATGGATGAGACAAATGTTATCTAAATATAATGTCATACAAGATGTCATGACATTATTTTGTGACAACTTGAGTGCTATTAACATTTCCAAAAATCCTATCCAGAATAGTAGGACTAATCACATTGATATCGGGCATCGTTTTATTAGAGAGCTTGTTGAAGACAAAGTCATAACTCTTGAGCATGTTAGCATTGAAAATCAGCTTGCTAATATTTTTACTAAATCTCTAGATGCAGTTAATTTTAAAACTTGAGAAGAAGACTAGGTATATGAATCTGTGAGGACTTATAGAAATTATTTCTATTGTTGTGGGTAAATAAAACTCTTCAATCATACCACCTACATCCTGGTATTTTATTGGCTATGGATAGTGTTAAGAAAAGGGAATCTCCTTTATATTTCCATTATAGTTTGTTTGGTAGAACGCATGTTCCAGACATTGGTGTGACATCTTCCCAGGTGAAGACCCTGTTGACAGAAGTAATGATATTGTTGTTGTTGGTGAAATTATTGCATCTGTTGGTGCTAATTTTGGTAGAGAAGAAGAAGAGAATGAGGTTGTTGCTGATGCTGATGCATGATTATTGCTTCTGTAAACCCTTTTGGTTTTGCTTTAGTACTTGTGTTATACCCTAAAATCCGCCCTCTTCAATTTAACCATAATAGGCTTATACTTATTCATCAGATACATACATACATACATGTCATTGGGTTCATACTCATGGAATCAAGGGTTCTTCTCTGCGAAAAGAGCTGCAAAAGATGATTGTTCCGTCAGGCAGTACAACAAAGTAAAAACTCAGGGTTTTCGAGATTCAAGTGCATTCCACATATTGTTACAAGCTATCCAATTAGGGATTAATCTATTCATCATCATATCAAGCTCTCATGAGTTTCGACACGCTTTGAATTGCACAAAAAGTAAAGCGTTTCAATTGATTTGAGACAAGGCAGACAAAAATTCAGTATCTTACGGTGCGAGGTCAAAAATTCTTAACTTGAGACAAGAAAATAGTCTTGGAATGGTTCTTCAATCTTTAGAACCGTCTTTATATCTTCTCCAATTAATCTATTTAGATCGAAGGCTATTTTTGTGAGGAAGATCTTCAAAAACGCAAAATACCTGAAATCATGTTATATGGTGGATTTGTTGGTTCACTGGTTTTCGGATGCTTATAAATTTGTACCATCTGACTGGAAGACCATCTTATATTGGATCTTGGAGAATTTGAACCGTCTTATTATTTTATTCATTTCATATTTTCGGTTCGGAAGCTGATTTGGTGAGGAAGATCCCCGAATTTGCAAATACTCTGAGACTAGTACCATGAAACAATGTGTTGAATCGCTGTTTATCGAATATTCAAAAATTCATAACTTTCATCCGGTTCGACGTTTTTGGATGGTTCTTTGGGCGTAAGATCCGTCTTGATATCGTCTTCAATTCATATGTTCGGGTCAGAAGTTAATTCTTTGAAGAAGATCTCCGAAAGTGCGAATTACCTGAGAAAATTGCACCCCGAAAATGGTTTTCTACCGGACTGTTTCCTGATATTGCAAAATTCATAACTTTCTCAATTTGTATCGATTAAAAACAATTCTTGAAGTGAAAGCTCAAAAATTTTGTTATCTACAACTTTGCTTCAGGTCCCGGGTGTGGATTATGCTCTGAAGGCTTTGGTTTGTAGCTCGCTTCCTAAAGTGCGCATGAAAATAAGCTTAAATTTCAGTACAGCCAAAAAAGTCCACTGTTTCTCGTCATTCAAAAAATTATAACTCTCTCGGTTTTTATCATGTCGTGGAGATTCTTTCAACATGGCGTCACAAATTTCGTCAACGACATTTTTGTTTCAAGTTACGCGTCAGGATTATGCACCGAAAGTGATAACCTTGTGGGTTTTCTCGGACTGCACACAAAAATAAGGTGAAACATTTGCACAACGATTTTTCTGTAAATTGTTTCTCACTCAATTTTTATCGTATCGGAACTATTCTTTTAGCACGACGTCACAAATTTCGTCTTTGACGTTTTTGTTTCATGTTGCGCGTCAGAATTATACACCGAATGTCATGAGTTTTGGTTTGTTCTCGAGCCGTGCACTGGAATAAGTCAAAAATTCTGCATTTGCCAAAAATACACAAGCCAAACAAGACTTAAGGCATTTTGTATATATTCTTAAAACTCAAATTAACACCAACTCTTGGCTCATTTTTACAAACCTCACAAAAAATTCAAGTCTTCTCTCAAATTCTCTCTCAAATTCTCAAGAACATAAAGAAGACTCGAGAGAATTGCAAGCATCCTCTCCCTCCTCTAAACCGCTCGGACCTCCTTATCTCTACTCCCGATCCACCCCCGTGTTACATTGTGCAACAACATCCAGTCACGTGTCCTTTGTCTCCGATGCTCCCTTCATCATCTCCCTTGATTGTCTAGCAATACTCCCTCTTCGAATTGTTACTCCCTCCATTTATTTCTTCTACCGGATTTCTTCTCCTCTCCGATCTACTTTAACTTTTCGATTCAAGATTCACGATAATTCAGTAATTCCTTACTTCTACTTGATTTAAGTGCTTATTTTTCAATTTATTTGATAAATTAGGTACTTATTTGAACTTGATATGAGTTGATTTAATTGAAGTGAGAAATTAAGAAATTCTCGAGTTTGATAATGATGGAAGCATGTAGAATTGGTTGAATGATGTTTGAATCTTGCTACTTCGATTACCAATTGGTGAGCAGTTCGATGTTGAATTGTGTCGATTTGTGTAATTTTGTTGAAAATTAACATTGAGTTCATGTGTTGATCCAAATTTGAATCGATTAAGTGATGATTCAATTTTCTCAATGTTAATAACCTTGATTTGATTATTTGTATTAAGACTTTAATAGGTTTGGAATTGACACTCTAATATGGATATAATTGTTGTGCAATTTATTTTCAATTTTCTAGTAATATAACTCGAATCGGTAAGTAGTTTTTTGCATCCGTTTGTGAGTTTGGAAATCAATAATGATCGATACTGATTCATGTACATGTTACTTCCCGGAAAGTACAAATGCCTTGCAAATTTATTTTGAAATATGTTTTAAGGAATTCTTGAACGTAATTGTACATTTGTGGATGGTTGATGTTGAGTTTTGGTGATTCCGACGTGATTTTTTGACTAAATGCGTGTTACAGTATAGTGCTTTCCGGAATTCACAAATGTCCCATAAACTTGGATTTAAATGTTGCATTTTTCATATTTGGCTTGCACTTGGTAATTGCTTAGAAATTGTGGTGGTTTCGATCGATTTTAGACCAACTTTTTGTGCATCTCATGAAGCAGTATAATGTTGTCCGGATTTGATTGATACATGTATATTGTGATGTCATATTCATCTAATGCATACTTGTGCTCATTTGGTTGATTGTTGAACAATTGTTGTTGAGTTTACTCAATTTTAATGCGATTATTTGGGTGATTTGTTGCATTGATACCATGCTGCATGGATTCGTAACTAAGCCTTAGAGCTTGTTTTTATTATTGGTTAGCACATGATTGAACTTTCTTTGGTCTATGTTTGACATGTAGGTGAAGTTTGATTGATTTTAAACCGGATTTTTTTATGTGATTCATTTGTTACAACAATGTTGTCTGGATATGTTATATGTGTGTACATTGTAATTCAATTGTCATGTGGTGCGTACTTGGTTGTATTTGGGCATTCTTTGAACATCTTTGTTGGTTTCAACTTGAATTTTTGAGCCATTTCATGTATGGATGCGGTGCTGCCCGATTTTCTATTTCCATGTTCCGATACTTATTCAGATGTTATTTCTTTGCATTTCAATCTTATTTTAAGTTGTGATATGATTGCTTGACTTTTTTATGCTTTCTTGTTATCACTAACTTTTCTTGTGGACTTGTGCAAGCTTTGGAAAGGCGATTTCATGCACCATGCGATGTGCGGATTATTTTTGCTTGTATAATTTTGTGTGTTGTGCAGGATGCGCATGATATTGGATACATGTGTGATTACTTTCACATGATGCTTTGTTGCTTATTGTCATTGTGTCCAATTTTTGACTATGTGTTTTATTGGTGAAGCTTGCACGAAGTTTTCTAGGTTTCTTTGCTTTGCTCGCTTGCTACGACTTCTTGATTGTTTGGTATTGTTTCGATTCTGGTTTTTAATTCCACATTGTCTTTTCTTTTCCTTGTCATGAGAAGTAGGAATAGAGATGCATGACTGGGAGTCCCTACTTTAGGGGGGGAAATATGTTTTAAAGACTTTTATAAGGCATTTTGGTGTGTGTACTCGCTTGTGTTTGTTTATGAGCAAAAGACTTCAACAAAGGCAAACCCCACTTCCCTCCCATTTCCCTTTTACATTATGCTTGCTATCGAGTCAATAAGTGGAACAAAGGGCCCGCAATCGGCCTCCACACTTTCTAGTTCGTGTTGTTCTTAGCTCGCGTCATGCATTGATGCTTTGAACTGTGCTTATTCTTGTTTATTAAGTTAAATAAAGTGGAAAAGGGTTTGTAACCAACCTCCACACTTTGTTATTAGTTTCGACAATTTTAGCTCACGTTTCTTTAAACATTGACACTTCGAGTTATTACTCGATATCGATGCTTGAGCAAATCAATTGGAAAGAATTTCTTAATCCCACTTTGAAATCCATTGGATTCATTGTTTGTTGCTAGCTCGCACTTGATTTTTGTTTTGTTTTCGATTGCACTTGTGTTTGATTGCACTTGTGTTTGTTTGCACTTTGTTCGACTTTGTTTGATTGCTCTTGCGTTTATGCTTCTCTTTAAACCTTTGCATGCTCTCTTAGGATTTCTTTTTTCATTTTCGATTCAAGTTGGATAGTAGGTTGTAACCTTTTCATGTTCCCTTAGGATTGCTTGTTTCATTTTTGATTCAAGTTAGACATTAGGTTATAACCTAAGCATGCTAACTTAGGTAGATGTTTCCCTTTTCTATCCAAACCTTAGGACCATCATTGCATGACAACTTTAGGATTGCTAGTCTCCCTTAGATTTTTTTTTTCATTCTCCTTTTGCATTATTAAAACAAAAACTTCTTTCTTTAAGAAAACTCAAAAAACTTAATAAAGGAAGATGTGAATCGTATACAATTGAGTCTTGCAGGGTAGAGCAAATCAATTTAGACTGAATCTTGCTCTATTTTCACTTTGGAATTTATTACGGTTCAAATTGCAAACTCTTTCATAATAAAAAAATACAAACCAATGAAAACTTTTTGTCTTCGTACTTTTCCCTTTAAAACCTTTTCAATAAGGATATGTTGTTTCAAATTCGAACAACTTGGAAATGCTATGTGTGTGAGGGGGTGAACATGAGTCTCTTTGTGAGCTGTAACACCAAGAACAAATTGCAATCCTAAGTGTGAGGATATGAATGCGGAATTATCCATAAAAAACCATGCAACCAACCAAAACTTTTGAGGTTAACTACAAGTGCCTTGATCCCCATTGCACGAGCGGTGGTACATAGGCACAAAGGTTCACAACCGAGGCAGGCACGACTAATAAAACCTTTTTCTTTATATATACAATATGCATCCATGCATTTAGCTCATAAGCTTTAGATATGAACATATCCTTTGATTAGAACAACAAGAGTGGATCTCATGGAGTACCATGGACGTGAGGGGTGCTAATACCTTCCCCTTGCATAATCGACTCCCTTACTCGTATCTCTTGGTCGTAAGACCTTATTTTTTTCCCTTATCAGGTTTATTCCATGTTTACATTTCCCTTCCCGTGGGATAAAAAACATTAGATGGCGACTTCATTGGTTTTCTCTCGACAATTTTCAGCCTGTTATTTCAGGTGGCGACTTCAATGGGAAAAAATTAACCAATTGCTGGTCCATCCCAGAGTCATTCCTAGCTTATGTTGTTTTGTTTTCATTGGGTGTTTATCTTTATGCTTTATAGCATTTTCATTTGTATATGTTTGAGAATATGTGTGCATTGCATTTTTATTGCTTTCCATATACTGGTTATATCTGCTGTGTTGACTGTGTTTATTTTCCATATTGGGTGGGTGTTACTATTGAGGTAAAAGGCCCAGTACCCAGGCCAGAGTTGTAAACCACTAGGAACACATAGGAATGGAGTGGATTCATGACGGCTATTGGACGTAGGTCTAGGCTAGTGCAGTCATGTGTTCCATGCTCAGACGAGGTCCAAGCGGCGAGCTACCGTTATCACATAGGTGTTACGATGATAATTTCTCCAGGTGGACTCACGACTCTGAGTTTCCATTGACCATAGACTGACCTAGTCTTTACTCGTGAGTGGGGAGAGAATGATTTTACAGGTACAAATGGTGATTATATGTTCTGTTGGTGACTATATGTTCTGACAGTGACCGTATATTCTGTTGGTGACTATGGGTTTCTTTGTTTATGTTTTGGACCTTTGATCTTGGTATTCTAGACATATTCAAAAATAGCACAGCAGATAGTCAGTGTTATGGAAACCCTGATTCCATGTTATTGCAACTTCATCATGGCATATTTACTTTTACAAAAAAAGGAAATGTAAAAAAAATGTATATGAAAAAAACTGACTTGCATATGCATATCATTTCCAGGATATTCCGAGGTTTTCATTATCAACAAGTATGGATAGAAACACCGTCATAGACAAAGAGATTACCAGGAAGACTTTCCGTTATCAGTTCCACAGTTTTATTTTAACTCAGTTGAGGGAAGTATGAGCTTTGTTGAAAGGTCCGAATGAGAAGATATTCAGAGAGAGTTATGAGCATTTTTTGTCTTTGTTGAATGATGGGTACAATAATTGGGCCATGGTGGCACTTTTGCAGTTCTATGATCCGCAGTTGCGATGTTTCACTTTTTAGGACTATCAGTTAGTGCCACCCTAGAAGCATATGCTTATATCCTTGGTATTGAGGTGACAAACTGTATTCCTTTTGTTCATTTACCGGTGATTCCTGATTATGAAGCCATCACTAAGGCTCTTTATTTGAGTTTGAGCAATGTGAAAGGTAACTATATTAGAAAGAGTGGTACAAGTAGTCTTCCTATGAAGGTTCAGATACCCAAGGCTAAAGAGTTTATTAAGAGAAAGAACTCTGTCACGTTCAACGCGTTGCTAGCTGCCATGATCTATGGTATAATCCTCTTCCCTGCTGTGGAGAATTTTTTGGACTTAGTAGCAATCTCTATTTTCATGAATGGAAATCATGTGCCGACTATACTTACTGACACCTATTATACCATCCACTCCAAACACGAAAAAAAGGATGGTTTCATTGTTGTATTCCTTTGTCTATAAATGGTTTATGTTGTATTTACCCATGAAAGGACCATTTATAGATACCGCTGATTCATCTCTTTGGTCACAACGGATCATGGCACTCACTTCTTATTACATTGTTTTCTATAATATAATGGGAGTTAAGGAGATCATTGCAAGCTGTGGGGAGTTTCCCAATGTTCCACTCATGGGAACGAAAGGTTGCATCAACTATAATCCTATTTCTGCACGTCGTAAATTAGGATATGTTATGACTGATAAACCCACAGATTGTAAGGTGGAAGAAATTGTTTGTTTTGGAAAATGAGAAGATCTTGTCTTGCTTGAAAGGTTAAAAGTTGCTTGGGGTCTGATTCACAGAAAAGGAAAGGCTTTCTTTGTCCAGAGAGTATGTATGGCTCTTGATGCTTATGAAAGAGGGGTTAAGAACCGAGTAAAGGTGATGTTGTTTCCTTACAAAAGAGAGGAACACTTGTATCTCATCCTACTATTGATTTATCATTTGAGGGTTAATTACCACCAGAAAAAATGGTTAATCAATCATTCTCTGTTGAATCATTTATTAAGCGGTCAACTCCTAGAGTGTCTGAATTTGTGCCTATGGAGTGTTTTAAACATGTCAAAGTTGAAAGTCTCAAGTTACGGGCAGAGACACAAGAGAAAAGTATCGAACTCTCTTTTGCCTTACAAGACGATATGAGATTTATTCACGAGTCCAAGCTAAAGGACAAGTTGTTAGAAGATTATGGTTTGTTTGAGAAGTCGAAAAAGCCAAGGGTTGGAAGCTCCCCTACAACAAGTAATTAGATCGAAGAGCCAGCAAAGCATCAACAGCAGTTTAAAAGTCTCTAATTGTCCAAGGACAAGCTGAAAGAGAAGCTTACTGAAGAAATTAAAGCATTGAAGAGACGACTTCGGGAGGAGGAATCCAAATCTAAAGAAGCTTGCAAACATCGAGAGAGTTTAGAGCAGAAAATTCAAAGCTAGAAAGTGCAGATTACCAGGTTGATTGAAGGAGTTGGTAAGCTCAAGATTCAGCTCAGAGAGAAGGACGGTCAAAAGTTCACAGTAGAGGCTCAGTTAATAGGAAGAAATCTCCAGTTGTCCCAACTGTAGAAGAGTTGACAAAGCTCAAATCCCAAATGGAGGACAAAGACAAGATTTCTGTAGAGTTAATTGATGTGGAAAGCATAGGTCCTGGAGATTGGTAGCTCAAGTGTCGTTACTTATCGACTATGATGAGGAAGAAAGACTGTCTGATTCAGGATTTGGTTCAAAGGCCAAACAACAAGATGACCAGGAGCTCATTGGAAGATTCCAAAGCATGGAGACGAAAATGCTTGGGGCAGGGTCCTCTCAATTATCTGGATTTTGATGGAAGTTCTCAGCATTATTGAGTTTTTATTTGTTGATAAGATCACCGCCATATTTGTTGGACGGGATCTTTATGATGTTTGACTATATTCATGTTAAGGGTTTTCTGTATGAATATTGTTTGATTTTATGATATGAGCAGCTTTTTTTCTCCAATTATCTTATCTATTGTTGCTTTATCCTGTCGTTATTTGATGTTTAATAAAAATTTCAAAATTCTTGGAAATGGTAAAACATTGCATGCATAATCATGCATTCATTCATATCATATTATGGAAGATTTTCTGTATGAATATTGTTTGATTTTATGATATGAGCAGCTTTCTTTCTCCAATTATCTTGTCTATTGTTGCTTTATCCTGTCGTTATTTGATGTTTAATGAAGATTTCAGGATTCCTGGAAATGGTAAAACATTGCATGCATAATCATGCATTCATTCATATCATATTATGCAGATTATTCCAGCGGGTCTTCTTACTTATGATCTAGTTTTTTCTTAGATATTGCTACTTCCAATTCTCAACGATACAACACCATATGTAATTCCAAAAGACAGATGGAATAGATTCAAGCCGATGTTGTTGCTATAGGTGTCAAGATGGACACTCGCATCGAACAATTGATGGAGATCATACAAAATATGGCCCGTCACCATGAAGAGTTGAGAACCTTAATTGTGAGGCCTTCTGCAATTACAAATAATGGAAATAGAGCTTTGAATCCTCCTCAGGGAGATGTTGTAAATCTTGTGGGGTTAGTGTCAACAATCTTACTGGTAACCCAGGCGGTCAGAATCTGAATGGTAATACTGGTGGTAATTTTCAGAATGGTCATGTTGTTAACCTTGGTAATCCTGCTGGTAATAATCAAGGTACCCATGTGGTTCAAGTTGTGGGAAATCATCCTCCACCCACTCCTCCTCGTCACAACAATTAACATCCTTTTGTTCAACCAACGCCTGTTTGCATACCTATTCACCAGCTTGAAGAGGATAACGATGAGGATTGGATTTCTAATGTTGAAGAACCTATCGAATATGATAAGAAACTGCGTATGCTCGAGGAGCATTTGCGGTCTTTTGAGAATCAGGGCGTAATGGGCCTTGATATGTCTGATTTGGGATTAGTTAAAGATTACTCTGAAATTTTATTTTTCAGACTTTGTGAAGTATAAAAGCACCTCTTGTCCAAGGACACATGGCAAGTCTTACTATAGGAGGATGTCAGCATACTCCGATGATGAGAAGCTACTCATGCACTTCTTTCAGGACAATCTGACTAGTGAGCCATTAGAATGGTACATGCAACTTGATGGAAACCATATCCGTACCTAGAGAGAGATACCTGAAGCTTTCGTCTAACATTATTGATACAAATCTGACATGGCGCCTACATGAACTCAGTTGTAGAATCTGTCGCATAAGCAGATTGATTCATTTAAGGAAAACATCCAAAGGTGGCGTGAAATGGCGGCTAGGGTCCAACCATCAATGATGGAAAGTGAAATGGTAGACATGTTTACCATCACCCTGCAGGGGCACTACGATACTGTTTGTAGTACTTCCGATACTTTTGCTAAATTGGTAACTTACAGGGAAAGGATTGAAGTTAGAATTAAGCTTGGAAAGATTCAGAAGGATGTCTTTGGAATTAATGCTGGTAATGCAAAGAAGTATTTTGGCGGATACCAGAAGAAGAAAGAAGGCGAAGCCAGTGTGATATATGCGTGAAAGGTCTCATCAGGAGTGTGATCATCAAATTATTATTGTGATAATCCCATTTGCAGTGCCTCAACAACAAGTCTATGCACTGTGTCAGGGTAATCAGCAACAAAAGTCGAGACAACCTCCAAGAAAGTTTGATGCACTTCTTATGTCTTATACTAAACTACTACCTCGTTTACTCAAGCTGAAATTGGTCGAATTGCGCACTTGGAATGTTAACCCTGAAAGATTTCCACCGAACTTTGATGTTAATGCCCGGTGTAAATTCTACTCTGGACGTTAGGGGCATGACATTGAAAACTGCATTGCTTTTAAGCACAAAGTAAAAGATCTACTTGATTCCCAAGCTATCAACTTTGGGCCAGTTCCGCCACTAAATATTCTCCAGCAGCCGTTGCCAACCCATGGGGGCGCTGTTGTCAATTCCATTGTTGAAGACGAATGTCTGAATTTGGTGATGGATGTGAACCTGTTAACAACTCCTTTATATTTTGTGAAGGAGAAACGGTTGAAGAAAGGTGTGTTTTCGGGTTGTGTTACCGATTGTGAAGAATGTTGATTCATCCATAGGGTTGTGATTGCTTGAAAAGTGAGGTTCAGAGGTTGATTACTAAAGAATTCCTACAGTTTGACAAGTTAGTTGTTGGAACCCAGGATGAATAGAATGAAGTGAATGTGATCATTATTCCCTTTACACCCAAGGAGATTATTGTTCCATTAAGAATTCTGATTCCTGCTAAGCAGTCTCCTTTGACGATCACCTTGCATGGTCCAGTTCCATATACCAGTGACAAAGCAGTTCCTTGAAATTTTGGAGGCGAATATTATTGTCAGGGAAAGAAGTATGTAACTGAGATATCTGAAGAAGATAATTCTAAGGTTCATGACATTGTAGGTGAAAGAAGAATCACCATAAGTGGTTGAATCTTTTCTCCTCTTAATCCACCAGAAAGCAGTGTTGATGCCTCGGCTAAGGTCAAAGGCAAAGAAGTTATGATAAACGGTGGAGAATCCATGCAAAATCCTCTTGTTTCGACTTTGAATGATGATATAGCCAAGGATGTGGTTGAGTTGATGCGATACATCAAGAAGAGTGATTATAAGATCATCTAGCAGTTGGGCCAAACATCAGCTAAGATCTCTATTTTCGCCTTGCTTCGGGACTCCGAGTCTCATCGTAATGCACTGATGAAGTTGCTGGTTACCTTTTTTTCTTCAAAGGAAATTTCTGTGAATTATTTTGAAGGAACTATATCCAGTATCACAACAAGCAATGGTTTGGGGTTTATGATTTTGATTTTCCTCCTGGGGGAGAAAGCATAACAAGGGTCTACACATATCCATGAAGATTGCGGATACAACATTGTCTCGTGAGCTAGTTGACACGGGATCATCATTGAATGTTCTGCGAAGTCTGCTTTGCTAAAATTGGACTACCAATGGGTTGCGTTAAGGCCTAGTGATCTAGTTGTGAAAGCATTCGATTGATCAAAAAGATCAATATTCGGCAAAGTTGACTTACCAGTGAAGATAGGTGTAATACGGTGGGAGAACTGACTTTTTGGTTTTGTGTTTTATCGCAAATGTTATGGATAGCAAGAGTCGCCACCGAATTTTCTTTTATCCAATAAGGAAAGGGTGAAAAGAATAGGAAATACCTTTGAGATTTATCTGAGTTCGGGGGGTAGGTTATGAAAAGGGAAGGTGTTAGCACCCTTTTCATCCGTAGTTATCTACGGGCTCTCGATAGCTAGCTCACTTTGTTTTGAAAATTCTTTGTGAATGTATTTGAAAATATTTTGAAAAAATGCCTAAGTATGGAAACTTTGTAATGATTCTTGTATTAGTTAAGAATGCAAACAAAGTGTTTGTTTTTTGTAAATATTTCAGAAGAAGTGTTTTGTGTAAAAGATGTTTTGTTTTTGTGAGCAAGCGATTACAAGAGATCTACCTAGTCAAAAGTCTTTCATGTTATTTTTCTCCTACTTTAGATAGTGCTATCCTACCATTAGTTAGTAGGAAGCCCTATCGTTGGATGTGAAGGGACAAGCGCGGGTCATCGTTCAGTCATAAAGGCAACTCGTAGGGGCGCTTTAGTAATTTTATCGTAAGGGACTAAGATCGTTTACCAAAGGCAGCATTGTAAGGATCATCGAGGGACTACGATATTTTTAACCGAGGGTCTTTGCTAAAGCGTCCCCACGTTCGAGGGACATGACTGTTTTTATCTGAAGGCAGCAAGTGACGAAACCCTAAAGGTGCACGTCTGAAAAGTGATTAATGTTGAGTTATTTTAGTCTTGCAATTAGGGTTAGCTATAAATCGTTTTTAGTCTTTCCATACAAACGCTAATTACTAGCAACACAATAAAGTAATAATGAAAAGAAGTAAAGTACGGGAAGTAAAATTCTACGCTATTACAAGGCTTCGGGAGTGGGGGTACAAATAGTAAAACGGGGGGAAAATAGTAAAACCCTAATTAAACTATTACATATTGTAAGCATATACATAATTGGAAAAAGAATGTGAAAATGATAAAGTACGCGAAGCGGTAAAAAGGAAAAGAAAAGAGAAAAATGTTTTGTGACCGATTTGGTAAAAAAAAAGTTCGATGATTAACCTAAAAAACCTAATTTGATTTTAATTTATAAAAAAAAGTTAGTTACTTAAATTAAACAAAACCCTAAAATCTAGGTTGATTTTAATTTAATTAAGAAAGCCTAAAAAATTAAATTAGGGTTGATTAAAAGCCTAAAGTTAAATTAGGGTTTTTAAAGAAAAATCAATAGTTCGTGAAAAAAGGTTTGTAAAAAAAGGAAAGAAACAAGGGAAAGAGTAAGAAATATATAGAATTTTGAAGGAAAAAACCAAGAATGGTAAGGGTGGGTGTTAAACCCCAACCCCCGGGGAAACTCCTGCCCACATGCTCACCACCAGGCCAAGCTTACGTTGGTGTTAGGATCTTGCCTCAACGCGTTTTTTATTCTACCCTGCAAAATATGAAAATTAGGAAAACAAAGTGGCAAAAGGCTAGATCGAACCCAGGCCCTTTGACACAGATGACTTATTGCGCGCGCTTCTACAGCTGGGGAAGCTATACATTAATTTATTTAAATGAACCAATAAATATATAATATAAAGAAGATGCTTGTACTGGAGAGGCGCCAGAGCCTTAGCTCTGGTCGTCTTCTCCGATTGCATTCTTCTATCAAACCTACAAAGTACAAAGAATTAATAATCCAAAAAAATTCTACCCCTCTAAATCGAGGGCTGCAAATTCAATGGAAGGATTATTTTGGCATTAAAATAAATGGTTTTTGAGTTATGAAGAAACACGCATGGATTGGTGCAACAATGGTGTTCTACGATTTAGCATGCATGTGATCGTTACGATGGTCTAATCATGTTCAGATACATCTTAGAAGTGTGTTAGTAACAACAGTATGGCTTAAAACAAAACAAATTTAAAAATATGAATTTTGCAAGAATGTGAAATCGGATATGCAATGCGATGGGGTTTCATGTGTTTGGGACCATCAAAATTGATCCAACCTTACTCTATGTGATTACTGGGAGTGAATAGAGTGGTTGTTTGTAGTGAGAGGGTTTGTAACAAGGGTTTCAAGGTTTCTAGGGTTCTTAAATTTTTTGATATTTTGACAAGTATTTGAGGCAAGGGTTTTTCGTATCCTTGTAGGAGAATGGATGAGGGAATATATAGGTTGAAATTAGGGCAAAGGTATAGGCTTGGTCTTTGTGTAAGAAGGTCTTGTCTTATTTCATTTGATTTTGACTTTTAAATGAATAAAAATAAAAAATAAATAAAATAAATCAAAGGGAGGTGTATGAATAAGTCTTGAGGTGCACATGAGATATAGAACACACTTGGACTCTGAAATAATAGCTCAATGGCAAAAAATATCAAGTTTGATCAATTTGAACTTCATGCATTTGCTCAAAATTTCCCAACTTGAACTCGTCGTAACTCTCTCAATTTTCATCTTTTGAAGGTGATATTTGACTTTTTGGAAATCTCAATATGTCCTATACGATCTCTATTTTTATTATTTTTACATTTGGAGATTTATCTTGATATTAGTTTCCTTGACAAAAAGTGTCTTTTTGTTGACTTTTGAAATGACCTGTAATATATTGGCCCATATCTCTCAAATGAAGCATTTTTTGGACTTAAGCTTAGATAAAAAAAGTTGTAGAGAATTGAATTTCCTTCAAAATGGGATTTGGTTTGAGAAAATTTGATGAAGCATGTGAAAGTTATGCTTGGTCAAAGTTCAGTTGACATCTCCTAAGGAAACCGTGATTTGGCAATTTTTGTCTTTTGATGATTTGAGGGATTTTATTGAGGAATCATGATCAACCCTTGATCAAATGATGCATATCACTTAAATTTTTTGATGTTGACCAAAAATATTGAAGTTTGACTATATGTTGACCATAATTGACTTTTTACCCAATATAGTTGATTTTCAATCATTTGAGCAATTGACTGAGCAAACATGTGATGCAAGACTTGAAATTTGACATGAGCATTCTTAGGGACATATGAAGAACCATTAAAACCACTTGATACCTTGGAAACCCAATATTTCTTGAGAAATACAAAACCCTAGTTGTGGACCCATTGCTTAGGAGGATAATTTGTCTGATCAATTCTTGGGTAACCTTGAGCAAATGAGGACCTTAGGAGAATGTCTTGAATAAAATGAGAGCAGAAATTTTGGGGTAAAACAATTTCCCCTATTCAATCTTCTTAAACTGAAGAGTTATATTGACATGTCCGCCATTCGTGACTTAAAGGTAGAAGATGATTGAACACCTAAGTGCCCAAAAATTTGCACTCACATGTGCAGGCGATAACACTGTTGGTTGATGATATTGCTTGAATGGGCTTAAATATGCCATTCAGAGAGATGATAGAATGTCTTCGGAGATGGGCTTATAGATGCCATCCAAAGTAACTATTGATAGAAGTATCATACTGAGTCTACGCTTGACTGTATCTGAGGAATACTTTTCAGAATGAATCTATCCGATCCTATCTGAGGGAAATGCTTTTCAGAATGAATATCTAAAGAAGATGCTTTTCATAATAAATCTTTGAAGGAAGTGTTTGTTATGTAGATAGTCTCCCCGTCCTGTTTCGGGAATTGATCTACAATCTATTTTTGTTGGTAAATCAGTCTTGTTTCGGGAGTTCATACCACTTGGTGACAAAGATAGTCGCCCTGTCCTATTTCGAGAATTGATCTTAATCTGGCCATAAAGATAGAAAGATAGTTTCCTCGTCCTGTTTCAGGAGTTAATCTTTGCTCGACTTCATAAATAGATGCCTCATCCTGTTTTGGGAGTTAATCTTCAACCTGTTCATGTAGATAGTTGCCCCGTCCTGTTTTTAGAATTGATCTACAATTTGTTTTCACAGATAGTTGCCATGTCTTGTTTAAGGAATTAATATGTGCCTGGTCATACAGATAGTTGCCTTGTCTTATTTCAAGAATTAATCTGCGTCCTGTTTGAAAATTGTTGATGATATTCGTCTGTTTGTAGACCTTACCGAAAAGATAAAGAGTTAGCCATATGCAATGTCATGATGTATGAAATGCATTGAGTAATGATGTTCTCAAAGTAAATGAGAATGTGATATATGTGTTTCGTATACATATGCCATGATATTTTTAAATGATGTATGAATGTGAAATGTCATTGAAGCATATTGGTAGCTTCGTATAACATCTCTGACTGGGGAAAATAAATCCCTGACTGTTGTTGGGGATGAAGAATATGTGTAATCTTCAATCTTTGTTTAGAATGTCTCTGATGGGAATTCCCGCTTTCTGTTTGAGGAAACTCCGCTGGGGAATGTTGACTTCTTTTTGGGGAGAAGAGTTCAGGAACATTGGTTGTTCACCACTCTACTGGGGAATTTAATTCTTATATACCCTGACTGGGGATAAAAGAGATGGATAACCTTCTGAAGCGATGTTTGACCGAGTTTGCGATATGGATGCCGACTCATCTGGGGAGAATAAGATTAACTGATATATGGTCTGGTTTCAGATTCAGTAGTAACTTTCTCGAGATAGCATCCTGGACTACCCTTTGCTGGAGAGAGAAATTTTACCGGTAATTTGTAGTAGTCGAAGAAATAGACTCAAGCTAGGGAGATTGGATTTTGCTGGGGAAATAAACCATGTAGAAGAAACAAACCCTGCTGAAGAAATATGCTCTGCTGAGGAATACTCTGTTGAGGAGATAAGCCCTACTAGAGAAGAGAATTCTGTAGGGGATTTTATAGTGTTGGAGAAATAGACTCGGCTGGGGAAGAGAATTCCTGTGAACTGTGTTGATGCCATAATCTCTGACGAGGATTGGGACTCTGTAGGTTGGCGACATTTCCTAGTAAAAGATCATACTCCTTCATCCGCTAGGGGGATCTGTTAGTGAGTATGATTAGGTTAATTATTGAAAAATGCCCTAGTTTTTGGCTTAAAGGCATATTGGACTTGCGGGGAAATGTGTCGAGTTTGTGAAGATGACTTTATGGGGACAATCCCATGGAAGTTGCTCTGTGGGGATTCCTCTGTGGTGAATTGTGGATGACTTAAACGTTATCCCAACTCCTAGAGTCTTGAGTAAATGCTTATTCATGTGTGTTAACAATAATTATATTCACATGCATATGTTCATTCAATTTAGTCATTGGACGTTTTTGCAAACAAAACTGAAAAATAAACAGAATTTGGATTTGAAATTGTATTTATATTGATAATTTTCCTATAAACAGACGATTGTTATACAAAGAGATATAAATCCTAGTAAGAGGAAATCATCGTGAAAAACAAAAATAGTACAAAGTGAAAACAAAACATATAGCTATGTGTAAATAATCTCGTTAGTTTCAACTCTGTTATTGCCCCCATGTCTTTGAGCATCTCATCCCTTGTTGTTGGAAGAATTTGATTGAATTGATCTATACCAGTTGAACTTGACGTTGGTAACAAAGCTTATTGTAAGTGATCCTACGGGACATAGTCGTATGCCTTAATCCCTAATTTTTCCTGGACCGCCCTTTTGGGTTTTCAATCCACCAGGATACCCTTTTTTGCCCAAGCCGCCTTTTCAGGTTTTCGACTTGTCGGGTGTACAATATTTTATATATATATATATATATATATATATATATATATATATATATATATATATATATATATATATATATATATATATATATATATATATATATATATATATATATATATATATATATATATCCCTAATTATTTTTCCCAAACCCTTTTGGTTCGCCAAGATGCCCTTACTTTTGCCTAGGCCAGTCAACCTAGCGGGTCATTTTCATGCGTCGTATCTTTTGACTATGTCTGCATTCACAGGGTACAGAAAATCTTCACTTTCCATGGTGGTAAGCATCATAGCACCGCCCAAAAATATTTTCTTGATTACAAATGTCCCTTCATAGGTGGGAGTCCATTTTCCCCTGGGATCACCCTGCGGTAAGATGATGCACTTTATTACCAAGTCACCAGCTTGATATACCCGATGCTTGACCTTCTTGTTGAAAGCCTCGATCATACACTTCTGATACATCTGACCGTGGCAGACAGTCGCGAGCCTCTTCTCGTCAATCAAATTCAGTTGGTCCAGCCTAGTCTGAATCCATTCGTCTTTGTCTAAATCTGCATCCTTCATGATCCTCAAAGAAGGAATCTGAACCTCGACAGGTAGGACAACTTTTATATCGTAGACTAGAGAGAACGGGGTTTCTCTAGTTGATGTATGTACTGAAGTGCGATAACCATGAAGAGAAAATGGTAACATCTCATGCCAATCTTTATATGTCGCTGTCATCTTCTATATAATCTTCTTAATGTTCTTATTGGTGACTTCCACTGCGCCATTCATCTTCGGTCGATACAGAGAAGAATTATGATGCTTGATCTTGAACTATGTGCAAAGTTCTATGATAATGGTGTTATTTAGATTGGTACCTGTAATACGGTGGGAGAACTGACTTGGGTGTTTTCATTTTATCGCAAGTGTTGCGGATAGCAAGAGTCGTCACCGACTTTTCTTTTATCCGATAAGGGAAAGGGTGAAAAGAATAGGAAATACCTTTTGATAATTTTCTTGAGTTCGGGGGGTAAGTTGTGAAAAGGGAAGGTGTTAGAACCCTTTTCATCCGTAGTTATCTATGGGCTCTTAATTACTTGATCACTTTGAAAATGCTTTGTGTTCGTGTATATTTGCAAATATTTTGAAAATGCCTAAATGCGGCAATTTTGCAATGATTCTCGTATCATTGAGAATGTATACAAAATTTTTGTTTTTAAAATATTTGGAGTGTTTGGAAAGATGTTTGAAAATGCCAATGTAAGGAAACTTTGTAATGATTCTCGTATCGTTGAGAATGTATACAAAATATTTGTTTTTGAAAAGTGTTTTGAAAACAATTGTTTTAAAAGTGTGAGGTGTAAAGATTGTTTTAGTTTGTGAGCAAGAAAATTACGAGCAACTTACCTTCTCAAAAAGTCTATATTATTTTCCTCCTTCTTTAGATAGTGCTACTTTACCATTGGTTGATAGGAAGTCATATCATTGGATGTGAGGGACGGGCGTGGGTCATTGTACAATCATAGAAGGCAACTTATAAGATACTTTAGAAATTTGTTGTAAGGGACTAAGATCGTTTATCAAAGGTTACATCGAAGGGTCATCGAGGGACTACGATCTTTTAATCGAGGGTCTTTGCTAAAGCATCCCACGTTCGAGGGACATGACTATTTTTATCCGAGGCAACAAGTGTGGGTTACCCTAGAGGTGCATGTGTGCAAAGTATTTTGTTTTCATGTTTAATTTGTCTTGATAAGGGTTTTGCTATATTTGTTTTTAAATCTTTCCATACAAACCCTAATTACTAAAAACAATAAGGAAAGCGATAAATTGCGAAATTTAAATGTCCTAGCTATTAAAACGCTTTGGGAATGGGGGGTACAAGTTTGTGAATGAGAGGAAAGCAATAAAGCCCTAATTATCTATTACAGACCATTGAACAATTAATAATGTGAAATAATAAAATACGCAAGAATGTAAAGTAGAGGAAAGAAAGAGGAAGTGTTTTTTGGTAGAGAAGAATATTTTAACTTAATTGATTGACTTTAAAAGAATTTAGTAAACCTAATTAAATTAAGATAAAAAAAAAATTAATTTTATTAATAAAAAGGAAAATAATTAAAATATAAGAAACCTAAATCTAAATTAAATCAAAAGAGAGATTAATTGTTAGAAAAATCCTTTTGAGGTTTTATTTGTTTGGAAAAAATAAATGTAGTAAAAATAAAAATAAAAACGATTGAATTAAGATATTTTTAATCTAATTATTCAAGAAAATATAGTTTTTGTATTTTTGGTTAAATAAAAATAAATTAATTAATTAAATATATAAAAAATATTGGGCATAGGTGTTGAAAAGTAAAAGGGGTGTGAAATATAGCAAAATAATGTTAGGCCCAAATATATGTTTTTTGTTTGAATCGGAAAAAATAAAAAAAGAGAAATGCGCCTGGTTGTTATGAGAAATTTGGGGGTGAGAAAATAGTAAAAATAAAAATAAAGAGGCCCAAGTAAGGGAGGCCTAACGCATGTTTATGATTCAGTGTTGTTGGCTTTTCAGAATGCATCATGGTCACACGCTTTGGGGCGTTGGATCTAATTGCTTGCAGATCTGATGGCGTTAATGTGAGGCTCATGAGAGGCGCACTAAGCTTTCTTGCATTGGATCTATGAGAAAAAATTATGAAAAGAAAAATGTCCCACGCCTGGCTCGAAGCCGTGACCAGGCATAGGAATGACTTATATGCGCATGCTCTGCCACTGGGGTGGCTGTTACATCCGTTGATAAAACAAAAATCAATAAATATATTATAAAACTCAACATTGGATATGACTTCATCTTCTTCCTCGCGGAAGCAACTTCATCAACATTTTTGAATTTTCAAACTTTCTTATATCTCAACCATTTTCAAAAGTGTAAACATGAAATTTGCTTGTTTTTTCACCACGAATCCAACCATGTAAACAACTTAAGCTAAATCTCAAAGATAAACATGAATTTATGTTGGTACCAAAATAAATCCTAATTTTTTAGAAAGTTCAACTTCAAAATTCGCATCACTCAAGCAATATAAATGAAAATTAAAGGCATGGTTAGCTTCATGGCAATGATCCCTACATTTTTCATTCACAAAGTAACCATTAATGATGCTTATATAGGAAGTTCAAAGTTGAGAAAACTTACCTCAAAACTGGAAATCATGTTTGAAGTTGGAGCACTCCTGGAGGTGTTCTGATGATCTGGATAGCTTCACTGAACTCCAAGGAAGCTATTGTAATGCTTACTTTGGATTGAGGGTGGCTGGATTCTTCTGGAGAAGTCAAGTTGCAAGTTGCTGTTTTTGGAAATGGAGGATGATGAAGATGGTGTTACAATTGTGTAGCAAGTGTTTGGATAACCTCTATTTGAGTTATAGAAGCTTTGTAAATGATTTAGATTGAAAATGCACGAGTGGATTAAGTGTTTGGAGTTTAAGGTCAGAACTTGCAACAATGGAGGATTTGAATGCCAATTTTGATTTCATGGAGTTTGAGAGGGTTAGAAGGCTTGTCAATTCGTGTGTTAGCTTGCAAATAACGTCTCTATTTATAGACGAAAGGTTTTAAAGACTGAGAGGGCTTGGTTTACAAAGTCACATGTTATGGCTAAGTTGGATTGTACATGAAACAAGCTTTGAAATTCATGGTTTCAATATGAAGTACAAGCATGGTCTGAGTGGTTAGAGGCTCTAGACAAGTTGTTTATGGTTTTGACATTGTGTATGTTTAGAAGAAACAATTGCAAGGCTTAAAGAGAGTGGACTTTATGATTAAAGTCACTTTTCCAAAATAGAAGTGTGAACTTTGTTCCATTAATGGCAAAATGATTTGGACAGTGGGTCATTCACTTGGATAATGGCTTAATCAGTTGTGTAAACATTTAATTATGGAGTGATTTGCAAGTTATAAGCCTGTAAAGCAAGATTTATGCAGCATGGATTGCGATTGGATCATGTGTTCATCATGAGAATGACCTATAATTCAAGAATGGATGCCCAACTTCATCTCTTAGAATGTCTTAACTCAAGCTGTTAGATGATAGGACGCATCTAGAATGGGGGGGTGAATAGATACCGTAATTTTTAAAATTAGTTTTTAAAGAAAACTTGAAACACAGTGAAAGCTACCCGGATACACTCGTCTAAAAAATGATCCTCTATTGAAAAGACCAGATATGCGTAAAACTCAATGAAATGAATCAATGAGAATTATTAACACTTAACTCAATTATAATTAATCACTTATACTCTTTAACTATTGTTAATTACTTCCAATGAAATGTTGAGAAGAATGCTTACAAATTTCCACTTTTGGACTTTTATCGAATACTTGGTGTGCGTAATCACACCAAGTCCAATCTATCTTAATTTGTAGTGTTGAAATCAATTATAGAAATCAAAGTGATTACTATAGTTTTTGCCAATAGTTCAATTGCACTACAAATCAAAACAGTTGGAACCACAAGAGTAAATTTACAGATTATAGCAAGTAAGCAGTAAAAGACGAGAAAGAAAAACGACACACGATTAGTTTAGGAAGTTCCCCCTGTCGTCCTCGCGTGGGGTACGTGTGCCCCTAATTCTAGAAATTAGAATTAGGATAATTGCTTTTATGATTGAAAAGTTTGTACAAGAGATAAAAATTAGTCACCACAATTCAAACCCAATATATTAAATTGAAAACTAAGCTCCTCTCTTCCCTTGATTCGATTTGAACCAAATATGTCACTAATCTTCGATAAACCTTTGGTTGTAGCTACCTTGTTGAGAACCCAAACCGTTTCTCAAACCCTCTACTTGGATGATTTGATCGCAAGATGATGACCCCAATCCTTCCTTCAAAATCCTCTGATTGTAGCTACCTTGTCAAGCGAACCCACAATTCCTCAATCCCTTAAGCACGGCTGAATTTGATGAAGCAAATAATTTTCAAAAACCCCCAAATCCCAATGATCTTGGAGGACAACACCCTCAGATTTTATTCAAGAAAAACCCACAATTACTCAACTCGAACAAGATCACAATCTTCTACTTCGGACGTTGTCAACACACGCTCGACACCTTGATCGAAAAAAATTATTACGTGTCGTTGTCAATGGATGAGTGAGATGTTGAGATGATTAGTACCTTGTGTATGTATTTCACTTTTCTTGTTAAAAACCAAATGATATAACCAAACAAGAATATGTATGTTATCTAAAGTCAATACCCAAACTAATAGACTAAAAAAATAGCTTTTACGAGCGAACGGTCAAACTATGCAAAAGGGGAATCGACCTGAGAATTCCCGTAAGTGCCATATAATAGTGTATACAATCCATGCGTCAACCTATGCAAAAAGGGTGACTTGACCTGAGCATTCCCGAAAGTGTCATATGACAGTGTTCACATCCATGCGTCAAGGGTGGCTCGACCTGAGCATTCCCGAAGGTTCCACATGACAGAATGCATGATCGATGCGTCGACTGCTCCAGGGGTATGCATTGATGCATAGTGCTTAAAAATTGCTTCCAGGATGAGTCGACCATATAGTTGACGTGAGAAAACATGAAACTTCCCAAAGGAGAAACTTTTAATCATGCGTCGACCTGAGCTTTCTTTGAGTCGACTCATAGCATATAGATTTCCAAAAATGCCAATTATTGAAGACTTTTCGTGTTGCTTTGTCCACCATATCATCTATAAACATTTCCAACATATAGTGGAAAGTTTTGACATCATTGAAACCCTTATTGAAGGAACCTTACCCTCACATACTCCCCCTTTTCGATGATGGCAAAACTTGTCCTTAGCACCACTTATCGGAATGTTAATCTTGGAGATTTCTCCCCCTATATTTGTGCACCCTTTCATTTCTTATTGGCTATAATATCATTTGTTCTTGACTTCCACATGCTTCTCCCCCTTTGACAACATCAAAAAGAGTCAAAGCAACATGTTAAAATAACAACAATCAATATAAGTAAGGTTAGATCATTATCTACTTTGGCAATCAATAACTCTAACAAACAATCACATAAAGAGATGTTAGGTAAAGGCATAGAGAATAAGTAGAAATATATCATATAGTATAGTTACAAACCGGTGTTCAAAGGAGGACAAACACAAAGTAAGTCATAATCCAAAAATGATTAAACGATAAATACTAGCTAAAGTTCATGAATTTTAAGACACAATGAAACATAAATAACCCCCTAAGCATAGATCACACATCACAAAGATTTAAAAGCACTTATCACAAGGAATTAATAATTTTCAAGTTTACCGCTTTGAGTTATCAAGAATAGAGTTAGAGTTAGAACGATATTACCTATTTGATGCGGGATGACAATTTTCTCTCATGAATAACTTGATACAAGAGTGTAGATAGTTCATGATAGTACAAGTATAAATAAGAGCAATGCAACTAATGTAGTTACAACCTATTCGAAATATCGAGAACACCAAGTTCCCTACGGATGTGGAAGAAAGGCTCGGTCACAAGAGGTTTTGTGAAAGCATATGCAAGTTGATTTGTGCTATCAACATGCTCAAATACGACATCACCTTTTTCTACATGATCCCTAAGGAAATGATGCCTAATCTCAATATGTTTGGTGCGTGAATGTAAAACCGGGTTTTTGGTTAGGTTTATAGCACTAGTGTTGTCACAAAATATCAGAATATGATCGAGTTTAACATAAAAATCAAGTAATTGTTGTTTTAGCCACAAAATTTGGGCATAACAATTATCGGCTGCGAACTATTCCGCCTCGGCAGTTGACAAAGAAACGGAAACTTGTTTCTTACTATGCCAACTTACTAAGGAATTTGAAAAGAAATGACACGTACCACTAATACTTTTCCTATCCAAATTGCAACCGGCAAAGTCGGAATTGGAATAACCAACCAAAGAGCAATCACAACCCTTAGAGAACCATAACCCATAATTAGTCGTACCACAAAGATACCTAAGTATGCGCTTAACGACTTTTAAATGTGACTTCTTGGGGTATGATTGATACCTAGCATGAATACATACACTTAACATAATGTCGGACGAGAAAAGGTAAGGTAAATAAGGGAACCGATCATACCTCTATACCTTTTTACATTAACCAGCTTACCATGTTCATCACGATCAAGATTAACGGCGGTAGGCATTGGAGTGTCAATGACTTTTGATTTACCCATATCGAAGCGCTTTAACAGTTATTAACAATACTTGGTTTGACTCGCAAAAGTCCCTTCCTCGAGTTGATTAATTTGAAGCCCAAGAAAGTACTTTAATTCACCCATCATACTCATTTCAAATTCTCCCTGTATCAACTTAGAAAACTCCTTGACCAAAGATGTATTAGTAGAACCAAATATAATATTATCTACATAAACTTGTACTAAAATTGAATGTTTTCCTTGGCGCTTAATGAAAAGAGTTGTATCGACCCTTCCTCTTGAGAATCCTTGTTCTAACAAAAACTTACTAAGGCGTTCATACCAAGCCCTAGGGGCTTGTTTGAGACCATATAAAGCACATTTTAATTTTTAAAAATGGTTAGGATACTCAAAGTTTTCAAGTCCGGGAGGTTGAGATACATACACCTCTTCATTAATATAGCCATTTAGAAAAGAACTCTTAACATACATTTGATATAACTTTAAGTTTTGTGAACATGCAAAGGCAAGAAAAAGGAATATAGCCTCAAGTCGGGTGACTGGTGCATAAGTTTACTCATAGTCGATTCCATCCTCTTGGTTATACCCTTGAGCAATAAGGTGGGCCTTGTTGCGAGTTTATTTTGTTTTCGTCCTATTTGTTCCTAAACACCCATTTAGTACCGATTACACGATGGTCTCATGGAGGAGGGAAAACATCCCAAACCTCATTTCTCTTGAATTGGTTCATCTTGTCTTGCATAGCCAAAAACTAATGTTCATCGAGTAAAGTGTCTTTGGAGTTTTTAGGCTCAACTTGTGAGACAAAAGAAAAATGATAATAGAAGTTACTTATCTTGGACCGTGTAGTGACTCCTTTTGTGATATCTCCAAGGATATTGTCGATGAGATGATCCTTGATAGATTTACAATCCAATGGGAGATCATTTTTATTGCTTTTAATATCCGGATCTTTTTCTTTGATAGATTCACTTTCCAATGGGGAATTATTTTCATCGCTTTCAACATCCGGATCTTTAAGTATACTTTTTGAAGATACACATGCACCATCAAATACAATAACTATTCAGATCGATCTCAAACAAGATTCATCAAAAGATTCATGCACAAAGTCCTCAACAATTTGTAACCTTTTATTAAATACCCTATAAGCTTTACTAGATTGAGAGTATCCGATAAAGATACCTTCATATGCTTTTGAATCTAACTTACCAAAATTTTCCTTTCCATTATTCAACATAAAACATTTACATCCGAAAACGTGAAGGTGTGAAATATTAGGCATTCTTACTTTTAGTAGTTCATATAGAGTTTTGTTTAGAATTGGACGGATTAGAATCCTATTCAAAACATAACCAGCCGTACTTATGGCATGGGCCTAAAAGTACTTAGGAAGGGCATGTTCATTGATCATAGTTCTTCCGAGTTCTTCTAAAACACGGTTTTTGCGTTCCACTACTCCATTTTATTATGGAGTACGTGGTACAGAAAAATTATGATCAATGCCATGTTTTTCACAAAATTCCTCAAAGAGGTGGTTTTCAAATTCACCCCCGTGATCGCTTCGGATTGTAACAATTTTAGTGTTTAACTTGTTTTGGAACATCTTAGCAAATTTTTCAAACGCGGAAAAGGTGTCACCTTTGCTAGCTAAGAAAATTGTCCAACAAAATCTAGAGAAATCATCTACTATAACAAAACCATAATAATTACCACCTAGGCTTTTTATTCTAGATGGTCCAAAAAGATCCATATGGAGAAGTTCAAGTGGTTTTCTTGTAGAGATAATCTTTTAGATTTAAAAGAAATTTTTGTTTGTTTGCCCATTTAACATGCATCACATAAGTGATCTTTAGAACACTTTATTTTAGGTAAACCAACAACTAGATATTTTGATACAATTTTCTTTAGCAAATCAAAATTGACATGCACTAATCGCCTATGCCAAAGCCATGAGTCTTCACTCATGGAGACAAGACATTTAGCGTCGGTCAAAGATACTTCATTCAAGTCAAGCATATATACATTATTAGCCCTCAAGCCTTTAAACACAAGTTCCTTATCACTATTTTCAATTAAGCAACAATCTTTTGAAAAAGAAACTTTATATCCTTTGTCGCATAATTGGCTAATACTAATGAGATTGTGTTTAAGACCCTCAACTAAAAGGACATCTGAGGTAGTAGTAGAAGTGGCATTACCTACACTACCTTTTCCGAGTATAGATCCCTTGTTGTTATCACCATAGGTTACAAAGCTCTTCTTCTTATCCACAAAGTCAAAGAATAGGGAAATGTCACCCGTCATATGTCTTGAGCACCCACTATGGAGAAACCATCTTCTCTCTGTAGTCTTAAGACATTCCACATTCTTTTTCTTTTTGCGATGCGCCATAAGACACAAGTTTGTGTTTTCTTCTTCATCACTAGAGTCATCTATTCTTGATGAATCATTATCACTATCCCAAGCAATGTAATCTCTTCTAGCTTTGTTCGACTTATTTTGAAACTTGTTTCTTACTTTGTCTTTCTTGAACAAGGGACAATCTAGTTTATAATGATCGTGTTTTCCACAATTGTAATAATATCGTTTTGAATTATCTCTATTTCTTTCAAAACATTTGTTTGGTTTAGCTTGCCTTCTATAGTCAACGAGATTCTTTTCCGAATGTTGAATTTCATTCTTCTGAAGATATCTATTCTACTTCCTTACGAATAAACCCAAATCTTCATCCAGACTCTCATCTCCATCACTTGAGTCACTTCCACATGAATCTACGGTGGAAGACTTGGAATTTGAATCCCTTAACACGATGGACTTCTTCTTTGTGTCCCTAAACTTTTCTTTCTTCTCTTTCTTTTCATGCTTATTAAGATTTGTGAGCTCTTGCTCATGTTCTTGAAGCTTACCAAACAATGTTGTAAGATCCAATGTAGTTAGATATTTAGCTTCCTTGATAGTTGTGACCTTAGGTTTCCATTCCATGTTAAGACATATTAAAATCTTGTTAATAGAATAACATTGGAAGTAATATGACCAAGTGTGTGTAAGCAATTTATTATGTGAGAAAATCTATTTTGCATGTCTGCAATGGTTTCACCATGCTTCATGTGAAAGAGATCAAACTCTTGAGTTAATGTATTAATACTTGCTAGTTTGACATCATTTGTACCCTTATGGGTAACTTGTAAAGCATCCCTCATGGCCTTAGCAGTAGCACAATGCGAGATACAGAAGTATTCATCAACTCCAAGAGCTAATATGAGCATATTTTTAGCTTTTCAGTCATAAGCATAGTTTTTCTCATCTTTTTCATCCTATTGTGCTTCCGTTTTGGGTACAACGGCACCCGCATTGTTTAACATAGTTATGGTCATATGACCTTCTTCTATGACTTTCCAAATTTTTCTATCAACAGAATTGATATGCACACGCATACAATCTTTCCAATAGTTATAGTTTTCACTAGTGAAAATAAGCACTCTATTGCACGCCCCTTTTGGATTGTTGTCCATTGTCTAAAGAGTTTTATGTGAAGCACTAGATGAACTTGTGCTCTGATACCACTTGTTAGACGATATGACGTATCTAGAAAGGGGGGTTGAATAGATACCGTAATTTTTAAAATCAGTTTTTAAGGAAAACTTGAAACACAGTGAAATCTACCCGGATACACTCGTCTAAAAACGACTGTCTATTAAAAAGACCGGATATGCGTAAAATCGAATGGAATGAATCAATGAGAATTATTAACACTTAACTCAATTATAATTAATCACTTATACTCTTTAACTATTATCAGTTACTTCTAATGAAATGTTGAGAAGAAAGTTTACAAATTTGTACTTTTGGACTTTTATCAAATACTTGGTGTGCGTAATCATTTCAAGTCCAATCTATCTTAATTTGTAGTGTTGAAATAAATTATAGCAATCAAAGTGATTACTATAGTTTTTGGTAATAGTTCAATTGCACTACAAATCCAAACAGTTGGAACTACAAAAGCAAATTTATAGATTATAGCAAGTAAGCGGTAAAAGATGAGAAAGAAAAACGACATGCGATTTGTTTAGGCAGTTCCCCCTATCGTCCTCGCGAGGAGTACGTCTGCCCCTAATTCTAGAATTTAGAATTAGGATAATTTCTATTATGATGCAAAGTTTGTACAAGAGATAGAAAATAGACACCATAATTTAAACCCAATATGTTGAATTGAAAACTAAGCTCCTCTCTTCCCATGATTAGATTTGAACCAAGTATGTCACCAATCTTTGATAAACCTCTGGTTCTAGCTACCTTGTTGAGAACCCAAACAGTTTCTCAACACCTCTGCTCGGATGATTTAATCGCAAGATGATGACCCTAATTCTTCCTTCAAAATCCTCTGATTGTAATCTTCCTTCAAAAGCCATAATTACTCAACCCAAACAAGATCACAATCTTATACTTCGTACATTGTCAACACATGCTCCGCACCTTGAACGACAAAATTTATTATGTGTAGTTGTCAATGGATGTGAGAGAGGTTGAAGATGATGAGTACCTTGTGTATCCATTTCACTTTTCTTGTTGAAAACTGATGCGCTATCGCGGGCGGATCAAAAATGAGTTGTTTTAAAATATGTAGTTAGAGAGAATGGCTCAAGTCGTATCGCAAGGATTCTTGAAATTGTTATTAACTAATATAAATATAATTGGGGGTGGTTTGGTTTAAAGTTCAATTTAAGAAAACAGTGCAAAATTAAGTGATTATAAAATAAGTGATTATAACAGGTTAATCTACCGATTCTACTTCCAACTTATCATTGGTCATTACAATTACAATTCTCTAAGCGATATCAATTCCTATTATATTGTAATATTGATGAAACAAGCGTCGACAATACTACATGAGTTATATTCCTAATCACCGAATTAAGTAAACGGTTCACCGAATTAAGCAAACGGTTAAAGATAGCGCGAATTAACAAAAAAGCTAAGTTAAACGCGACTAAAGTAAGGAACATGTATCTCAACTGAATTAAATCCAATCTATTCTATAAGAAATGAATTAAGCAAACGAAAATCATGGAATAAACTAAGAAAGGAACTGAATTAAAATTAATAAGAACCTCAAAGTTTTGTGGAATTCGAATTTGGTAGATTGCCCTTAGGATTAGTTCTCCATGAATGATTTTTTACAATCAAAATTCAATTGTGAAAAAAATAATGTTTTTCTACTGTAACACGGCTGAAAACCTTATAAACAAAATAGGGTTTTTCACTACTAAGTCAAAATGGGTCAGAAACATAAACCAGGCCCATAAAACGACCCGGAACAAATTATTTTCTAACGTCTGAAACTTCAACAAATTACTGAGACTTATGCAAGCCGAATCAGATTCTCATAACTCCAATTATGTTTTTTCATTGAAAGCTGCTAATGCTAAAAATAAAATACGAAAATCAAATAAAGGTAAAAATAAACTAAATTATAAAAACATTATAAAACATAAAAATAAACAAAGTAAAACATAGAAATGCTTAAGTACAAACATGAAAGAATGTTCATCAAAATGCACTGATCAAATTCTCCCATACTTAAACTTTTGCACTCCAAGCAAAATAAAATCAAAATCTCAAGAAACACAATCACATCATCAGTTACTCATTCCAGGCTACAAACTCTTCTTCGGTTAAGACTGCATCAATAGGTACTAATATTGCACATTAAGGATATTGTAGGAACACTACTCCACAATTGTGCAGTCATAAGCCTCCTGAATATACAATCCAATTCGAAAAATATTATTATGCCAAAGCCTAACTTACTCATCCTCCTTTTTGTTCTTTTTCATTCTGGCGCAATCACATTAAGCCCGTTATCTCCACACACTCATAATAAGGTGACCGCTTAGTGACTTTGATCCTTGTTGCATGGGGTTCTGGTACATGAAGGGTATAACCCTTTTCTTACCCAATTTTAGTTACGTGGGATCAGACCGTAATCCACCCTACCAATTTCAGCACCAGAAACCTCTGAACCAAACAACAACAGGTCTGATAATCAAATTTTGTAGGTTCCACAACCGTTGGGTTAAGTGATCGGGTGAGGGTTACCAAACATAGAAGGTGCATTCCCTATATTTTTTTTCAAATAAAACATGGATCACTTACTTATATTCATCAGCTTCCCTACGTATAACATGTGTGAGATGGTGCTGACTGCTAAGATAAACTACTCCAGAGCTGTTAGAGAATGGGAATTCAAGGATATGTAATAATAATTATTCAAATTAATTTCCATATGCAAGAGACTTACGGTGTTAAGACGATACCAATCTTTTGAACTTTTTCCAAGTCTCCACAATTAACCTCAGATTAATCTATAATCCAAAACTTTCAAAAAGATGCATTTTTTAATAATAACTAAAAACAAAACAATGAACAAAAGCAAAGAAAACAAAACAAATAAATGATTCCCTCCCCCATACTTAAAACATGCATTGTCCTCAATGAAAGGACATAATTATTAAATAAGAGTGAGAGAAAGGAAAGAGCACACCTGAATAGTCAAGGAGGATAAGTGATCACATAAGCAACCTTTTTCAAAGAGAGATCTTCTACATTCTCTTCTTCCAAAGTGGGGCTCTCATGGAGTAGCTTTGGGTAATGTCCATTAAACTTTAAATTTTTATTAGTGCCTTCGGATTTTATTCCAGGATCAAAGAATAATCTTTGAAAAGTAAAAGTGTCAAATGGGTATGTGATCTTCTTTTCCATAACACCAAAGATCAAAAGATTAAGGGGCTGCCTCACTACTTTTGTTTCATCTTCCACTTCAATTAAGACCCTATGCAAAATCATGGATGGACTAATATCAGGAATGTCGGCTAAAGTCCACCCAATCGTCTTCTTATGCTTCTTTAAAACCTGCAAAAGATTATTTTCTTGATCAAAGTTAAGGTTAGAAGAAATTATAACTTGTAGCTTTTCAATCATCTCTAAATAAGCATATTTTAGGTTGTTAGGAAATGGTTTTAGCTTTTGGGAATGTGGTTGTTCGATGGATGGTTTGCTCCGAGAAGCCGGTGTGTCGAGAGCTTTATCTATATGAACAAATTCATTTGCAACCTCATCTGCAGTAAGAATATTAACAGAGCAAATTTTAGTGTCAGTACAATCACAAGAGTAAACATCATCAAAACCAGATAATGATGGAAAATCAGCTGCAAATAAATTAGTACAAATATCATTAACAGTCTCAGAAAGAAACTCTATTTGAAAAACATAATTCTCTTCCAAGGGTTGTTGGTTAGATCCTTGAACTTGTTGCACGATATTCATCAAAAGAGCCAACCTGTTCAATCTGTATTTACAAAGTCTTGAGAGTAGAATCTATTTGTTCTTCAAACTGGAGATTATTTACATCAATTTGTTTGACAATATCCTCTAGTGAAGGCCCGGAAGATGCAGAGCACACAACCTGAAATTCCTTCAGATTCTTATGCGGATCCTCACCTGCAAGACCATCAAACTTTGGCAACAAATGTATTAAATCAAATTTTAATTCAAAAGCTGCATTAGATGTAGGATAGTCAATATGTAAATAATTATAGTTCATATCAGAGACAACCAATTGCCTCAAAATTCTTTGTTCGTCCATGTTATCAATAAACACATAAATACCAATTATGTCCCAAACAGGCAGAAACCAATAGAAAGAAGGAAAACGAATAAAATAAATTTTAAAAAATACAAAAACACCAAATTTTATCTAATGAATCAAAATAATAATTTTGAGATTTTTTTTGGATTTTTTCGACACTATGAAAACAATGAAAAATTAATTAAAAATAGAAAGAAAAAAAAAGAATTTGCGGTTTCTGAACTTCTGAAAATTTTTTGGAGTAAATCGAAACAGTAGGTTTCAAACTTACCTGGTAGGCTGAAAACTGTACTGCAACCGAAATTGCAACCCTAAAAATCAACAAACACAACAAAAAAAAACAAAAAAAAACATCAAAAACACTATACCTATGATTAAAATATTAATTAATAACAACAAGAATCCCAGGCAATGGCGCCAATTTGATCCGCTGTCCCGGGCAGATAAAAAACGAGTTGTTTTAAAATATGTAATTAGCGGCAATGGCTCGAGTCGTATCGCAAGGATTTTTGAAATTTTTATTAACTAATATAAATCTAATTGGGGGTGGTTTGGTTTAAAGTACAATTTAAGAAAACATTGCAAAAGTAAGTGATTATAAAATAAGTGATTATAACAGGTTAATCTACCGGTTCTACTTCCAACTTATCATTGGTCATTACAATTTCAATTTCCTAAGCGGTATCAATTCCTATTCGATTGTAATATTGATGAAATAAGCATAGACAATACTACATGAGTTATGTTCCTAATCACCGAATTAAGCAAACAGTTCACCGAATTAAGCAAGCGGTTAAAGATAGTGCGAATTAACAAAAAAGCTAAGTTAAACGCAACTAAAGTAAGGAACATATATCTCAACTGAATTAAACCCAATATATTCTATAATAAACAAATTAAGCAAATGAAAATCATGGAATAAATTAGAAAGGAACTAAATTAAAATTGATAAGAACCTCAAAGTTTTGTGGAATTCGAATTCGGTAGATTGCCCTTAGGATTAGTTCTCCATGAATGATTTTGTACAATCAAAATTCAATCGTGAAAAAAAAATGTTTTTCTACTGTAGCATGGCTGAAAAATTTATAAACAAAATAGGGTTTTTCACTACTAAGTAAAACTGGGTCAGAAACATAAACCAGACCCATAAAAAGACTGGAAATAAATTATTTTCTAACGTCTGAAACTTCAACGAATTACTGAGACTTATGCAAGTCGAATCAGCTTTTTACTCCAATATGAAAGTTGTTGCTCTTTCTCTTAGCTTTCCAACGAATATTAGAACGCTTCAATCCGATCCCATAGCTCCAATTATTATTTTTTCATTGAAAGCTACTAATGCTGAAAATAAAATACGAAAATCAAATAAAGGCAAAAATAAACTAAATTATAAAAACATTATAAAATATAAAAATAAACAAAGTAAAACATAGAAATGCTTAAGTACAAACATGGAAGAATGTGCATTAAAATGCACTGATCAAAAACCAAATGATATAACCAAACAAGAATATATATGTTATCTAAAGTCAAGACCCAAACTAACAGACTAAAAAAACAGCTTTTACGAACGAACGACCAACCTATGCAAAAGGGGACTTAACCTGAGCACCCGTCAGTGCCATATAAAACTGTATATAATCCATGTGTAGACCTATACAAAAAGGGTGACTCGACCGGAGCATTCCCGAAAGTTTCATATAATAGTGTTCACGATCCATGCGCCGACCTATGCAGAAGGGTGACTCGACCTGAGCATTCCCGAAGGTTCCATATGATAGAGTGCATGATTCAGGCGTCAACCGCTCCAGGGGTATGTGTCGATGCTTAGTGCTTAAACATTTCTTCCAGGATGAGTCGACCATATAGTCGACGTGAGCAAACCTGAGACTTCCTAAAGGAGTAACTTTTAATCATGCGTCGACCTGATATTTCTTTGAGTCGACTCACAACATATAGATTTCCAAAAATTCCAATTCTTGAAGACTTTTCGTGCTGCTTTTTCCACCATATCATCTAGCAACATTTCCAACATATAGTGGAAAGTTTTGACATCATTGAAACCCTTATTGAAGGAACCTTTCCCTCACGCATGTATGACCTCTTCAAGTTCTTGGACATTTTGGAAAGCTTGAAACATTATCTACAACCTTCATGTTGACCATATTGGCTAAATCAACTTGGAACTTGGTGAAACAATTACCAAGAAGTTGTGACAAAAATCTGACCAAACTTGTTAAAAATTTCACTAAGTGTTTTGTTAAAAATATCATAACTTCATGGGCCAATATCTCCTAATCCAAGCATTTTTTAGACATTAACCCTCAAGGACCAACTTGTAGAATTCGACATGCTCTACAACTTTCATGTTGAAAGTTTTCCTTGAATCATCTTGCATCATAGTGAAAAATGGTCATGAAGTAGTGAAATTATCAAGGTTAAAAACACTTAGAATTTTTCTAAGTCTTGGAAATCTTGACTTTTTGTTGACTTTTCTTAATTCTTGATGATCAAGTTTGATATTTTTGAATGTCTTGATGAATCTTGATCTTTGAAATTCAATGTTAACCAAAAAGTCAAAGTTTGACTTTTGTGTGTTAGTTGACTTTTCATCAGTTGATCTAAATTTCAACTATCAATCACTTGATCTTTGAGGATTTTTTGTACCATGCAATTAGGTTAAGATATTGTGTTTGAGTCCTTAAGATCATGCTTCAAGTCATTAGGCCATGTATTAGGTCAAAAGTCAATGATCAGTCATTCTTAGTCAAAACCCTAATTTAGTCAATGTTGCCCCTTTGATGATTTGAATGCTTTCTTTGAGGAATTATGATCATCCTTTGATCAAATAATGAATATGACTTCAAAATGTTGATTTTAGCCAAAAATCTTGAATTTTGACTGTATATTGATCAAAATTGAATTTTTACCCAATACAGCTGATTTTCAGTCATTTGAGCAATTGATTGAGTAATTTTGAGATGCAAGACTTGAAACTTAGCATGAGCATTCTTGGAGGTATATGATTAACCATGAAAGTCATTTTAGGCATTACAAGTCCAATTTTCCTTGTGAAAACCAAAACCCTAATTAGTGGTCTCAATGCTTAGGAGGTAAGCTTGTCTGATCAAATTTTTGAGAATCCTTGAGCATTTGAGATCTTTTGTGAGAAATATCTTGAAGAAAGGGAGGGAATATTTTGGGGTACAACAGCTGCTCCTGTTCAATTTTGTTAAACCTGAAGAGTTAGATTGGTATGTTCACCATTCATGACTTGAAGGTAGAAGATGATTGAACAATTAAGTGTCTAGAAATTTTCACTCGCTTGTGCACGAAGTAATGTTTTCGGTTGATTATACCGAGAATAGGCTTAAATATGACATTCCAAGAGGTGACGGAGAGTCATCGGAGATGGGCTTTTAGATTCCATCCAAAGGTAACTATTGATAGAAGTATCAGAACGAGTCTATGCTTGACTGTATCTGAAGAATGCTTTCCAGAATGAACCTCTAGGAAAGTGTTTAAGTAGCTCCTTGTCATGTAGATAGTCGCCCCGTCCTGTTTCAGGAATTGACCTACAAGCTTCTTTGTTGGTAAACTCGTCCTATTTTGGGAGTTCATACATTGGTGATAAAGATAGTCGCCCCGTCCTGTTTCAGGAATTGATCTTTATCTGACCAAAGAGAAAGAAAGATAGTTTCCTCGTCCTGTTTAGGGAATTAATCTAGAATATTTTAATGTAGATAGTCGTCGTGTCCTATTTCGGGAATTGGTCTACAATCAGTTTATACTATTAGTGATAAAGATAGTCGCCCCATCTTGTTTCAGGAATTGATCTTTATCTGACCAAAGAGAAAGAAAGATAGTTTCCCCGTCCTATTTCGGGAGTTAATCTTTAATCTGTCTTTTACAGATAGTTGCCCTGTCTTGTTTCAGGAATTAATCTGTGGCTGGTCATTAGATAGTTGCCCCATCCTGTTTCGGGAATTGATCTTTATCTGACCGTAAAGAAAGAAAGATAGTTTCCCCATCCTGTTTCGGGAATTGATCTTTATCTGACCGTAAAGAAAGAAAGATAGTTTCCCCATCCTGTTTCGGGAGTTAATCTTCAAACTTGTTCATGTAGATAGTCGCCACGTCTTGTTTCGGGAATTGATCTACAATCAGCTTATACTATTGGTGATAAAGATAGTCGCATGTTCTATTTTAGGAATTGATATTTATCTGACCAAAGAGAAAGAAAGATAGTTTCCCATACCTGTTTCGGGAGTTAATCTTCAATCTGTCTTTTACATATAGTAGCCATGTCTTGTTTTAGGAATTAATCTGTGGTTGGTCATCTGATAATTGCCTCGTCCTGTTTTGGGAATTGATCTGGAACCTGCTCTTTGTTGGCTATTTGAGATAGTTTCCCCATCTTGTTTCGGGAATTAATCTCTAACCTGGTCTCGTAGATAGTTGCCCCATCTTGTTTCAAGAATTAATCTTGGAACTATTTGAGAATTGTTGTTGATATTCGTCTGTTGATTGATCTTTCCTGAAAAGGTAAAGAGTTAGCTGTATGCAATGTCATGATGTATGAAATGCATTATGTAACGATGTTGTCAAAATAAATTAGATTGTGATGTATGTGCTTTGTATGCATATGCTATGACGTATGAATGTGAAATGTTGTTGAAGTGTATTTGTAAACTCGTGCAATATCTTTGTCCGGGAAAATAAATCCTTGACTATTGATGGGGATGAAGAGTATGTGTATCTTCGATCTTATCTAGAATACTTCTGATGGGGATTCTTGTTTACTTGTTTAAGGAAACTCTATAGGGGATGTTGACTTCCTACTTGGGGAGTAGAGTTTAGGAACATCGGTTGTTCATTGCTCTACTGGGGAATTTAATTCTTATATATCCTGACTGGGGATAAAAGAGATGGATAATCTTCCGACTCGTATGGGGAGGATAATTATTGTACACCTTGATTGGGGATAAAAGAGATGGATAACCTTCCGACTCATCTAGGGAGGATAAAGTTAACTGATATCTGGTCTGAATCCAGGTTTTACAACAGTTTTCTGGGGATAGGGGTGCCTTCAATTTGGAAGAGGAATTATGTCGGTGATTCATAGAAATCTGAGGAATAGACTCGAGCTGGGGAAATTGTAGTCTGTTGGGGAAATAAACCATGTTAGAATATTCTGCTGAGGAAACAAACTCTCTAGGGGGAATTGAATTTTGTTAGAGAGAAGAAATCTACAGGGGTTTTAGAGTTTTCAATCTCAGCTGGGGAAGAGAATTTTCATGAAGTGTACTGACTGGAACTCATAAGGAAATTGTGGGGAATGTATCCTTATTGGGGATGAATTTTGTGAAGATTATTCTGTGGGGATAATCTCATAGAAGTAGCTCTGTGGGGATTTATGGACAACTTAAGTGTCATTCCAGCTCCTAGAATCTTGAGTAAATGCTTATTCTTGTTCTTATGCATATATTTGTTAACAGTTAATCATGTTCATATGCATATGTTCATTTAATTTAGTCATTGGACGTTTTTGCAACAAAAAAAAACCAAGAGTTTGAACTTTAAAATGTATTTGTATTGATAATTTGCCTATAAACAGACGATTTTGTACAAAGAGACAGAAATCCTAGTAAGAGGAAGTCGTCGTGAAATGAAAAGAGTACAAAGTGAAAACGAAATGTATAGCCATGTGGAAGTGATCTTATTGGGTTCCAAACACTGCTATTGCCCCTATGTCTTTAAACATCTCATTCCTTGCCATCGAAAGAAGTTGATTGAACCATTTAAACTTTCAACTTTGGTAATAAAGCTTGCATTTAAGTGATACAACGAGACACAATCGTACGCTTTTAATCCCTAACTTTTTCCTGGACCGCCTTTTCAGGTTTTCAGTCCACCAGGATACCCTTTTTTGCCCAAGCCGCCTTTTTAGGTTTTCAACTTTCCAAGTGTACAATCTTTTGTATATATCCCTAATTTTTGCCCGAACCCTTTTGGTTCACTGGGATGCCCTTATTTTTCCCTAGGTATGTCAACCTAGCGGGTCATTCTTTTGCGTAGTATTTTTTGACTATGTCTGCATTCACAGGGTGCGGAAAATATTCGTCATCCATAGTGGTTAGCATCATAGCACCGCCTGAGAATACTTTCTCGACAACAAATGGCCCTTTGTAGGTGGGAGTTCATTTTCCCCTGGGATCACCTTGTGGTAGAATGATGCGCTTTATTACCAAATCGCCAGCCTGATATGCCTGATGCTTGATCTTCTTATTGAAGGATTTAATCATACGTTTCTGGTACATCTAACCGTGACAGACAGTCGCAAGCCTCTTTTCATTAATCAAATTCAACTAATCCAACCTAGTCTGAATCCATTCGCCTTCTTCTAAATCTACATATTTTATAATACTTAGAGAAGGAATTTGAACTTCGACAAGCAGGACAACTTCCATGCCATAGACCAAAGAGAATGAGGTTGGCCCAATTGATGTTCACGCTGAAGTGTGATAGCCATGAAGATCAAATGGTAACATTTCATGCAAGTATTTGTAGGTCACAACCATCTTTTTCACAATCTTCTTTATATTCTTTTTGGCAGCTTCCACAGCGCCATTCATCTTGGGTCTGTATGGAGAAGAGTTGTGGTGCTTGATCTTGAACTGCATGCAGAATTCAGTGATCATGGTGTTATTGAGGTTGGAACCATTGTCAATTATGATCCTTTAATGTATGCAAGAATGACAAATGAGGTTATTCTTGGTGAATCGTGCCACGACATTCTTGCAAACCGAGGCAAATGAAGCTGCTTCAACCCATTTGGTGAAGTAGTCAATGGCGACGAGAATGAAGTGATGTCTATTAAAAGCAGTAGGCTTGATTTTTATGATCATATGAATTCCTCACATTGCAAATGGCCAAGGGGCAGTCATGACATTCAACGGAATTGGAGGCACATGAACCTTATTAGCATAGATCTGGCACTTGTGGAAAGCCCTCGAGTGGTGATGACAGTCGGTTTCCATGGTTGGCCAATAGTAACCAGCTCTCAGAATCTTCTTCGCTATAATATGTCCACTGGAGTGAGTACCAAAGATGCCTTCATGCATATCCTCCATAATTTTCTTTGCTCCCTTCTTGTCTACACAACGAAGCAGGGTTGAATCATGATTGCGCTTGTACAAAATCCCATTGCTCAGGAAGAACTTGGCAGAGAACCTCCGTAGGAATTTCTTGTCATTAATTGAATCTCCCTTAGGGTATTCTTGCGCTTCGAGATATCTTTTCACTTCATGAAACCAAGGCTTCTCCTCTACTCCATCAGTATCAATCTCATAACAGTGCTCTGGTTCATCAAATCGCTCGACAATAATTTTGGGAGCTTCATTGTCCCATTTGACCTTGAACATAGATGACATGGTAGCTAAGGTGTATGCCAACTAATTCTCTTCCCTTGGGATATGTTCAAAGGTAATCTCTTCAAAGTATAGGTTCATGGTTCGCACAAGATCCCGGTATGGAATGAGATTTGGGTGCTTCGTATACCAATCTCCCTTGACTTGACTGATTACCAAGGATGAATCCCTATATATGCTCAAGAATTTGATTCTTAAGTCAATAGCATCTTTCAGACCCAAGATGCATGCTTCTTACTAAGCCATGTTGTTGGTACAGTCAAAGCAATGTATGATAGTGAAAGGTGTATGGTAACCTTTGAGGGAAATGATTACATCACCAATTCTGTTATCAAGTGCGTTAGAAGCTCCATCAAAAACCATAGTCCATTGGGATCCTGGCTCAGGTCCTTCATACGGTCCAAGTTCTTCACCATTTATTATTAACATGATATTCTCATCCGGGAATTCGAAGTTCATAGACTGGTAGTCATCTACAGCTTGATGTGCTCAATGATTTTCCCGCACACTTCCTTTGATTGCTTTTTATGTGGTGTATTGGATGTCATATTCAATTAAGATCATTTTCCATTGGGCTATTCTTCCGGAGAGAGCTGGTTTCTCAAAGATGTACTTGATGGGATCCATTTTAGAGATCAATAGAGTAGTATGAGTTGACATATACTATCTTAGTCAGCGAGCAGCCCATGCCAAAGTGCAACAAGTTTTCTCGAGCAGTGAATATCTTGTTTAACAGTCCGTAAACTTTTTGCTAAGATAGTATATTGCATTCTCTTTTCGACCAGACTCGTCATGTTGCCCCAGCACACACCCTATTGAATTCTCTAACACGGTTAAGTACATGATCAGAGGTCTTCCTTCAGCTGGTGGCATCAGAATTGGAGGTTCTTGTAAGTACTCCTTGATTTTATCAAAAGCCATTTGACAATCATCATTCCATCTTACCACTTGATCTTTTTTTAGTATCTTGAAGATTGGCTCACAAGTAGCAGTCAAATGAGAGATGAATCAGGCAATATAGTTGAGTTGTCCTAAGGAACCTCTGACCTCCTTCTCAGTACGGGGAGCTGGCATTTCTTGGATAGCTTTGACCTTTAAGGGATCAACCTTAATACCTTTTCCACTAACGACGAAGCCTATGAGCTTTCCAGATCTCACCCCAAAGGTACATTTGTTGGGATTCAACCTCAACTTGTATTTCTTCAGCCTTTCAAATAGCTTGTGCAGATGATCCAGGTGTTCTTCCTCAGTTTGTGACCTGGCTATCATATCATCAACATAGACTTCCATCTCATGATGAATCATGTCATGAAATAAAGCAACCATATCCTGTTGATAAGTTGTGCCTGCATTCTTCAGCCCAAAAGGCATGACCATATAACAGAAGGTGCCCCACTATGTAATAAAGGTATTTTTCTCCATGTCTTTAGGCGCCATTTTGATTTGGTTGTACCCTGAGAAGCCATCCAAGAAGGAGAATGACTTTTGTTGAGCAGTGTTGTCAACCAAGACATCAATATGTGGTAGTGGGAAGTCATCTTTGGGGCTCGCCCTATTTAAATCCTTGTAGTTTACACACATACAGACTTTATCGTCATTCTTTAGCACTGGACCAACATTTGCAACCCATTGGGGATACAACATTACTGCCAAGAAACCTGCATTGAACTGTTTCATTACCTCATCCTTGATTTTCTATGACATATCAGGACGCATGCGACGAACATTTTGTTTGATCGGAGAACAACCCTCTTTCATTGGCAGACGATGAACCACGATATTAGTATTGAGCCTTGGCATGTCTTCATATGACCAAGTGAATACCTAAACATAGTCGCGCAAAATTTGAAACTATCTTATCTTGACATTGTCTCCCAAGTTGGCGCTAATCTTGACTTCTTTTTTATCTTCCTCAGTACCCAAGTTTATCATTTTGACCAGTTCTTCGTGCGGTTGGATAGACTTTTCCTCTTATATCAGGAGTCTGGCAAGTTCTCCAGGTATCTCACAATCTTCTTCACCTTCGTCTTCGGCTTGATAGATTAGATTTTCGAAGTTATAAATGGCAATAGTAGAATTATTGTCAATGAGATCCGGAGTGGATGTGGATCTGCAAATGTGTGCGTGTGTAAGGTCACATGGATATTTGAAAATGCAGTAGAGTAAAAGAAAGGCAATGAGCACAAAATTTGAATGCAAAATCGTCCAATGTTTTCATTAAATGAGCATATGATATATGAAATGACAACCCTTAATAAATGGACCATTGTGCCCCGAGTAAGGCACAAGGTTTAAAGTCAATGTTTTTAAAACAAATTATACAGACAAACTTCTTAAATCAATAAAAATAGGAAATAGCAATTACTCCTGGCTGAAGGAGATTGATATAAAGTCTTTGGCCTTCCAGTTGTTGAGTCCACCGTCAACAGTAGGGAATATCCATTTGTTCAAGTCACCATCACTATTAGTGTCTTCCAGAGCATTGACTTCATTGTTGCTAATACAGAAAGGTGGTCCACTAGCACGAACACGACAAACCTTTTTCTGATCCTTTGGAGTGAAACCCAATCCAAATTTGTTAGATTTGTAAGGGATATCATGAATTTGTCCCCAGATAGTGCAACCTCCATCTTCGACCACATCCCTAGCATCCTTTAAGGAAGCCATTTTTGGTGGGTTTTTAGAGATCTCAGAAATAGTAGCTTTAGCAACAACAATCATCGGAGGGATTACCTCAAATGTCTAGAAGGGGGTTTCAATGAATTCACCATCCATTTCAACATATTTGAAATAATTCAAATGGCTGACCATATATTCTCCCTCTCTGCAAACTGTGACAATCTTCCCTTTCACTAGGTACTTCAACTTTTGATGTAATGTAGAGGTAACCGCACCTGCCCCATGAATCCATGGGCGTCTGAGAAAGCATGAATAGGCCGGGAGGATATCCATTACATAAAAAGTTGAATTCAAGACTTGAGATACCACCTTGATCAGAAGATCAACCTCTCCGTGGACCATTCTTTTTGAGCCATCGAAGGCTCTTACCACAATATCGTTGGATTTCAGCACCAGCCCATCACAATCTAGCCTATCCAAAGCACCTTTGGGTAAAACATTCTGGGAGGAACTTGTATTCACTAACACATGCGCCAAAGTAGTGCATTTACACTCAATAGAAATGTCCAGTGCCTTGTTATGATTCTTTCTTGCTGGAGTCAAATCTGCATCAGAAAAGCCTAAACCATTATCAGCAGTTAGGCTTGCAACACAATTCTCAAATTGATCAACAGTGGTCTCTTGTGGTACATGAGCGTTCTTCAGAAATTTCAACAAAGCTTGGGCATGTGCTTCGGAGCATAACAACAAGGACAACATGGATATTTTTGAGGTGTCTGCCCCAGTTGTTCAACTATTTTGTAGTCACTTTTACGGATGATCTTCATAATCTCTTCCATCTCTTGTTTAGAAGGGTCTTCAATTGTAACATCTCTTGAGGGTGCCTCCGTCCGAGAAGGCTCAGTTGCTTTCTCTTTGCCTCGGGCTTCAGCAGTTGACCCAACAATAGGAATATGAACAGGTGTTGTAGTAGTGGTTGGAGGAGATATCTTCGGAGATAAGATCCTTCCTATCCCAGTGACCTTACTAGTTCCGACAATGTTTGTAATTTCAGGATCTTCATTTTCAGTAATCCATGGCTCTTGCTTGACACCATGATAATAAACTTCTGCCCCATAGTTCTGGGGAATAGCTTTGTCAGAGGAATAGGGGACTGGCCCCGGTGCGGTGATGATCAAGGGAGCCACTCTTGGCTCAGCAAGAATCCTTATAGGGCCTCTAGATGTGATCCTTATAGTAGTGTTGGAAATTGTGGTTATTGAAACATCTTCAAGTCTCGGCTCTTGAGATATACTTTCAAGCAAACTCTTCATGGACAAAGTTTTCTCGAACAAAATTTCTTTGCTATCAATCAGGTGTTGAATACCCTTCTTCAACCACATATAACCATTAATTTGGGAAGCACAATGGTAACAATTTTCAAGGAAACCCGGAAATAAACCGGCTCTCAACAGATTCTTCTTAACGGTCATTAAGGGAGTAGTCAAATCACTAATGGTGGAGACAAAGGAGACATCGTCAACAACATTAACACCTTTACCATGACTGGGCATAGGGGCCGTAATCACATTAGGGGTTTCTGGAGGGAAAAACTCAATCACTTTGTTGTCAATCAAATCTTGGATTTTATTCTTCAATGCCCAACAGTTGTTGGTGTCAAGCCCAGGACTATTTGAATGATAGGCGTATTTCACGTTCGAATTTTATTTGGGAGAGGAAGTATTGTGATTAGGATGAGGATCTCTCAACGTTACCAAATTTTCCTTAAATAGAAGTTGTAAAGCTTGAGAAAATGGCATGTTGTTCCTAGTGAACTACCTCCTCGGGGCATCTGGCCTATGCTGATTGTTTTGTTGTTGTGGTCGTTGCATTGCAGTTGGGTTAGAAATTAATACTGCTCCTACCGACTGATGATGATCATTCTTGACACATCTCCTCTGGCCATAAAAAACATTAGTTTCCTTCTTACCAACAGATGGTTTCTTCACAGTACTAGAGGATTCAACCATCTGAATCTTCCTGCTTTTGATACCACTTTCGTCTCGTTCGCCATTAAAAATCAGCTCAATAAACCCTGATGAAGAACTCCCAATCAGAAAATTAAAGAATGGACCCGTCAGAGTGCCCATGAACGTGTCTACCAATTCTCGGTCAATCAAAAGGGGTTGCACCCTTCCATCCAGGTCCCTCCATTTCTAGGCATACTCCTTAGAGCCTTCGTTCGAGCCCATAGTCATAATTTGCAATTTCACGCGACTTGGTGCAAGGTCAGCATTGTATTTGTATTGTCTGTAGAAGGCAGCAGCTAAGTCCTCCCATGTGTGGATATTAGTCCCTTCTAGTTGATAGAACCATTCCAACTGTGTTCCAGATAAGCTTTCTTAGGGGAAATGAACCCAGAACTTCCTATCGGCGGTGTCTGGTTGAATCTTGCGGACATATGACCTTAAATGGAGTTTCAGACAAGAGATCCCATCATATTTAGAAAAGACATGGATCTTGAATTTGTGAGGAATGACCACCCCAGGGACCAAACCTAAATCTCCAAAGTCCAGACCAAGTACTTTTTGGATATACACAGCCTTGAGTCGTTCATCCAACTGTTTGTATTTGTCCGCCGGTGGGTACTGCTCATCAGAATAGTCTTCATCCTAAGAAATCTGATTATTTCCACCCTCAGCCCTAGTTCTTTTTACATCCTCTTCTTGATTTTCGTCATCCTCGGAGGAAACATCTTCTATTTGAGCAATCGGGAAGGACCTTTTGAACCTTTTTCCCATGTTGAGCATAACAGCCCCTTCTTAGTCTTCTTTTTTTATGACGAGGAGCGTCATCATCTCTTGTTGTCCTTTGGCTAAGTTGAGGAGAGCTTCTTGAAACTGCACGTGTTGAGTCTGCAGATCTTTGACGGTTTTATTTAGAGCCATCTTATACTGAAATAAACAGTAAAAGGATGAGGAAACTCGTATCAGAAAACCTGCTTATAAAATGATGCATGATATGCAAATGCAATGTTTTCAAGGACCTTAAGAGATTTAAATTTGCTAGTCAAAAGGGAAACAAAAACAAAAATTGCATTAATAGGTTCAAAAATTAGAATTGCCCTTGGGCTTACAATGAAACAACAAAAAGGTCTCAAAGAGACAACAAAATGAACTCCTAAAACAAAGAGCTCAAATCTCCCACGGATGTTTCCCCTTGGTGTCGATGTAGGCATTCAGATTTTTCTCCTCGTGAAGTTGCTTTGTGAGCTCCAACACTTTCTTCTCGCTTGCATAAAATCAAGCTTCAAAGGTGTCTCGTTCTCCCTTGAGTTGAATCCACGACTTCTGCAATTCTTCTAGGTCAGTAGGCATGTCAGGATGGAGAATGGTACAAGGGATATCCCCCTCAGCAACAGGCTCCACAACTATTGGTAGGATAGTTGGATATGGCATCATGAAGTTTTGAGCAGGAGCTCACACCCATTTGAGATAAGGCTCAAAGGGGATAGAATTCTTGTATCCTAAACTCTCGCCATTAACCTTGTTTACCATGACCTAAGCTCGTGCAAACCTTTGACGATAACCTTGAACATCATTCTCGTAGTTGAATATAATAACCTAGATAAGCGCATCATGAGAACCATCTCTTCGAGCATAACTAAATTTTCGTATAGCCATAGAAGGGTTATAAGTAATACCTCCTCTAATGCCAAGGAGAAGAACATTAGGGAATTCCCTATAGCGGTTAATGATAGTAACATCCTCTAGAGATCTAGAACACCAATAAATATATGAATGAGAGAGAAAACATCATCCTTTGAGACCACCTCATACCTTGTTCATCCTTCAATACTGATCAGGGAAGGTGCGAAATAAACCACCTAGATAGCAACAACATGCAACACATAAGAGCCCTTCTCCTACTCATAGTACGAGTGTGAAGAGAATGCAAAATGTCTCCGAGAAAAGTAGGCACATGGTTACAATAAAGGAAGATTTTGACAGCATTCACATCTATGAATTAGTCCAGATTAGGGAACAATACCAAAACATAGATTAGAAGAGCCAAGACTTCTTCAAAAGCTTGCAAATCCAAAGGAACCAGAAATAGTCGAGCTTTCTGATCAGTGTATTTTGATGCACATTCTTACATGATTGTACTTATGCATTTCTATGGTTTGTTTAGCTTATTTTTGTATTTATAGTGTTTTTCTATTTTAGTTTATTTACTCTTATTTGATTTTCGCACTTTATTTTCAGCATTAGCAGTCTGCACAAATAAATTCATAAGTTGAGCTACGGGAGTCGAAATGAGGCGTGCTACTAGTCGTTGGAAATATAAAAGAAAGAGCTACGATTTTCATTAAGAAGTCGAGAGCTGAATCGGACTGTAGCATGGCCATAAAATTCGTTGAAGTTGCAACATTTTATATTTAAGGTTATTTGTTTTGGGTTTGGGTTATGTTTTCGACCCAGTTGGGTTATGAACCAAATCCTTTTCCTTGCAATACCTAGCAGCCGCTATAGTAATTTCGTTTTTACCTTTTCATTATTCAGAAGAAAAAAAACTTTGACTTGTACGCTTGAATGAAGAACTAATCATCCAGAGTTGATCTACTGTAATCGTGTTCCGATGCTTTGAAGTTTTTAATTTATCAATTCAATTTCGTTTCTCTTTCAATTAAATTTTTTGAAATTGTATTTGCTTAATCTATTATTTTATTGAATGTCATTATTAAATTTGTATGATTGTATTCTTAATCTTTAATCGTTGTTTACGCTGCTTAGTCGTTAAATTGCATTCTATATCTTGTTTGCTTAATTCACGATTATATTAATTCATTTGCTTAATTCGGAATGGGAATTCAATCTATTTTATATCTATTGCGCTTGTCAATTGGTATTTAAATTGAATAGAGGTTGAAGCCGCTTAAAGAATTGATAAGGTAAAAACCGATGATCAGTAGGAACCTAAAAACAGTAGATCGACTTATTTTTATAATCACTTATTTCGTGTTATGAATCGATCCTAAAACCAACCCCCCATTCGATTTCTATTAGTTAATAATAAAATCAAGAATCCTTGTGATACGACCGAAGCCATTGTCGCTATACTGCATTTTACAAAAATACTCGTTTTTTATCCGCCCGCAACAGCAGATCAAAATTGGCGCCATTGTCGGGGATTCTTGTTGTTATTAATTAATATTTTAGTCATAGGTATAGTGTTCTTGCTTTTTATTCTTGTTTTTTTCGTTGTGTTTGTTGATTTTCAGGGTTGCAATTTCGGTTGCAGTACATTTTTTCACCCTAGTAGGTAAGTTTGAAACCTACTGTTTAGATTAATTGGTGCCATCCGAGCTTGATAGTTGATACCGAAGTCTGGTCACAAGATGATCCAATGGGACATAGTGATACGCTTTACATCTCTAAATTTTTCCTGGACTGCCCTTTCGGGTTTTCAGTTCACCGGGATACCATGTTTTTGCCCAAGCCGCCTTTTCAGGTTTTCAACTTGCCGGGTGTATAGATGTTTCATTTTCATCCCTTATTTTTGCCCGAACCCTTTTGGTTCGTTGGGAAGCCCTTATTTTTGCCTAGGCAAGTCAACCTAGCGTGCCTTTTATTAAGCGTAGTATCTTTTCACTATGTCTGCATTGACAGGTTGAGGAAGGCCGTCACCGTCCATGGTGGTTCGAATCATAGCTCCACCCGAGAAGATGTTTTTAACCACAAATGGCCCTTCATATGTGGGGATCCATTTTCCCCTGGGATCACCTTACAACAGTATGATGCGCTTGATCACCAGATATCCGACTTAATATTCTTGATGTCTGACCTTCTTGTTAAAAGCCTTGATCATTCGCTTTTGATACGTCTGACCATGACAGATAGCAGTAAGTCTCTTCTCGTCGATTAGAGTTAGCTGATGAAGTCGAGTCTAGATCCAGTCGTCTTTGTTCAAATCCGCATCCTTCACAATCCTGAGAGAAGGTATCTGGACCTTGACGGGTAGGACTACCTCCTTGCTATACACCAGAGAGTGTGGTGTTTCCCCTGTTGACATCCGTGCTAAGGTACGGTATCCATGAAGAGCAAATGGTAACATCTCATGTAATTCTTTGTATGTCACCGTCATCTTCTGTACAATCTTGTTGATGTTCTTGTTAGCTGCTTCAACAGCATCATTCATCTTTGGCCGGTAGGGAGAAGAGTTATGATGTTGTATCTTGAATTGCTTACAGAGCTTGGTGATCATCGTGTTGTTGATATTTGTACCATTGTTAGTAATAATTCTCTTTGGCACACCATATTGACAAATCAGATTATGTCGGATAAACCGTGCCACAACATTCTTGGTAACAGTAGCAAAGGAGGCCGCCTCAATCCATTTCGTGAAGTAATCTATGGCCACTAAGATGAAGCGATGTCCATTGGAAGCAGTAGGCCTGATTTCTCCGATCATGTCAATGCCCCACATTGCAAAGGCCCATGGAGCTGTCAAGACTTTCAGGGGAACCAGAGGCACATGCACCTTACCAGCATAGATTTGACACTTATGACAAGTTCGGGAGTGCTGATAACAATCTGCTTCCATAGTGGACCAGTAATATCCTGTCCGTAGGATCTTCTTGGTCATGGTATGTCCACTGGAATGGGTTCCGAAGGTACCTTCATGTAGATCCGTCATAATCTTCTCTGCTTCGCTCTTGTCTACACACCACAGTAAGGTAGAGTCATGGTTGTGCTTGTAGAGGATTCCATTAATGAGGAAGAATTTCGCAGCGAACCTTCTCAAAAATTTATTATCATTGACGGATGCACCTTCGAGATACTCTTGAGTCTCGAGGTACCTTTTCACTTCATGAAACCAAGGTTTATCTACTACCTCTTTAGTATCAATTTCACAGCAGTGCGCTGGTTCATCCAACCTCTCAATGGTGATTTGGGGAGCTTCGTTGTCCCACCTGACTTTGAACATAGAATACATGGTAGTTATCACGTCCGCTAACTGATTCTCCTCTTGTGGGAAATGTTCAAAGGTTACCTCCTCAATGTGTGGGAGCAATGTCAGCACGTGCTCTTTGTATGGGATGAGATTCAGATGCTTCGTATCCCATTCTCCTTTGATCTGAATTATCACCAAGGCTGAATCCCCGAACACATTTAAGAACTTGATCCTGAGGTCAATAGCGGCCTTGATACGCATGATACATGCTTCATATTCTGCCATATTGTTAGTGCAGTTGAAATATAGTCGGGCAGTGAAAGAAGTGTGACAGCCCTCAGGAGATATGATTACAGTTCCAATGCCGTTACCGAGTGCGTTCAAAGCTTCGTCCAAAAACATAGTCCATCGGGATCCCTCTTCGGGTCCTTCATCCGGTCCAGGTTCTTCATAGTAAGTAACTAGCATAATATTCTCATCCGGGAACTCAAAATTCATGGACTGGTAGTCATCCACGGCCTGATGAGCCAAATGATCAGCCAACACACTCCCCTTGATTGCTTTCTGGGTTGTATATTGTATATTGTACTCAGTTAAGATCATCTGCCATCTTGCTATTCTTTCAGAGAGAGCGGGTTTCTCGAAGATGTATTTGATTGGATCCATCTTAGATATCAACAAATTAGTGTGGGTCAACATATACTGTCTTAGTCGGCGAGCAGCCCATGCCAAAGCGCAACAAGTTTTCTCAAGCAGTGAGTATCGTGTCTCACAGTCGGTAAACTTTTTGCTAAGGTAGTATATTGCAAGCTCTTTTCGACCAGACTCGTCATGCTTCCCCAGTACACACCCCCATTGAATTTTCTAGCACGATTAAATATAGTATCAAAGGTCTTCCTTCAACCGGAGGCATCAGAATCTGCGGTTCTTGAAGGTATTCCTTGATTCTCTCGAAATTTGTCTGGCATTCGTCATTCCACTTTACCACTTGATCTTTCTTCAGAAGCTTGAAGATGGGCTCACAAGTAGCAGTTATATGTGAAATGAACCTGGAGATATAATTCAAGTGTCCCAAGAAACCTCTAACTTCCTTCTCTGTACGGGGCGTCGGCATTTCTTGTACGGCCTTTACATTGACAGGGTCTACCTGAATACCTTTGTCACTAACGATGAAGCCCAAAAGCTTTCCAGACCTTACCTCGAAGGTGCACTTGTTCGGATTCAGCCTTAGCCTGTATATATTCAACCTGTCGAACAACTTTTGTAAATGATCGAGGTGTTCCTCCTCGGTTTGAGGCCTAGCTATCATGTCATCAACATAAACCTCTTTCTCGTGGTGAATCATATCATGGAACAAGGCGACCATGGCTCGCTGATAAGTTGCCCCATGATTCTTCAACCCAAAAGGCATCACCTTATAGCATAAGGTGCCCCACTGTGTGACGAAGGTTGTCTTCTCCATGTCTTCAAGAGACATCTTGATCTGGTTGTAGCCAGAGAAACCATCCATGAAGGAGAAGATTTTTTGCTGAGTGGTGTTGTCAACTAGAACATCAATGTGAGGAAGCGGGAAGTCATCCTTGGGGCTTACCCTGTTCAGATCTCTATAATCCACACACATTCGTACCTTGCCGTCCTTCTTAGGTACCAGAATGATGTTAGCAACCCACTGTGGATAGGAGGTGACAACTAAGAAAACTGCGTCAAACTGTTTCATGACCTCTTCCTTGATCTTCTCTGACATTTCAGGGCGCATACGGCGGACCTTCTGTTTAACTGGAGGACAATCTTCCTTGGTCGGCAGACGATGAACCACAATATCGATGTCCAAACCAGGCATGTCTTCATATGACCAGGCAAATATCTCAACATAGTCGTGCAACATTTGTATCAACCGTTGTTTGATCTTAACTTCCAAATTTGCATCGATCTTGACTTCTTTTCTGTCTACTTTCGTGCCCAGGTTTATCATCTCAACTGGATCTTCATGAGGTTATATAACTCTTTCTTCCTGCTGTAATAGTCTAGCAAGTTCTCCAAGCACCTCACAATAATCCTCACCTTCGTCCTCGGCTTGGTTGATCGGATTTTCGAAGTCATAACTGGAAGTAGCAGAGCTGTTATCAATGGGATCCATAGTGGATATGGATCTGCAATATGAGACGTGAGTGTGTGTAAGAGTATAGCTGTTTTGATAAATTGAAAGCGGAAAAGAAAAAACAAAGAGCGCAAAATTTGTATGCAAGGAACGTCCAATGTTTTATTGATGATATATGAAATGACACATAATAGCCCTCACAAACAAAGCCAATGTGCCTCTGTAAAGACACAAGGTTGTAGAGTTTAAATTGTTTATTACAAATCTCAAAAACAAGTAATACAATTACTGCGGAATAAAAGAAACTGGTATAAAATCCCTAGCCGTTTGGTTACTCGGTCCACCGTTGGTAGTTGGGTAGATCCAGCTGTCAATGTCAGAGTCTTCCTCACTGTCTTCAATGGCATTAATTCCATGATTGTTGATGCATAACGGAGGTCCTCTAGCTCGAGCGCGTCGAACAACCCTTTGAGCTCCTGAAGTAAAGTCCAAACCAAACTTGTCAGTTTTGTGAGTAAAATCAGTTGTCCCCAGTTGGTATACCCACCTTCTTCAACCACTGCTCTGGCGTCTTTGAGAGAGGCCATATTTAAAGGAGGTTTATTATTGGTAGTAGTTTCAGTTGATGCCAAGATCTGGGGAAACTCTTCAAAATTCTGGCAAGGAGTCTCTATGAATTCCCCATCCATCTCTACGTGTCTGAAGGAGTTGAGGTGGCTCACCATATACTCCTCTTTGCCACGTATAGTGACAATCTTCCCCTTTACTGGATACTTCAGCATTTGGTGCAGTGTAGAAGTAACAACTCAAACTTCATGGATCCAAGGACGACCCAACAAACAAGAGTATGACGACCGGATGTCCATTACATATAAAGTGGACTCAAAAGTATGAGAACCTACCTTGACGGGGATGTCCACCTTCCCATGCACCATTCTATTTGACCTGTCAAAAGCCCTTACCATAATGTTACTAGGCTTTAAGGTTAAACCCTCACAATCTAGTCGGTCGAGAGCTTTCTTTGGCAGGACATTTAGTGAAGACCCAGTATCTACCAGCACATGAGCCATAGTGGTGCCCCTGCATTCGATCGAGACATGCAGAGCATCATTATGCTTCCTCCCTTTCAGTGTCAAGTCTGCATCTAAAAAACATAGCCCATTGTCACCAGTCAGGCTGGCCATACAGTCTTTGAATTGATCAGCTGAGGTCTCCTGCAGCACGTGCGCATTCTTGAGGAATGCGATCAAAGCCTTCGCATGGGCCTTGGAGCATAACAGCAGAGACAACATGGATAACTTTGAGGGGGTCTGCCCCAGCTGCTCGACCACATTATAGTCGCTCTTTTTGATTATTTTCAAAATTTCCTCCATCTCTTGCTTAGAGGCTTCTACGACAATTTTCCTAGGTGCCTCCGTCCGGGCAGGCTCACCTATAACTTCTTTCCCTCGGGTACCATATGACTCACCGGTAGGGGTAACAATTGGAGTAAGAACAGGAGTAGTAGTTGAAGCATCAGTAGGAATAACGGATGAAATAACAACATGTCTATTGACAGTACTTGGGGAAATCTTGGGGAGAAAACCCTTCTACTTTTGGTAATTTTACCGGTCCCGACAATGTTACTGACATCGGGATTGGCCTCTTCATTCTTCAGTTCTTATTTAACGCCATGATAGTAGACATCAACACCATAATGCCAAGGGACAGATTTGTCTGAGGCGTATGGGACAGGACCAAAAAGGGTGATTATTAACTGAGTGACTTTTGGAGCAGATGTAATCCTAACAGATCTTCTCGAGGAGACCTTGGAAGGATTGGCGGAAATGGTTATAATTGCAATATCTTCACATGGAATAGTTGGAATCAAGGTTTTATCGAACAAAATCTCTCTGTTGTCCATCAGGCGTTGGACACCTGTTTTCAGCAAATGGCAACCGGAAGGCATAGATGAACACACGCAGCAACCTTCACCACAACCTAGAAATAAACCGTCCAACAAAAAATTCTTCTTAATAGTCATAAGAGGAGATGAAACTTCATCAACTGAGGTTACAAACAGATTGGTATCAACAACATTAAGTCCACGGTTGTGCTTAGGCATGGGAATAGTTATGACATTGGGATTTTTCGGAGCATCGAACTGAATTTCCTTGGCCTCGATCAGATCATGTACCTTATTTCTCAGAGCCCAGCAGTCATTTGTATCGCGACCAGGACTCTCAGAATGATAGGCACATCGAGCATTTGGATTATATCGAGGAGATGTGGTATTCGGATTCTTGGGAGCCTCTTTCAAGGCTGCCAAGTTGGATCTTAGTAGATGGGGTAGGACTTCAGCCAACATCATGTTAATCCGGGTAAACTGCCGTTGTGGTCTCTCCACTTATGCGCATAGTCCTTAAAGCCTTCACCTTCACCCATGGCCAGACTCTGGAGTTGAGTACGAGTGGGGGCAAGGTCGGCATTGTATTGATACTGCTTATAAAAAGCAGTGGCCAAATCCTCCCAGTTTCAGACATTGGTTCTTTCTAGTTGGTAGAACCATTCAAGCTGAGTCCCTCACAGACTGTCTTGAAAGTGAACCCACAAGTTTTTATCAGCGGTGTGTGGATGGATCTTCCTTACATAGGAACAGAGATGGAGTTTTGGGCAAGACACTCCATCGTACTTTTCAAAAATTGGAGCCTTGAACTTCTGCGGGATGACCACTCCCGACACCAATCCCAGTTCTTTGAAATCCAACCCAAGTATCCTCTGGATTTCCATAGCACTCAGACGATCCTCCAACTACTTGTATTTATCCTCAGTAGGACGATACTGCTCATCATTTTAGTTTGTATAATTGTCAGAAACTTCAGGACTAGGGTCCTTTTCCCTTGTCTCTCTTTCTTGATTCTCCCCTTCCTTGGATGAAGAGGTCAGATCGACTGGTGACTTTAAGAATACCAGAGACCTTCTTCTTTTTCTTTTTCTCCTTCAGGATGAGGGCTTTCAGATCCTCCTGCCCTTTCGCCATATTTATGAACATCTGTTGGAATTGGGCATTTTGTGCCTGAAGATCTTTAATGCTTTGTTCAGAAGACATTTCTGCTGAAATAAACATCGAAGAAGATGAGAAGCCTGTAATGGTACCTGTATATGCAGTGTTTATGGATGGGATGCATATGTAATGATTTTAAAGACTTTGGGAAATTTAAATTTGCGAACCAAAATGAAACAAAGATTTTATTAGTAGAATTGAAAGTTCAATTTCCTTTTAGGCATTACAATTAAAAAAATTCTAAACAACTAGAAAAAATCAAATTCCCATGGATGCTTCCTCTTTGTGCCGAGATAGACATTAAGGCTTCTTTCCTCATGAAGCTTCCTTGTGAGATCTAAAACCTTCCTCTCCTGGGCATATAACTGATCCCTATAAGTATCCAGCTCTTTCTTCAACTGAATCCAAGACCTCTATAGTTCTCCAAGATCACTGGGCATATCTGGATGGAGAACCGTGTAAGGAATACCCCCTTCAGTAGTGGGTTCCACAATCAGTGGTAAAACGACCATGTAGGGCATCATAAGTTTCTGGGAGTGAGCTACTATGCATTGGAGATAAGGTTCCATAGAAATGGAAGCCTTTGGACCCAAAGTATTGGCGCCAGATCTGTGTACCATGCTCCAAGCTCGTATGAACCTCTGGCGATATCCTTGAACATCGTCCTCATAGTTAAACACAATTCCCTCGATAAGTAATTCATGGGGACCATCCCTTCAAGCATAACCAAATTGTCACAGAGATAAACAAGGGTTGTAATTTATTCCTTCTCTGATGCCAAGTAATGGGACATTAGGGTACTCCCGGCAGCGGTCAATAATAGAAGTATCTCCCATAGCTCGGGAATTCCAGAGAATATTCGTGTGAGCGAGTGACATTATCCTTTGCGACCAACCCAAAATTTCTTCATTCTTCAGTACAGATTTAGGGAGGTGAGAAATAAACCACCTCGATAGAAATGGCATGTAGCACATAAGAACCCCTCTTCTCTTCATGGTACGAGTATGGAGAGCGTGCAAGATATCTCCGAGCAAGGTAGGGACAGGGTTGCGAGAGAGGAAGATCTTGATAGCATTCACATCTATGAATAAGTCTAGGTTAGGTAATAGTACTAACCCATAGACTAGAAGGGCCAAGACCTCCTCAAAATCCTGAAAGTCTATGTCATCCCAAAACAGCTGGGCCTTATCCATTAGGAACTTGGCTAGAAAACCCTTCACTCCGCTTCTTGTTTCCCAATTGGATGCCACCTCGGCCCGTTTCAGATGCAAGGCTAAGGCAATGACTTCTGGATTAGGAACTTCTTCCAAACCTGTGAAAGGAAACTGTTCAAGAATGGGTATATCCAATAGCTAGGAGAATTCTTCCATGGTAGGAACCAACTGATAGTCTAGGAAGGTGAAGTAGTGGTGCTTGCGATCAAAGAACTGAAAGAGTACATTCATCATCTTCTCATCAAAGTTTGAAGTGACCAGGTTGAGAAGTCGACCATGTCTCTTAGTGAACGCAGAAGTTTCAGCAACCCTTGATACTAGCTCCTTGAGCTGGGGAAGTATTCTCACAAAGCTGATTCAGATAGTTCTTCTACGAGCGGAATCCATGATCTGCAAAACAGAACAAAGATAAATTCCCTTGGTCCTTGAAATGGTTAGTGTAATAAGAATGAATTCTATTTCATGATGCATGATGTTATGTTCAAACAGAGTAAATCACACACAAGCAAAACACACAATATACCTTAGGTTCAAAGGCATGTGTGATACGGTGGGAGAACTGACTTGAGTTTTGCGTTTGTATTCGCACTTGTTCGGTTTAGCAAGAGTCGCCACCGACTTTTTATTTTATCCTAAAGGAAAGGTTAAAAAAGCACAGGAAAAACCTTTTGAGATGTTTCGTGGGTTCGGGGGGTAGATTATGAAAAGGGAAGGTATTAGCACCCTTTTCATCCATGGTTATCCATGGGCTCTTAGTTACTTGGTTTTTAGATCACTTGCCTTGATTTTCGATTGCTTGAAATTGTGGTGTGTGTGTGTGTTTTGAAAATGTTTTTGAAATAGACGCCTTTGTTTCGGCAACCATTGTAATGACTCGTGTTTGAGTATATACAACGGTGTGTATCTTTTCGAAAAGATGTTTCAAAGTGTTTTTTGGAGAGTTTGTTTTGAAAGTGTTTGTGAAGTGTGGTTTTGAAAAGGAAGCAAGTGTTTTTGCAAGTTGATCTCAAGTAACTAAAATTTTTGTCTACCCCTATTGTACTCAATGGTTTTCTCTATGTTTTCAACCCCTTTTTTTAACAATTTTGTTCCACCATTGAATTTGGTGGACAATCTTGCGTTTAGGATGTTTAACGGGACGGGCGCGGGTCATCGTACGGACCATGCATGCAATGGTACACAGTGTCTTTGGCAATTTGCTTGAAGGGACTTGATCATTTTGATAGACGACTTTCGAAAGCGTCATCGAGGGACTTATGATCATTTGAATTTGTTTTGCCAAAGAGACTCGGCGTGCAAGCATGGCCCATTTTGGAAGGCAGCATGTGGGATTACCCTAGGGGGTACAAGTGTGAATTGTGTGTTGATTTCATGTATTCGTCTTGTATTAGGTTATCTAGCGTTTGATTTTATGTACATGCAAACCTTAGGTCTAATCATGGTATAATTCGAAAGCGGTAAATTGCGGGAATTTTAAAGTCTACGCTATTACAAATAGTATCCGGGAGTGGGGGTACAAATTGACAGAAAGGGGGGTGAGACTTAAATAATTACAACAAGATTGAATTGCGATCAAATATAATATGTATCATGTATAGCAATGTATAAGAATAGCAATTATGTAATGTATCAATGTAAGTATATTGTGTAAGTGTAAGTGTACATGTATGAGAATTATTTACAAGTGCGAGATGTGAATTTAAATGTATTATTAAGTGTATTATATATTTTTGTATTATGTACAAACAAAAGTTTTAGTCTTAAGAAAATAATGTTTTAAAATTCTATTTTTTGTTATGTATTAACATTAATGTATTTTAATTAATTAGGTACAAACAAAATATATTTTAAGAAAAGGAAGAAATGTTTTGAGTTTTAACTAAATTATGTATTATTGTTAGTATTTTTTGTATACAAAGATTTTCACTAAAGAAAAGAAAATAAAATTGTTCAGCTTTTAGAAAAATTAATATTCATATCTTTTCTTTAAAATGTAATAATAAAAAGGGAAACAATTAAGAAAATTAATATGAAAATGTGTGATTTTTGTTCATCAAAGAAATTATTAATTTAGAAAAATGGTAAATTGATAACAAAAAGAGGAATTAATTTATGAAAAGGAAAAAAAGAAATATTTATGTTCAAAACAAAAGCAAAAAGGAGAGGATGGGCCTAATGGGGTTTGTGCTGGCCCAAACAACAAATGATCAGAAGAAATGTGGGGGGGGTGTTTAATTGAACGGGTTTAAGCATTATTGGGGCGACCCGGCCCATTATACTTCATACATTTTTGTGAGGGGTTTCAATGTTATTGTTTTATTTTGGGGACTTCTAGGGTTTGTAACACAGAGGCGCGGCACCCTTCTTCTTCGTCTTCACTTTGTATTTCTCGCGCTTTCACCTCTGAGCTTCTTTCGCCCAAAGGCCACCGGTGCCACCATCCTTCCTCTTCCCTCCATGGAGCATCCAGGCAACAGTTTAAGAGGTAGATTCGTGTTTCAATCTTGTTTAGGGTTTTCGTTTTGCATGTTATGATTTCGCATTCTAATGTTATGCTTATTATTGTGTTTCTGCTGAGGTATGAAAAGGAAAGGAAGAAAGTTGTACTACCTCTTGGAGACGGAGGAGGAAAAGATTGGGTGGCGCTGTGGCGGCCAAGACGGTGAGGGGACGCGTGATGCCTTTAGCTTGCTTGGATCCGGTACTCTATACTTCTTTGCCCTCTTTAGGTTTAATGATGATGAACTGAAGACCTGGTATAACTTTCTTTTCTTTTTCTTGCTTGCCTGCCCTATATGCTTCTTTATCCTCTTCTTCTTGTTGCCTTTGTTGCCTAGCTTGATGCCTGAACCCTGAATACTTCTTTATCTTCTTCTTCTGGTTGTCTTTGTTGCCTAGCTCGATGCCTTGGTTATTATGCTTATGAGATATGTTGCCTTCATTTGCTTGCCCTTGTTGCCTCTAATATTTGCCGATGAGAATTCTCTAAGGCCTTTGTGTGTTGCCTTGTATGCTTGATTTCTATTTCATGTTTGTTGGCTTCAACAGGTTGTCAGCTTGGTTCAGGTTTGTGAGGCCTTTTGACAGGTTTAGGCCTATTATTTTTTGTTTACTGGAGGCTTGACAGGTTCACTGGTTTTCAGGCCATGGTTGTTAGCTTCAGGCAGGTTTGAGGGTTGGTTTACTGGTTTTGATGTTTGTTCATGCCATTTCTGGTTTTTGCACAGGTTTGAGCAGTTTAGGCTTATGCTTACTGCTTGTAGTGAGCTTGAGGCCTTGGCTTGCTTTTAGGCTTGATGACAGGTTGGGGCTTTTGGCTTCAGCTTCACAGAGTTGTTAGCTTCAGGCTTATGCTTGACCTCTGGGATATATTATGCAGGTTTTGTGCCTAAATACTAGAGGCTTTTTTGGTGGAAGACAGTTCTGTCTGCTTTAGTTACAGTTTTGAGACCTTTTATCCTTTTTTTTATCTTTGCCTCTTTATCCACTGTGTTATTGCAGTTTTCTTTTCTATATTTTATCCTTCAAGCCTAAAGCCTGTAAGCCCTATTTCTTCTTCTCTTTTTCTCTCTCCAGTACAATTTTAAAACATTAAACAATGTTTATGTTTGTACTTCTAACTGAAAAAGCAATGGCCTAGGGAAATGATGCTTTGAGGCTTGCTTGCAATACATGTTTCCTCTGCACTTTATGTCTTCTCTTTTCCATACTTTGTGCTTCTTGACAGCATTGATGGTACTTTGATATCTTGAGATATCTTTTGGCAGCTCTAGTTGACTTTGGACTTAGTTTTGAAATTGTGACTTTGTTTAGCAATTTGAACTTGGTTTAGGCCATTCAGTTTGTAACTTGGACTTTGTATTTGCACATGCTGTCTTGCTTTGAACTATGCAGTTGGTTGACCAATTTGAAATGTGCAACTTTTTAACTTTGTGCATTCATTTTTAATTTGCAAACATTTTCATTCCTCTTTGTGAACCGGGAGAAATCCCGTGATTTGCAAAGAGGGCAAACTGATCCCGGCCATTTGCTTTTAATGATGAACTCTTTATATGTCTGTCTCTTTAAATATTTATCTGCTTCTGACTTTTCTTCTTTCTTATTCTTTGTAGATAAAATCCAATGAGGCAGAGGGAGAAAGGGATGAAAGATGAAGAATTGAAGACTTAGAAAAATATTAGGATAGTTTTATTTAAATTTAAATAAATGTAATATTATTATTGTAAACATTTTGTAAACAAAAACAATTATACAAATAATTTAAAGATAAATAAAAAGTCCTTTTATTTGATTAATTCTTTTCATTCTTTTCAAGATATTTATCTAATTGTTTATAATTCTTAAATTAAAATAAAAATGGAAATAAATTCCAATTATCTTAACTTAAAAATAAATAATCAATTGGTAAACATTGTGGTCTTATGACAAACCTGGCGCTCCAATTATTCAAAGCAACACATAGTTTCAAACCAAGCGACAGTCAATTAAACAAAACATCCATCTGCTTCTTTTCACTGATTAAATCCAACAAATGCAAATTAACAACCAGCAGCCTCAGTTCTCAATTCAGAGTAATTTAAAAAACATTGATAGAACCAACTTTTCTTGAGAGATATGCGCACAAAACCCTGATTCTGATCAAATGCCAAAGAAGTGTTTGCCTGATCGAAGCTGAACCAAAATCAACCAAAACCCTAAGCAAACTGTGTGAACTGTTCCAGACCCTTCAAAAACCCTAATTTTGTCTGGCTGACGAGAAAAATCTGTTTTGACCGATTCTTGAGCCAGTTTGAAAAAATTAGGAAACGCCTGAAGCTGTGATTTCTTGAGGAAAAATGCGAGGGCAAATTTTGGGGTACAACAGCATGCATGAGGTTAAAGGTAAGTACCCTCTTAAAGTTTAGTTGGTTTCGAACCTGTCTTAGAAAAGTAACCGGGTTCTAAAGATTCTCAATATCACTGATCATCCTTTATCGGGCATTGTTTCAGCTCAGGCAATCTTTTCTTGCGGACGAAATATCCTAAAAGTCTGATCTCAATGAGTGTAGCATCTAGTATCAACCAATCCTCAGCTTTATACCTAGGTTGGCTATCTCACTACTTTCTAATGGCCAAGTTTGTTCAACTAAGGTTCTAAGGTCCGTTAGTGCTTTATGACACCACGCGGCGGCCCCGTATTCTCCTCGTTTCAACACGAAGGATACCGGTACCAACCAAAGTGTCACACCAACACAGCCATCGCTTAAACCATATCGGTCTATGCCGTACAGTCTCCACGATCTATTGTTGTTTACCTAAAAAGTGTCCCCAGATCCGGGTGTAGGATCTTCAATAATACCCAAACAAAACCCTTGAATATAAAGCAGGCAAAGCAAAACAAGAAATCAATTTTAAAATGACCTAGATCCTAAGGTGTACCCCACTTATTTCATTTCCCCAGCAGAGTCGTCGGTTCTGTAATACGGTGGCAGAACCGAATGTTATACTGGTTTGCATTTTGTATTCACAAATGTTGCGGTAAGCAAGAGTCGCCACCGAATTTTATTTCATCCAACAAAGGAAAAGGAAAAAGAACAGAAAAAACCTTTTTCGAGAATGTTTTTGAGTACGGGGGGTAGATTATAGAAAGGGAAGGTGTTAGCACCCTTTCCATCCATGGATTTCCACGGGCTCTTAGGTACTTGCTCATTTTTAAAATTTCTTGCGTGTGTTTGTTTTGAAAAAGTTTTGTTTACTTCGTGATAACCCTTGTATCGGTCCTCAAGAGTGTGACGAAGTTGTTTTGAAAACTGTTTTGAAAAGTGTTTCTGTGAAAAGTTTTTATTTTGAGCAAGTACCTAGGAACTTTCTACCTACTCGAAAAAAGTCTGTTCGTTTTCCTTTAGACAGCGCTATCCTACTATTAAGGAGTAGGTAGCCTTGTCGTTGGATTTGTAAAGGGATGTTCGAAGGGACGAGAAGAGTTATGATGCTGTATCTTGAACTGTTTGCAGAGCTTAGTGATCATCTTATTGTTGAGATTTGTACCATTGTCCGTAATGATCTTCTCTGGTACACCATACCGACAAATCAAATTGTGCCGAATAAACCGCGCCACGATGTTCTTGGTTACCGTAGCAAAGGAAGCTGCTTTAACCCACTTTGTAAAGTAATCAATTGCTACCAAGATGAAACGATGGCCGTTACATTCAGTAGGTCTGATCTCGCCGATCATGTCGATGCCCCACATTACAAAAGGCCAAGGAGCTGTCAAGATGTTCAGAGGAACTGGAGGTATGTGCACCTTATCAGCATAAACTTGGCACTTATGACAGGTCCGAGAATGCTGATAACAGTCGGCTTCCATGGTGGACCAATAGTATCCTGCCCGTAGGATTTTCTTTGCCATGGTGTGTCCACTGGAGTGAGTCCCGAAAGCACCTTCATGTAACTCTACCATAATCCTTTCTGCTTCGTTCTTATCCACACATCGCAATAAGGTTGAATCATGATTATGCATGTAAAGAATGCCATTACTGATGAAGAATTTCACCGCTAATCTTCTCAGAAACTTTTTATCATTAACAGATGCACCCTCGGGGTATTATTGAGCTTTAAGATACCTCTTCACCTCATGAAACCAGGGTTTATCTGCTACCTCTTCAGTCTTAATGTCACAGCAATGTGAAGGTTCGTCCAACCTCTCAATGGTAATCTGGGGAGCTTCATTATCCCATCTGACCTTGAACATAGAAGACATCGTAGCTAGCACGTCGGCCAACTGATTCTCCTCTCTAGGGAAGTGTTCAAAGGTTATCTCCTCGAAGTGGCGAAGCAACGTCAATACATACTCTTTGTAAGGAATAAGATTTGGGTGTTTCATATCCCACTCGCCTTTGATCTGACTGATCACGAGAGAGGAATCTCCGAAAATACTTAGAAACTTAATCCTTCGGTCAATTGTCGCTCGAAGACCCATGATGCACGCTTCATACTCCGCCATGTTGTTGGTGCAGTTGAAACATAGTGGGGCGGTGAATGGAGTATGAGAGCCTTCAGGAGATATGATCACGGTGCCAATGCCATTACCCAAAGCGTTTAAAGCTCCATCAAAGAACATAGACCATCGGGATCCCTCCTCAGGTCCTTCATCCGGTCCAGGTGTTTCACAGTCAGTTACCAACATGATGTTCTCATCCAGGAATTCGAAGTTCATAGACTGGTAATCATCCACTGCCTGATGTGCCAGATGATCTGCTAACACACTTCCCTTAATTGCTTTTTGGGTCGTGTATTGGATGTCATATTCAATCAAGATCATCTTCTATCTCGCTATTCTTCCGGACAAGGCAGACTTCTCGAAGATATACTTGATTGGATCCATCTTTGACATCAATAGAGTAGTGTGAGTCAGCATATACTGTCTCAGCCGGCGAGCAGCCCATGCCAAAGCGCATCAAGTTTTCCTAAGCAACGAGTATCGAGTTCGTAGTCGGTAAACTTTTTGTTAAGGTAATAAATAGCATGCTCTTTTCGGCCAGACTCATCATGCTGCCCCAGCACACACCCCATTGAATTATCGAGTACAGTCAAGTATAAGATCAAAGATCTCCCTTCAACTGGAGGCATCAGAATAGGTGGCTCTTGGAGATATTCTTTGATCCTTTCGAAAGCGGTCTGGCATTCATCATTCCATCTTACCACTTGATCTTTCTTCAGTAACTTGAAGATTGGCTCACAAGTAGTAGTCAGGTGTGAGATGAATCGGGCAATATAGTTCAGACGTCCCAGAAAGCCTCTGACTTCTTTTTCTATTTGGGGAGCTGGCATTTCCTGGATAGCCTTCACCTTTGCAGGGTCCACTTGAATACCTTTATCACTTATGACGAAACCCAACAGCTTACCAGACCTCACCCCAAAGGTGCACTTGTTCGGGTTTAACCTTAGCCTGTACAACTTCAACCTATCAAACAGCTTCTGAAGATGGTCAAGATGTTCTTCCTCAGTCTGGGACCTTGCAATCATGTCGTCAACGTATACCTCAATCTCATGGTGAATCATGTCGTGGAACAGAGCAACCATGGCGCGCTGATACGTTTCCCCAGCATTCTTCAATCCGAAAGGCATGACCTTGTAGCAAAAGGTACCCCATTGAGTAATAAAGGTTGTTTTCTCCATATCCTCGGGAGCCATATTAATCTGATTATAATCGGAGAAACCATCCATAAAGGAAAAGACTTTATGATGTGCGGTGTTGTAAACCAGAATGTCGATATGAGGCAGAGGGAAATCATCCTTGGGGCTTGCCCTGTTCAGATCCCTATAGTCAACACACATTCGAACCTTACCATCCTTCTTCGGCACCGGAACCACGTTGGCCACCCACTATGGGTAAGAAGTAACTGCTAGAAAACTGACATCAAACTGTTTCATAACTTCAGCCTTGATTTTCTCAGACATCTCTGAGCGCATTCGGCGGACTTTCTGTTTCACTGGAGGACAGTCTTCATTGGTAGGCAAGCGGTGAACCACGATATCAGTATCTAACCCAGGCATATCTTTATAAGACCAGGCAAAGATCTCAACATAGTCACGCAGCATCTGAATCAAACATTGTTTAACATTAGACTCCAGATTTGCACCACTCTTGACCTCTTTCTTGTCTACCTCTGTACCCAGATTTACTGTTTCCACTGGCTCTTCATGCGGCTGTATGGCCCTCTCTTCTTGAAGTAACAATCTAGCAAGTTCACCAGGCACTTCGCAATCATCCTCACCTTCGTCCTTGGCTTGGTTGATCGGACTTTCGAAGTCATAACCGGCAGTAGCAGAGTCGTTATCAGTGGGCTCCAGAGTGGATGTAGACCTGTATATGTGAGTGTGTGTGTAAAATAGCTGTTTTGCAATATAGAAAAGAAAAACAAGGAGCACAAAATTTGTAATGCACGAAAAATGTCCAATGCTTTTATTGATGATATATGGAAATGACACACAATAAGCCCTCAAATAAAGCCACGGTGTCTCGGGTAAGGCACCGGTCTGTAAAGTTTAAAATTGTCTGTTACAAATCCAAAACAAAAGTCTATTACTGTGTAATAAAAGAAATTGGCACGAAGTCCTTTGTCGTCCAATTGCTCAAGCCACCATCAGTAGTCGGGTAAATCCAGCTTTCGAACTCTGACTCTTCCACATCATCTTCAATTACATTGACTCCCGCATCATGTTTCGGCATAGGAGTCGTTATGACATTAGGCTTTTCCGGAGCTTCAAACTCAATTTCCTTAGCTTCAATCAGATCCTGTACCTTATTCTTCAAGACCCAGCAGTTATTCGTATCATGCCTCGGGCTATCAGAGTGAAAAGCACAGCGGGTGTTCGAATTATACAGCGGTGATGTAGTATTGGGATTCTTTGGGGCTTCCCTCAGAGTCACCAAGTTGGTCTTTAACAACTGCGGTAGAATTTGAGACAAAGTCATACTGATCCGAGTAAATTATCTCTGCGGCCTCTATGCTCTTGGCTGATTATTGCGTTGTGGGGAAACAGCAGGCCTTGCTATAACTACCGCATTAACTGCTTGGCGATGCTCAGGTCGGTTATGGATCCTCGAATTGTAAACTGCACTAGACTCCTTCTTGAAAGGCTTATTCTCGGTACTTGACAAAGCACCTTTCTGTATTTTTCCTCTCTTGATACCGGCTTCGACTCTCTCCCCATTCATTATCAATTCAGTAAAACCAGACGATGAACTGCCGATTAAATGGTTGAAATACGGACCAGACAAAGTCCCAAGAAACATATCCACGAACTCCCTATCAGCCAGTGGGGGTTAGACTATACCAGCAAGATCTCTCCACTTCTGAGCGTAGTCCTTAAAACCTTCGCTCGCATCCATAGACACACCCTGAAGTTGGGTACGCGTGGGAGCAAGGTCGGCATTATATTGGTACTGCTTGTAAAAAGCAGCAACAAGGTCCTCCCAGTTACGGACGTTAGCTCCTTCTAGTTGATAGAACCATTCAAGTTGAGTCCCTGAAATACTATCTTGAAAGAAATGAATCCAGAGGTTCTTATCAGCAGTATATGGTTGAATCTTTCTAACATACGAGCGGAGGTGTAACTTTGGGTAGGAGACCCCGTCGTACTTAGCAAAGACAGGCGCTTTAAACTTGTGCGGGATTACCACCCCAGATGCCAAACCCAAATCTCCAAAATCCAGCCCAGGTATCTTCTGGATCTCCATCGCGCTTAACCGGTCTTCAAGTTGCTTATACCTATCCTCAGCAGGAGGATACTGGTCTTCATCAAAGTCAGTCTCATTGTCAGAAACAACAGGGATAGGAGCCCTCCTTTCTTCTTGATTCTCTCCCCCTCCAGATGAGTGAGATAAATCAACCTCTTCTCGCAACCTGTTCCCAAACCTGTGACCCATATTCAGGAGGACCGTATTCTTCTTCTTCTTCTTCTTCTTTTTATCCTTCAAGATAAGCGTCTTCAAATCTTTCTGCCCCTTGGCCAGGTTCATGAACATTTCTCGGAACTGAGTATTTTGAGCTTGAAGAGCCTTAATAGCTTGATCAGTAGATGTTTCAGAAGACATGATTGAGCTGAAATAAACAGCAAAGAAGATGATAAACCTGTAAGGGTACCTGTAATGAGGTGCATGGGAATGAAATACGTATGATATGATTTCAAAGACTTTAGGGAGATTCAAATTCATAAACCAAAATGAAACACACTTTTATTAGATAAAAACTTGAATTTAATGTTTGAAAAATGCCTTTAAGGCGTTAAAAAGAAAAACTGAAAAGTAAATCAAAACTAGAAATAACAAAAGACATCAGCACTCCCATGGTCATTTTCCTTGTGTGCTAACATAGTCATTGAGGACCTTCTCATTCTCCATCTACCTTGTAAGCTTTAGGATCTTTCGTTCCTGCTCATGATACTTTTCTCTGTAAGTATCCCATTCTTCTCTCAACTGGATCCAAGACCTCTTTAATGCCCCAATGTCAGTAGGCATGTATGGATGGAGGACAGTATGAGGAACCCCTTCTTCATCAGTACTCTCAACAATTATTGATAAGACAGCTTCGTATGGAATCCCCAGTTTTTGAGCACGGGCTCGAACCCACCAGAGATATGGTTCCATCGGAAGAGAGGTCTTCATTCCTAGCTCATGCGGATCAGACCTGTGCACCCTGTTCCAAGCTCGTATGAATCTGCGGCGATGTCCCTCTACATCCCCCTTGAAGTCAAAGACAATGTCCAAAAGCAGTAACTCATGGGGACCGTCCCTTTGAGCTCGCCCAAACTGTCGTAAGGCCAAACAAGGATTATAGGTGATCCTTCCTCTAATTCCCAGCAATGGAACATTGGGGTATTCCCCACAACGATCAATAACAACTACTTCTTCCATGTCTTTAGTACTCTAGATGATGTCTGTGTGAGCAAGGGACATAATTTTGTAGGCCCAACCCATGCCTTCCTCGTTCTTCAAAACAGATTTGGGGAGGTGAGAAATAAACCACCTCGCCAGCAATGGCGCACAACACATGAGAGTTCCCCGTTTCCGAGCAGTACGGGCATAAAGAGCATGCAGAATGTCACCTAAGAGAGTGGGCACCGGATTTCGGGACATGAAGACCTTGACCGCGTTCATATCGACAAAAGAATCTGAATTAGGAAACAGAACTAAACCATAGATGAGAAGTTCCAGGATATCTTCAAATGCTTGAAAGTCCAAACTGTCCCAAAACTGTTGAGCCTGATCAATCAAGAACTTAGCCAGGAAGCCTTTAACCCCACTCCGAGTCTCCCAGTTAGACATTACATCAGCCTTTGTCAAATGGAGGGCTGAAGCAATATCTTCCGGCCTAAGAGCTATCTCCCAACCTGTAAAGGGCGTTTGTTCTAGAATAGATATGCCAAGTAAATCCGAGAACCCCTCCAAAGTAGGGACCAACTGATAATCCGGGAAGGTGAAACAATGATATAGTGGGTCAAAGAACTGGAACAAGACGCTCATCATCTGCTCATCTAATTTGGAAGTGACCAAACCAAGGAGATGACCATGCCTTCTGACAAAGGAAGAAGTATCAGGAACCTTAGAAACCAACTCCCTAAGCTGAACAGGGATCTGCACGAAGTTGATCTGAATAGTATTTTTGCGCATAAATGCCATGATCTACAAAACAGAACAAAGATGAATCCCCTCGGTCTTTGAAATGGGTTAGTCTAATGAAATATGCATGTAATGCCATGATGCATGATGTCATGATAGAAACACACCACAGGCATTCAAAGATAGCAAACATGGTAAGGGCACACAAGTCACACAGTAGCCCTTAGATTTCAGGCTGGCATGGAGTTTAGGTATTACCCTCTTTCATTTTAGTTGGTTCAACCTGCCCTAGTAATAGTAATAGGGTTCTATAGGATCTCAATATCACTGACCACCCTCGATCGGTCATAATTCCAGTTTAGCAACCTTTTCTTGCGACCGAAATCATCGTGAGAGTTTGGTCTCAATGAGTATAGTGTACTGCTACTTTTCTATGGCCAAGTTGGTCAATTATAGGTTCTAAGGTCAGTTGGTTCTTAATAACCCCTTAGCAGCCCCATATTCTCCTTGTTCCGCCACAAGGGATATCGGTACAAACTAAAGTGTCACACCAACGTAACGACTGCTTCAACCGTATCGGTCTACGCCGTACAGTTCCCTCATAGTTTATTGCTACTTACCTAAAAGGTATCCCCAGATCCGGGTTAGGATCTATAGTAACTCTGATTCAAACCCACAGAGATAAAGCATACAAATCAAGCAATTGAAAACATTATGAGGAACTAATCCTAAGGTACACCCCACTTATACAATCCCCAGCAGAGTCGTAAGTTCTGTGATACGGTGGAAGAACTGACTGTTTTTCGAATGTTGGTTCGCGTTTTGCGTTTGTTTTTGCAAAATGTCGCGGTAAGCATGAGTCGCCACCGACTTTTATTTTATCCAACAAGGAAAGGAAAAAAGCACAGAAAAATTCCTTTTTCGAGATATTTCTGAGTACGGGGGGGGGGGGGGGGGGGGGGGGGGGGGGGGGGTAGATTTATAGAAAGGGAAGATATTAGCACCCTTTCTATCTGTAGTTATCTACGGGCTCTTAGGTACTTGCTCATCATTTTCAAAATTGTTTTCTTGGTGTTTGTGGGTTTTGAAAAGTTTTTGTTTTGACTTTGATTTAACTCTTACGTCTGTCTTCAAGAGTGTAATGAAGTGTTTTTGAAAACTTGTTTGTAAAAGAGTGTAAGTGTGAAAAAGTTTGTTTTTTTGTTTGAGCAAGTACTTAAGAGCTAATCTACCTACTCGAAAAAGGAATCGTTCTATGTTTCCTTTAGACAATGCTATCCCACTATTAGTGAGTAGGTAGCACCATCGTTGGAGTTTTGAGGGTCAATTTGAAAGGGACGTACGATCACTAAACAATGTTAGGACGTCTTAGTGGTAACCCTAATGTCTTAGATCATTTATCTGAGGCAACAATATCCGAGGTGACCTTTCCGAGGCAACTTATGGTCTTTTAGACAAGAGGGCGACCTCTAAAACAACCTATACTCAATGACCGTTTACGAAGGCAACCAAGTAGGAGTGTACCCTAGGAGTGCGCATGTGCGAGTGTTTTAGTTTCAGATTATTTTATCTTTGCACATGTTTAGGGTGATCTAACTGTTTTAAGATTAAACATTCATTCTTGTCATGCAAACCCTATTATCAAACATCTAGTAGTTAAATATTTGCAGAAATTAAAGTGCGGAATTTAAACTAAGCTATTACAAGGCTTCGGGTATTTACATAGCCAAAAACAAACCCTTTGAAATTTAAAAGCGGTAAAAATAAATAAATATCCTAATTAAATTATTACAAACCGGGAGCAGATATAATAATTGGATAAAATAAAGCGCGCGAGAAAATTAGATCGAATGCGAGAACTAGGGTTTTGACCCTCCTAATTAAAAGAAAATGTTTTTGTTATTTTTTTTATTATTTTTTAATAAAAGAAATTAAGTCCTAAAATTAAATGCTAAATTAATTAGTTATTAAATTAATTAATGAAAAATAATTAAATATCATATTTTTGGATTTTTTGTTATTTTAGGGAAGAAATAAAATGATTAAATTAGTAATAAAAACCTATTGATTCTAATTAATTTTAAATATTTACAAGAATAAATTAAAGTTATCTAATTAATCAATCTAATTAAATTAATTAGTATTTATTGATGAAAAATAAAAATTCTGATTTTAATTGGGCATAAAATATTTTTGGTGATTTTTGATAAAAAGAAAAAATGTTTTAGGTTAGTAAATAAATAAATAAATAAATGAAAATATAAACAAAAAATATAAAAGAGAGAGATGGGCCTGAATTGGAGGTGTAGAAAGCAGTTTTCTGGGCCCAAAAGGAGAAGGTCCACGCTGACTTTTTCCATCCAGTGTGGCATGTTTGACTTGACCTATGGTGCGCTTGCAATGGTGGCCACCAGATTTGGCCATCTGGCGCGTTGATGAGGAAGGAGTATGGTGGGCATCAGGATCAAGCACGCACTAGATTTCCTGAAATAATAATGAAAAATAGCAAATGCTGGAGGCAGGGATCGAACCCCTGACCTCCAGCCTCTAACGCCTTGAGAACCTGCACGGCAACCACTGCGCTGTTTTGTTTTGATTGTTCATAAAACACGCAATAATGATAATATATGACAAAAAGAATTAATGGATAATTGTAACAAAAAACGCGCCAGATTTGAATAGGCCTATGGGGGAGTGACACGCGGTCGTCCCCTTCATCTCTCCGTGGGTAAAAGTAAAATACTTTTACCTACAGACGTTTTGTTCGTCGCTACAAGCAGGGGTCCTTCCAAAATCCTCTACAAGCCATATAAATGGAAACCAATGCCGTGGTTGAGTTCATCTCACTCTCCTGATCACAACCGTACCCATTACCAAGGCCAATTGTCCCTGAAATTGAAAGCCCTAAAACCAAGCTTGAAAACCTAACAATGGTGAGTAACGATACAGGCCATATAAATGAAATCAAATAATGCAGAAAGTTTGCAAATGCTTCATAGGTTAAGAATATGCCATTAATTCAGGTTAACAATGCTCAAATTTCAAGATGCGAATTCAAGAACAGGGCAATTTTATGAACAACTTACAGTGCGATTTGGGATGGGAATGGCTTAGTTCTTGATTGCTCTAGGTTGCTGAGAGTGCCAGGAAGCGATTAGGATCGATTACAAGCCTTGAGGATGCCTCTAAGTGGGATTTCGATCTCACACTTTTTTCTTGATTTTTGAAATTATGTTCTTGCTCTCACGCCTGCTTCCAACCCCTCTTTTGATCTGCACGCACTCCTTATGTATTAGTGAAGGGATTAGGGTTGCAAAACTGGTTCAAATCTTCTTCTTTCAATGATTTTGGATTTGATTTGATACACTTTGAAGATCTTTCCAAACATGGCTTATTTTGAATCTTTTTGTGCACACAAGCTTTGATGCTAATTTGAATTATGGCTAGCTGTGATTTAAGACCTGAAATGATCACAAAATCCTTGTTATCAATGCTTTTGGATTTTATTTGATTTTATTTGATTTAAATCCAATTAATTCAAATAAAAATAAAAATAAATAATAAAAATAAGATATGGACAAGTGGCAAAGGCTAGAGAACGTGGGCTATGTTTCCAACTCAAAACAAGTGAAAAGATTGGGCTCATTTGGCAAAATTTGAAGTTTTGGTGATAGTTGACTTTTGGCAATTTTGCAAAAAATGTCAACTTCAACAATGTATAACTTCCTCAATTTTGACCTTTTGGAGTTGTTCTTGGACTTTTTAGAAAGCTTGAGATGTCCTCTAAGCAACCCTTTTGGTCTTATCTCATTTTGATATTCCATGCGCATGTATGAAGCTTTGACAAAAAAGGTGTTTTTGTTGACTTTTCAAAATGACCTATAATGTCCAAATTCATAACTTCTTGTGTGTGTGCATATTTTGAACTTGGGAGCTGAAGATGGATTGTAGGAAATTTCATCCTCTTCAAAATGAGCTTTGGATGAGTCATTTATCATAAAGAATGAGAAAGTTATGCTTGGTCAAAGTTGAGTTGACTTTTCCTACAAAACCCTAATTTAGTAACTTTTGAGTCTTGATGAATTATGAGCAATACTTGATGAATCATGATCAACCCTTGATCAAATGATGAAATATACTTAAAAATGAGAATGTTGACCAAAAATCTTGAAGTTTGACTGTATGTGGGTCATCGTTGATTTTTGTCCTAGCGTAGTCGACTTTTGGACCTTTGAGCAATTGACTGAGAAAACTTCCTCTGCAAGGCTTGAAACTTGGCATGGATGATATTGAGAACATATTAGGACATTGGTGAGCACTTGGGGTCACTTGTACTCAAGGATCTTGATGCAACATGAAACCCTAATTTGAGGTGGACTGCCTTAGGAGAGAGCTTGTCTGGCCAACCCTTGGACTACTTTGAGCAACTTGGAGATCTTTCTTGAAATGTTTTGAGAAATATGGGAGGGAAAATTTTGGGGTACAACATCTTCCCCTGTTCAATCTTCTTAAACCAGAGGATATAGATTGGCTTTCGTGCCTTTCGTGATCCGAAGGTAGAAGAGGATTGAACACTAGAGTGCCCAGAAATTTGCACTCGCATGAAGTGGTGATTGTCTCGTGATGTCGAGAATGGGCTTATAGATGCCATTTGGAGATAGATGAGGGAGGATGAGCTTAAAGATGCCATCTGAAAGAGTGTTGATCGCATAAGATATTCCTTAGCGAGAGCTTGTATACCTGTTGTTGAAAAAAATTCCGCTGGGGAAAGCTGATCTTGTTGAGAAAAGTAGAATTTTAGGAACTTTGGCCGTCCGTTATTCTGCTGGTGAGTCGTCTCTGTTGATATTTAGGAACTTCAATCGTCCGTACTCAACTGAGGAATCATCTATGTTGATATTTAGGAACTTCAATCGTCCGTACTCAACTGAGGAAACATCTTTGTCGAGATTTAGGAACTCGTCCGTAATTCAACTGAGGAAACATCTTCGCTGAGATTTAGGAACTCGTCCGTAATTCAACTGAGGAAACATCTCTGTTGAGATTTAGGAACTCGCCCGTAATTCAACTGAGGAAACATCTCTGCTGAAATTTAGGAACTCGTCCGTAATTCAACTAAGGAAACATCTCTGCTGAGATTTAGGAGCTCGTCCGTAATTCAACTAAGGAAACACCTCCACTGAGATTTAGGAACTCGTCCGTAATTCAACTGAGGAAACATCTTTGCTGAGATTTAGGAACTCGTCCGTAATTCAACTGAGGAAACATGTCTGCTGAGATTTAGGAGCTCCTCTGTAATTCAACTGAGGAAACATCTTTGCTGAGATTTAGGAACTCGTCCGTAATTCAACTAAGGAAACATCTCTGCTGAGATTTAGGAACTCGTTCGTAATTCAACTAAGGGAACATCTCTGTCGAGATTTAGGAACTCGTCCGTAATTTAACTAAGGTAACATCTTTGCTGAGATTTAGGAACTTGTCCGTAATTCAACTGAGAAAACATCTCTGCTGAGATTTAGGAACTTGTCCATAATTCAACTAAGGAAATATCTTTGTCGAGATTTAGGAGCACGTCCGTAATTCGACTGAGGTAGAAGCTTCATAGCTTGAATTTGTGAGAATTTAACCGTATCCTTCCTGAAAGGTAAAGGTTAGTTGTATGTAATGCATGATATGTATCAACCAATGATGTTCTCAAAATAAATGAGATTGTGTTGTATGATGCGTATATGCATGTGTCATGATGTATGGAAATGTAGTGTTTTGAGCTGGGGAAAATAAATCCCAGATCGCTGCTGGAGAAAAGAATGGAATTATTCATTTCCGCCGAGGATAGTAAATGAAGATGATTGTGAGAATAAACCTGCAAGAGAGGATAATTCCGCTGGGGAATAAACTGACGAGAGAATGACTTTGTGGGGAAGAGATGCTCTGCCGGAGGATTCCGCTGATAAATTCAGCTGGGGATGATTCACCATTGCTGGTGATAATGAACCTCGTTGGGGATTGAATTCCTGTTTGTGAAAGGAAAGAACTCCGCTTGGGGATGATTTTCTAGTCGCGACTTCATGGGGAATAATCTTTTAGACTCTACTGGGGATAATCTTCCAGAGTCTACTGGGGACAATTCTTCAAACTCCACTGGGGATATTTCTTATACTTCGCTGGGGATGATAAGACTTTTCAGTGCTGACGGTAGATAAACTCTGCTTTGGGGAGAATATTACCGATTCATTCACAGTTGTGAGTCTCAGCTGGGGAGAGTTAACACGACTAACTTTCTCTTACTCTGCGGGGAATGAATGTACTTTCAATCGTTTCCTCCAGCTAGGTCTATCCCTATACCTGGTGGACAGAGCAACTGTACGGTTTGGACATTTCTTGTTTGCCCCTGTTTTTGATATTGCAAGTAATCTTCTTTTGTTTCGCATGTAAATATTTATGAGCAGAAATTAATGTCAAATGCATATATCAAAAATGAACATTGGACGTTCTTTGTAAAACAAAACAGAAAAAGAAAACTTTATTTGTGAAAATGAATTGTATTGATTTTGAAGTTAGCCTGTAAATAGGCGTCTTTTGTACAAGAGGCTGACGTCCTAGTAAGAGAACGCCGCCGAACCAATAGAATTTATACAATTTGTGAAAAACAAAGAAAAACAGCTATGTGAATAATCCCACTGGGTTCTAACTCTGCTATTGCCTTTATGTCCCCGAGCATCTCATCACTTTGCTACTTGGTTGAAGGTGGATCAGACTGATTGGTGCCGTCCGAGCTCGATAGTCGATACCGAAGTCTGGTTGCAAGGTGATCCAATGAGACATAGTGTTACGCTTTAATCCCTAATTTTTTCCTGGACCGCCCTTTCGGGTTTTCAGTCCACCGGGATACCCTTTTTTGCCCAAGCCGCCCTTTCAGGTTTTCGACTTGCCGAGTGTACAGTTTTTTTTCATTTTCATCCCTTATTTTTGCCCGAAACCTTTTGGTTCGTCGGGAAGCCCTTATTTTTGCTTAGGCCAGTCGACCTAGCGGGTATTTGATTATGCGTAGTATTTTTTCACTATGTCTGCATTGACAGGGTGAGAAAGGTCGTCACCATCCATGGTGGTTAGAATCATACCTCATCTTGAGAAAATGTTCTTAACCACAAATGGCCCTTCGTACGTAGGGGTCCATTTCCCCCTAGGATCACCTTGTGGCAGGATTATGCGCTTGATTACCAGATCCCCAACTTGATACTCTTGTCGTCTAACTTTCTTGTTAAATGCCTTGATTATCCGCTTTTGATACGTCTGACCATGAAAAATAGCAGTAAGTCTCTTTTCGTCGATTAAGTTCAACTGATCAAGTCGGGTATGGATCCAGTCATCTTCACTCAAACCTGCATCTTTCATAATCCGAAGAGAGGGTATCTGACCTTCAATGGGCAAGACTGCCTCCATACCATATACCAAGGAATAGGGTGTTGCCCCTGTTGACGTCCGTGCTGAGGTACGGTACCCATGAAGAGCAAATGGTAACATCTCGTGCCAATCTTTGTATGTCACTGTCATCTTCTGCACAATCTTCTTAATGTTCTTATTAGCCGCTTCCATATTTCTCAAAACATTTCAAGAAAGATCTCCAAGTTGCTCAAAGTAGTCCAACGGTTGGCCAGACAAGCTCTCTCCTAAGGCAGTCCACCTCAAATTAGGGTTTCAACTGAGGAAACATCTTCGCTGAGATTTAGGAACTCGTTCGTAATTCAACTGAGGAAACATCTCTGCTGAGGTATCTTCTAGATCTCCATCGCGCTTAACCGGTCTTAAAGTTGTTTATACCTATCCTCAGCAGGAGGATACTGGTCTTCATCAAAGCCAGTCTCATTGTCAGAAACAACAGGGCTAGGAGCCCTCCTTTCTTCTTGATTCTCTCCCCCTCCAGATGAGTTAGATAAATCAACCTCTTCTCGCAACCTTTTCCCAAACCTGTGACCCATATCCAGGAGGATCATCATCTTCTTCTTCTTCTTATCCTTCAAGATAAGTGTCTTCAAATCTTTCTGCCCCTTGGCCAGGTTCATGAACATTTCCTGGAACTGAGCATTTTGAGCTTGAAGAGCCTTAATAGCTTGATCAGTAGATGTTTCAGAAGACATGATTGAGCTGAAATAAACAGCGAAGAAGATGAGAAACCTGTAAGGATACCTGTAATGAGGTGCATGGGAATGAAATGCGTATGATATGATTTCAAAGACTTTAGGGAGATTCAAATTCGTAAACCAAAATGAAACACACTTTTATTAGATAAAAACTTGAATTCAATGTTTGACAAATGCCTTTAAGGCGTTAAAAAGAAAAACTGAAAAGTAAATCAAAACTAGAAATAACAAAAGACATCAGCGCTCCCATGGTCGTTTTCCTTGTGTGCTGACATAGTCGTTGAGGACCTTCTCATTCTCCAGCTGCCTTGTAAGGTTTAGGATCTTCCGTTCCTGCTCATGATACTTTTCTCTGTAAGTATCCCGTTCTTCTCATTCTCCATCCATACATGCCTACTGAAATTGAGGCATTAAAGAGGTCTTGGATCCAGTTGAGAGATGGTATCTGAAGGTAACAAGTAAAGATACCTTAGCATTTCAAAGGGACTATCATCATAAGATCAATTCGTAGGCAACCCGAGGGACAAGTAGGGACTATGATCTTTTTGACGATTTCGAATTGCGGGTCATTGCTAAGGTATCCCTACATTTGAGGGACACGACCATTATTTTCTGAGGCAACCAAGTGGGGAAAACCCTAGGAGTGAACATGTGCGAGTGTGTTTTTTCCAGTTAATTATCTTTGCATAATTAGGGTTTTCCACTGTATTAATCATTTATCTTTCACATGCAAGCCTATTGTCCATACATCTAACAGTTAAATAGTTGCGGAAATTAAAAGCAAGAGATTAAAACCCTAACTATTACAAGGCTTTGGGGGAGGGAATTTCATGATCAAAAACCCGGGAAAAATGACAAGCGGAAAAGTAAACCTAATTAACTATTACAACTTGGGAACAATTACAATATTTAATAAGAATAAAGAAAATAAGGACGCGCACGACGAAATAAATACGAGAATAAAGTCGAGGTCCTAAAAAAATCTAATCAATTAAACGGAAAATATTTTTTGTATTTTATTATTGAGAAAGATATTTTAAATCTTAACCTAAATCTAATTAATTAAAAAAATATTTTTTGGTATTTTATTGAGAAAATTAAATATTTATGAATTAAATCTAATTTGTCTAATTAATTTTAATTATGAAAACAATCAAATCAAAATTAATTAATTTGCCAAAATAAAACTAATTTTAATAAAAACCTAATTCTACCATTTTTTGTGATTTTTTCTGATTTAATAATAGTAAAGAAAATGATTTTATGGTAAAATATAATTAAAGGCAAATAAATAAAAAAGAAAGAAAAGAATTAGAATTGGGCCTGGTGTTGAGCAATTTGGGGGGTATACTGCCAAATTTCCCGTTAGGCCTAAAGATGGCCCAGGGTCTGGCGTTTGGTCGAGTGCACCTCTCTCCTGATGGTTCATGGTGATCCCTCAAAGCTGGAGCGTGAGATCTGTATGATGATCGATCTTAGGGATGGGATCTGGGGCACACGATGGACGCTAGGCATTGAGATATGCTGGATCTGCAAGGGATTATTCAGAAAATAATAAAATGTTTGGACCTGGGATAAAACCCAACTCCCTTGCTTCACATGCCCATACTCCTTGCCATCTATGTTGTAATGCTTATCTGGTAATATAATAGACAAACAATATTATAATAACTACGCACGCCTTATGCCTGAAAAACATGCGCAAATTTAAATTGGCCAGATGTTGGCTACCACGCCACCTTCTTCTTCCCTGGACCGTGGCTTTAGATACCAACCCTTTTACCTACAGACGCCCACTGTAGCTACAACCCTGCAAACCTCAAAAATCAAAACCAGTCATGGCAACCTTCTTTTGGTCCAATTTTCCCTGCATCTCAAAGCCCTAAAACGGAGGTTAAAACCCTAACAATGGCAATTTGGCATTGATGCATCAAAGCTAAAAATTAATTATGCAGAAAGCTTCTAGGCATTCATATGAACACGAATATGTAATCAAAATAGATTAACAATGCAAGAATATATGGATACGAATTTGAAAAAAAATGGCAAACTGTGATGATGTTATGCGATTATTTCTGGAGTTTTGAGGCGTGCAAATGGTACTGTTAGCTACAGGAGGTTCCCAGAAGTGGATTGCTGGCCTTGAAACCCTTTGAATCGCCTTCTAAATTGGAACTTGATCACCACTTTTTTGTCAAAATTTGGAGCTTTTTCTGGATGCGTGGAGGCAGCTTTTTTTCGTGTGTCCTAGGTCTGGCAATGTTATCTATATGTATTGGAACATATTAGGTTAATAAAAGAAGAAAGAAATCCATGCTTTCAATGAGGAAAATGTTTTCTTTCAATGATTTGATTTTTTTCTCATTCTTGGAACAAATCCAATCTTGCTCTCTTTCCCTGATTCTCCTCTGATTTGCCAGCATATTTTGATGTTTATTTGATGAGAAAAAGATTCACAATCATATCTTACATATTTTTCATTATTTATTTATTTAATTTTGACTTTTAATGAATAAATAATCAAAATAAATAATAAAAATAATAGAAAAATATATGAGTGAGCTCAAGGGTCGTGAGCCATGTTTGAAGCATAATGCAAGCATAAAAAGTTAGGCCCATTTGGAAAAAAAATGCAATTTTGAGCATTATTGACTTTGGGAAAATTTCCAAAAATGGCCAACTTTGATAATGCATATCTCTCTCAATTTTAACCTTAAGAGGGTTTTCTTTGACTTTTTAGAAAGCTTAGGGTATCCCCTAATCAACCTCTTTGGTTTCATCTCGATTGTATCTTCCATGTTCATGTAAGAAGCTTTGACCCAAAAGGTGTTTTTGTTGACTTTTTGAAAAGGACCTATAATGTCTGAATTTATATCTTTTCATGAGTGCATTTCTTGAGGAATCATGATCAACCCTTGATAAAATGATGGATATCACTTCAAAATGTTGATGTTGGCCAAAAATCCTGAAGTTTGACTGCATGTGGGCCACATTTGACTTTTGATCTAATACAGATGATTTTCAAGCATCTGGACAGTTCACTGAGCATACTTCTTATGCAAGGCATGAAACTTGGCATGGATGATCTTGAGAACATATTAGGGCAATGGAAATCATTTTGGACCCTTGGAACTCAAATATCTTGATGAGGAGTGAAACCCTAGTTTGAGGCTCATTGTCTTAGGAGTAGGATTTGTCTGGTCAATTCTTAGGCATCCTTGGGCAAGTTGAGGATCTCAATGAACATATGTTGAGTAAAATGAGAGGGCAAATTTTGGGGTACAACAGTCGTCCCAAGAAACCTCTGACTTCCCTCTTAGTACGAGGAGCAGACATTTCTTGAATAGCTTTGACTTTGGCGGGATCAACCTCAATACCTTTACCGCTGACAACGAAGCCCAGGAGTTTACCGGATCTAACCCCAATTGTGCACTTGTTCAGATTCAACCTCAACTTATACTTCTTCAGTCTCTCAAACAATTTATGTAGATGGTCCAGATGCTCTTCTTACATCTAAGATCTTGATATCATGTCATAGACGTAGACCTCTATCTTGTGATGAATCATGTCATGGAATAAAGCTACCAGGGAACGCTAATAAGTTGTGTCGGTGTTCTTCAACCCAAAAGGCATAACCTTGTAGCAGAAAGTACCCCATTGTGTGACGAAGGTTGTTTTTTCCATGTCTTCAGGCGTCATCTTGATCTGATTATACCCTGAGAAACCGTCTATGAAGGAGAATACCTTGTGCTGAGCGGTGTTTCCAACCAAAACATCAATATGTGGAAGTGGGAAGTCATCCTTGGGGCTTGCCCTGTTCAGATCCATGTAGTCTACACACATACGTACCTTGTCGTATTTCTTTGGCACCAGAACAACATTTGCAACCCACTGAGGACAGGACGTAACGGCAAAGAATCATGTGTTAAATTGTTTCATAACCTCGGCCTTGATCTTCCCTGACATCTCAGGATGCATGCGATGAACCTTATACTTTATCGGAGAATAACCCCCTTTCATCAACAAATGGTGAACCATAATATCAGTGTCGAGCCCTGGCATGTCTTCGTACGACCAAGCAAAGATCTCAACATATTCATGCAACATCTTAATTAACTTGTTCTTGACAATGTCCTCTAAGTTGGCGCCTATATTGACCTCTTTCCTGGCTGTCTCAGTACCCAGATTTATAACTTCAACCAGCTCTTCATGCAATTGTATAGTGTTCTCCTCTTGCAATAACAGTCTGGCAAGTTCTCCAGGTACTTCACAATTTTCCTCACCTTCGTCCTCGGCTTGGTAGATCATATTTTCAAAGTCATAAGTTACAATAGTAGAATCGTTATCAATGGGATCCAAAGTAGATGTGGATCTACCATGTAGTGTGTGAGTGTGTGTAAGAAAATATAGTTATTTGAAAGTCCAATAAAGTAACAGAAAGACAGAGAGCAAAAATATGAATGCAAAACCTCCAATTCTTTTATTAAATTAAAATATGTTTATGAAATCACAACCCTTAACAAATGGACCATTGTGCCCCGGGTAAGACACATGGTTTAAAGTCATTGTTTAAACATTACATAACCAAAACTTTGAAAGAAATAAACACGGAAATTTAGCTATTACTCCTGACTAAAGAAGATAGAGATAATGTCTTGAGTCTTCCAGTTGCTGAGCCTATTGCCAATGGTAGGAAAAATCTAGTTGTCGAGGTCATAATCACTGTCAGTATCTTCTATAGCATTGACTATGTTGTTGCTGACGCGGAATTGTGGTCTTCTAGCACGAGAACAATGCACAGCCCTTTGACCCTCTGTAGTGAAACCCAAACCAAATTTGTCATATTTATACAGAATATCAGGAAGTTGGCCCCAAATAGTACAACCGCCTTCTTCTACAACAGCTTTAGCATCTTCCAAGGAAGCCATCTTGTGCGGAACCCTTGTAACCCTGGGGATTGCAGAAACGTCTTCAGTAACGGTAGGGGGAATCAATTCAAAATATTGACAGGGAGTCTCGATGAATTCGGCTTCCATCTCTAATATCGGAATGAGTTCAGGTGGCTAACCATATACTCCTCTTCACCGCAGACAGTAGCGACCTTTCCGTTCACGCGATACTTTAACTTCTGGTGCAGGGTTTAGGTAACAGCCCCTGCCCCATGGATCCAGGGACGTCCCAGTAAGCAAGAATAAGCTGGCCGTGTGTCCATTACATAGAAGGTAGATTCAAAGATCTGCGAACCTACCTTGATCGGAAGATCCACTTCTCTGTGTACCATCCTCTTTGACCCGTCAAAATTTTGAACTATAATATCACTGGGTTTCAGTACAACCCCTTTCCAATCAAGTTTGTCCAGAGCACCCTTCGGTAGAACATTTAACGAGGAACCAGTATCAACCAAAACATGAGCCAAAGTAGTTCCCTTGCATTCAATGGATACATACAGGGCTTTGTTGTGGTTTCTTACTTCCAGAGTCAGATTAGCATCAGAGAAACATAATCCATTATCAGTCGTTAATCTATCAACATAACATCTAAATTGATCGGCAGAAATCTCTTGTGGCATGTGAGCAGTCTTCAAAATTTTCACTAAAGCTTGTGCATGAGTTTAGAACACAATAGCAGGGATAACATAGAGATCTTAGATGGGGTATATCCCAGCTGTTCAACAATCTTGTAGGTGCTCTTACGGATGCTCTTCAACACCTCTTTCAACTCTTGCCTAGAGGTGTCTTCAACTACAACTTCTATAGGCGCCTTCGTCTGGGCAGGCTTCATTATTTGTTCTTTGCCCTGAGCCTCAGCAGTTGACTCGGTAGAGGTAACTTTAACAGGTGAAACAATAGTCTTCGGAGAGATTTTCAGGGAGAAACACTTCCACTCCAAGTAACCTTACTGGTTCCAGCAATATTGTCAATGTTTGAATTATTAGCTTTAATAACTTCATCTCCAGTAGTTGGTAAATCTTGCATAACGCCGTGGTAGTAGAGGCCGGATCCATAGTTCCACGGAATAGCTTTATCTGAAGAATATGGGATAGGTCTAGGTGTAGTGATGATCAAAGGAGGAGCTTTCAGATTGGCAGTAATCCTTATAGGACCTTTGGAGGTAATCCTAACAAGAGTGTCGGATATTACAGATAAGTCTTGACACAGATTCTCAGCAAACGGAATCTTCTCGATCAGAATTATATGATTTTCCATTATGCGTTGAATTCCTTCCTTCAATAACTTGTAGCCATTGGGTTGGGTTGCGTAGCAGTAAAATCTTCCGATACAGCCCAAAAATAAATCGGCCTGCAACATATTCTTCTTAATAATTGGGAAGGGAGTAACCAATTCACTTACAGCAGCAACATAAAAAACATCGTCAATAGAACTTATGCCTTTTTCATGCTTTGACATAGGTGCAATAATTACATCCAGGTTCTTTAGAGGATCAAACTCAATTTCCTTGTTGTCAACCATATCCTAAATTTTGTTTTTCAGGGCCCAGCAGTTGTTGGTATCATGCCCAGGACTATTGAAATGGTAGGAACACTTCACATTAGGATTTTAGTGAGGAGAGGAAGTATCTGGGTTCTGAAGAGACTCCCTCAATGTTATCAACTCTGCTTTCAGTAAGTGTTATAATTCCTGAGACAATGGCATACTAATCTTGGTAAACTACCTTCTTGGAGCGTCTGGCCTACGCTGATTACCTTGTTATTGTTGTTGAACAGGCGCAGGATTAGAAATTAACACCTCTCCCACAAACTGATTATGGTTTTTTTAACACATACTTTTTGGACATAAACAACGTTGGCTTCCTTATTACCACTGAATGCCTTCTTTACAGCACTTGAAGATGCAACCATTGGAATCTTTCCACTCTTGATACCACCTTAAACATGTTCTTCGGTTAGAATTAGCTCAGTAAAACCAGATGAGGAGCTTCCAATCAGATTGTTAAAGAATGCACCTATTAGAGTTCCCATGAACATATCAAGTAGCTTCCAGCCAGACAAGGGAGGTTGCACCTTTCCAACTAAGTCTCTCCACTTCTGGGCATAGTCTTTGAACCCTTCATTCGAGCCTATAGTGTATCGATAAAATCAATGAAGTCTCCATCGAGTATTATTTATCCCACAAAATGGAAAGGAAAATCATCAAAGAAAAACCTAAAGGGGAAATCAGGATCTTACGATCGAGAGATTGGGTAAGAGAGTCGATTACGCGAGGGGAAGGTATTAGCACCCCACATGTCCATAGTACTCTATGGAATCCACTCTCGTTATTATAATCAAAGGGTGTGTTTAATCTAATGCTTAAGAGTTATAAACTAAGAGGGAATATATGCAAAGAAAACACGGGGAAAAGAAGGAAATACTTATAAATTTTCGCTCGGCTGAGCCCCGTGACCAGATGCCTACGTATCCCTTTTAAGGAATCAGAGCGACATAGTTCGGCTCACATATTTTGTTTGTTTGTATTTTTTTAATGAACAATATTAATCTTTCCTTCTGTCGCAACTCGGCCTTTGGAGACTTACGCGTCAACACAGAAGTGACTTAACATGTCCTTTTGGAAAGAATTTTGAAAGAAAAGCCCAAGGGAAAAAGAGTTTGTGTTGGTTGGTGTTTTTGTTGTAGATAATTACTAGTTAATCTCAAGAGAGACATATTATCCATTTCTCTACTTATTCATGAAATAAGTCTTTGAGACTTGAACCACACCAATGCTTAGGATGGAAGGACAATAAGATCGAGAAGAAAACCGCTTATCATTTCCCATGCTCAACAAAGGTATGACTCTCATCAATAATCTTTAAGTGTCTTGAATTTTGCAAGGAGAAGAAGTTTTTATTTTAATGCAAATGTAAAAGGGGAAAGAAAAGTCCAAAGGGATAACTATCCTAGATCTATCTCTAATGTTATCATACAGTGAGTGATCCTATCTAAGTTAGCATGCCAAAGAAAGTCTAACAAAACTATCTTATGGGGAACATACAATGGAGCGAAGTCGTGATCTCAATTTCTAAATTGAGTGACTCATCGATCAACAAGGAATAAAGGAAAGCGATAAAATCTTATAGGGAGCATGCACTGAGAGCGAAGTCGTGATCTCAATTTCTAAATTGAGTGACCCATCGATCAACAAGAAATAAAGGAAAGCGATAAAATCTTATAGGGAGCATGCACTGAGAGCGAAGTCGTGATCTCAATTTCTAAATTGAGTGACTCATCGATCAACAAGAAAGGAGACAAACACAAACACGACACATATGATAAATGAAGTGCGGAATGCCTGCTACAGGTATTTAAACAGCGACTTCGAGCGCACGCTCTTTATTTCCTACTTCTCATGATATCTAGAAAGCAATTAAATACGGAAGAATAAGTTGGAAGCAGTATAATACCAAACGAACAATAATTTCTGCAAAAGGTGCAACCAAAAAATAAACCTAAAATACTTCGCGCGAGCTGGCATCAACAAACAAACAGTCAGATCGAATGTCGAAATAGGTGACGAAGTATTATCGATGTGAAAATAAATCACAATCAGAAACTCAAACATGTACGCATATCAAACAATGAACCTGCATAAGACTCAACTCAACAAGCAAAGGTGAATCACAAGTCTCAAGTAATCGAAAAATTAGGAATTAATTTCCTAAAATCATTAACAAGCCTAAAAAATCATTGACTTTTGTAGTTTTTATCATAAAAAAAAATCTAAATTCTATTTATTTTTTTCGTTTTATTCTATATTCTATTATTATTTTTATTATAAAAATAAAATTAAACTAAAAAAACAAAAGTTAAAACTAAAGAAATTAGAAAGAGTCAGGGGGTGTTTTTCCAGAAATTCAAGGTGCCATAAGAAACCACAAGGCTTGTGCTAGGCCAAGGTTGAGTCCAATAAGCTCTTTTTTGCATTCAGCCACATGTTTTACCAAAACTTTCCCAGGCCTTAAAGGTTTCGGCCTAGGATCAATACTAAACCCAATCCAAAGTTCAACATATGAGGCCTGTTTGTTATAGTATTTTTCAATTATTCAAATTTTTTTATTAATAAAAAAATAAGATAATGGGTGAATATTGAGAAAGGGATTAGGGTTCAGGTTTATGCCTCTTAGACTTCATGAGAACTCATTGTTCTCTTCATCTCAGCAGCGGCGCACCAAATCAAACTCCTTCTTCATCACGGCCGCGAAACATCACCATAACAACTCGTCTCTGCCTCAACCTTTTGTGATTCCTCTCTGTCTCAGCTCCATTTCACTTCTCGTTTTGATTCAACATCAAAATTTATCTTTGTTTCTCCATCTCAAATCATTTCGAATCAAACTCACATGAACTGCACGAAATCGGTGAGGGAAAGGAAGATATAGAGATTACCTACCAGAGAAAATGTTTGGTGCTTCTTCATCTTAGAATCAGGTATGCGTTGTCCGTTTCATATCCCCTTCTTCTTCGTGTTTGATTTCTCTGTTGTGAGTGAGAATGATGCAGTCTTCGTTGCATTTTGTTACAGAAGATGAAGGGTGAAGATGACGACTCGATGATGTGTGATGAAGCTGCAAAAACTGATGTTTACATTGATGCATTAAAGGTGTAACGTGATGAAGATTGAATTGGATGAATATGATGAAGATTTGCATATTCTAATACGATTCGCAGAGATATACGATTTGCAAAAGATGAATCGAGGAAGATGAAGATTGAAGACATTGAAGAATCAATGCAAACGTTGAAGGAAGTAGAGATTTCGGAGAGAATGTAAAGAGATGCGAGAATCTCTGAAGTGAGTTCTTGATAGTTTTTTTCTTCCGGATTTTCCGTTACGAATCCTCCCTTTTAGAAGTCTAATACCAATCTGTTTTAATTATGTTACCAATCTCCTTTCAATTCTGTTACATATCTGTTATAGTTTGTTGAGAGTTTGTTACAGTCAAAACTACCCATAACCCTTAGATCTGGTTTTCTAGTATTCTCCTTATGAATTCCCCTTCTGATTTCTGTTAGATGTTATATGAGTTAGTTTGAAGACGGTTAGGTATTGTACTAGATTGTTAGGCAGTTAGTTTTAACAGTTCTATTTGGGAAGTTGGTTAAAAAAAACTGTTAGAGAATTCTGTTATAATTTATGTCATATAGCTGGAATTTCTGTCACCGGTAATGCAATATTGGATCCTAATCTCTGAATTATGTTAAAAGAACTAAGAATTGAGATTAAAAGTTATTTTATCTGAAATTCTATTAGGCCTGTTTGAACTGTACTCGTGATATCACGTGACAGTGGGCTTTCTGATATACAGGGGTGAAGCGTGAAATATGGAATGAAGCCTTGAAGATCATAGATTGTAGAGATGAACTTCTGGAGTTTTTTTTTTTGCAGTTGTGAAGAGTGAAGTTAAAGGATGAGGATGAGAGGAGGTGATTACTCAATGATGATGACTAAACCAAGTCTCTGTAGAAGAATATAGAGGGAAGGTTGATAAAGATAAAGAGAATGGGGATTGAAAGAAACCAACCTCAATAAAAAATAAGGTACCCCCTAATTCTGTTGCGAATTCGTCATATGAGTTCCCCCTCTCCAATTTGTTATGATCTCTCCCCTGTAAACTTAGTTTTCTCTTTTTGTTGTATTTCTGTTATGGATGAGTGGCTCGGATTGATTCAGTTATGAATTGGTTATGCCATTAGAAAACAGTTAGGGTAGTCATGTTAAAATAGGGGCTGGAAGTTAGATATCTCTATTTAGAAAACAGTTAGCACTGCTAGTTGGTTAATTGGAGGGAAGAGGTGAATTTGGTTAGAAAGTATGCAAGTTTGTTGAAGCTGTTAGTACCTTCTGATATACTTTCTTGATATGCTAAGCTGAGAATTAGACTTGAGTTTAATTCTATTTTCTGTTTCCTGATTTTTTTGAGTTAATGATTCTCCCTGATTCTTTTGAGTGCAGCCAGTCTATTTCACGTTAGAGTGTGAAGCAATTCTGAACAGTTTCAGCTTTATCTCGAGAAAAAAAGTAAGTAACACAAGCTTAGCACAACTTTGGATTTGACAGACAGTTTGCGTTTGTTTTGAGTATTTCATTTGAACTAACTGGTGCACTTCCCTTTTTTTATTTCAGCTGACATTCTCCTTGGGACACTTTTGAATGGCTTGGCAAGATTGGTCAAGGGTTTGTGGAAAGCATTGAACTACTTGGAGGTGGACGGATTTCTTTTTACAATTAGATTAAGGAAAATGGCATAATCTTTGACAAATGAATTTTTGGATTCCTTACTTGTAAACATTCCAATATGAACATTTGTATTGACTTCAAATTAAATGAAATGGGTGCTTTAAATAACATGAATAATTGGAATTTTTGAGGTTGAATTTGGAGTGGAATAATTCTTGAGTTTTGAATTTTCACTCTTGAATCAATCGTGTTATATGCCTCAAATTTATGCACATGAGTGAGTTTTGAACATGAACAATAGGCGCTTGCACCAAAATTGACTTGAAACCTTGATTGATGATGAATATTCTTGAAACCTCAAATTTCAAATGAATCAAAGTGGTATGCCTTTATAACTTTTGTTCCAAGAAACCAATCATGGATTGACTTTCCATTATTTGTATACTTGACCACCTTTGACCCTTTTGACAAATTTAGATCATTTGGGGACTTGAAATGAATTAATTTGCACTTGTAATCAATTAAACCACATGACACTCTCCACATTAAGAAATTGGATGAACACTTTCCAAATCAACAACTTGAGAACATAAATTCCTTCAAGAGAAATATGACCGGGATAATCTCAATATGAACATTCTAGTTCAATGAACCTCAATCTTCAATTAGATCAAAATTCAGGAATCAATCCTATTTGAAAAGTGGATGAAATCTTAATTCAGAGCTTAAACAACAAGAAATATTTAGACTTGGAGAAAACCCCAATCATTCTTTAACCACTTGACAAGTACCATCACAAAGAAGGAAGTAGTTGATTAAGTCCTCTAAATTCCTTGAGAAAGAAAGTCTTGTGGAACTAGCAGTTAGGAGAAAACTTAAATGTCGATGAGCTTGCAATAGAGAGAATGATGATCCTTGTAGCCTTGAGGATGAATCCTAGCATGACAAACCTTTGTTGAAGATCTATTACCAAGCTCAAGCATAACATAGGAGAAACCCTAATTCTTTGGCTGAGTTAAACCCTAATGCCTTTGTTCCTTGAAGAAACTCTGATGAAGCAAACCTTATATCTCGAGGAACACTGATAGCGAAGACGTCTATGGTGCTTGAGATCCAAAACCCTAATATCATACCAAGAATGATAAGAACACCAGTTGAATCAACTTTGAGTAAAGTAGCGACCTCAGTTAATGGAGAAAAACCCTAATGCCAAAGCCTTTGATCCCGTAACCATGGAATTGATGATATGCATGTATATAATATAAGGAGGGATCTTAGGCGAAAATTGGGGTATAATAACTTCCCTTATTTAAGTGTCTTCTATCTGGAGATACGAAGATTAAAATCTTCGTTTCGACGCGATTGACGATACTTAAATACAAAGCAAGCCCTATTTTTAGCCCTAAGATGCCATGTGATGCTTATGATTATGGATGTAACATATAAACTTCATGCAGATGGGCAAGACACACACTAGAGAAGCAAAAGTAAAATCAACAAATTAACAAAGAGAATTCAACCAGGAAAATAAATCTCTAGAGAACAACACGACTCAGGGGATATAAATTTGAATCCATTGGAGATAAATCGGCTCCGCTGGGGAATAAAAGACTTGACTTTACTGGAGTAAGATTTAGAGAAGAGACCAAAATAACATAAACTCAACAAAGTGAGGATAACAACGGTTAATCGAGAACTGTGAACTATCCACTCATAGAGGAGATAGACAAAAGAGAGTAACATCAACACAGAGGATTAACACCTGCTAAACAGAAGAGCGTGAACTGAAACGGTGAAGATAATACCCACTCAGAGATGACGATAAACATCAACACCTATATTAGTAAGTGAATGCTTGGTATCAGTGCTTATTCCTGGTAATCAAAGATTTGGCATTAGCACTTATGGCTGGAAACAACTCAACTCAATCAAAGTAAGGTCCAACGAGGAGTAAGAGATCAATCTTGACTAAGAATGGTAATGAACTACTCACTCAAGAATGAAGGTATAAAAAACATAGGACAATACTGGCTTTTATTGAAGGTAAAGAAAACAAGAGATACACCGATGTTTACTGAAGGTGAACTACCGACTTGCACTGAAGATGACTACCAACTTCTACTAAAGGAAGACATATGGAGACAATACCGACTCTTACTGAAAGTAAAGACTCAAAAGATGTACCGACTTTTACTGAAGGTGAGCTACCAACTTCTACTGAAGGTATGGAGAAAAGAATAACACCAGCTTTTACTGAAGGTGAACTACCGACTTCCACTGAAGGTAGGGAGAAAATAGAATACACCAGCTTTTACTGAAGGTGATGTCTCAAGAAATAATAACGAGTTTCCAAAACTTCTGGAGTTCTACCTAGAACGAGTTAAAAATACAAGCTATCTCAATTAAAGATATTACCACTTGCAATGATTTCACGACAAACTTCTCTTGCAAAACTTCTTCGAGGAGATACCATTTGATGGAGAATCAGATGAACCTCCCCTCGATCCTGACCATAAGTCACGAACTAGTCTCAGTTTCTTCTTTAACCAAGATATTTCACCTGGAAAGGGTGAAAATACAAGCTATCTCAAATAAAGAGACTACCACTTGTAAAGATTTCACAATAAACTTCTCTTGTGAAACTTCTTCGAAGAGATACCATTTGATGGAGAATCAGACAAACCTCCCCTCGATCCTGACTATAAGCCACGAACTGGTCTCAGTTTCTTCTTTAACCAAGATGTTTCACCTGGAAAGGGTAAAAATATCATTGTAAGAATCTTTCAACGAACTGTCTTTGTCATTGAAGTACAGCCAAACTCAACAACGAACTATCTCCCATAATGACGAGACTACCATTCATTGGAATATAAATATCAACAGCGAACTACCTCCCATAATGACGAGGCTACCATTCATTGGAAAAAAACATCTTCTCTGGCATTAACAGACTTACTGGGAAGAAAAAGTTGCTCAAATAAAGAGAACTGCCGCTTGCTATTTAAGAAGGAATTGTAATAAGACTGGCGAGAAGTGAAGCTTGATTTCCTGGGGAAATACTAATACATTCTTGTTGAGGAGGAAAAAAACTCTGCGTGCAAAATAAATGCATATTCTCAAATCAAGGCTCGAAGCCTGCAGAAGTCAGAATAATAATATTATCGGGGACTACAGATTCAAACCAGAAATAAACTAGAATGAATTAATCAACCAAGACAGCACTTGATGAGAAATAAACTCAAAAGGGGATCACACTCCATCCAAATAATGAACTGAATAGGAAGGCTGAAGCAAAATTCTTCCACGATGGATAACTCAGTGGGGAAATTTAAAGGATATACACTTCCTGTTCAACATTGACAACTCTATATGAGAGAGAGTAACATAACTTTGCAAAGAAGATATGCTGATAAAACATCAATGAATGGAAATGAGTAATTAATTTTAAATTCATCTATGCATGATATGTATGAATGTACGAATGTTATTGTGTCTATGCTGACAAAATAACCATAATGTACTAGAGATAACTAGACAAAGCTAACTCGGGTGAAGATAACACTTGGCCAAGTCACATCTAGGATGAAGGTTCCCTAAGAGAATAAGCATCTACTAAGGAAACAAATTCATATTTCACGACTTAACTTCACTGGGAAGAACATGGCTTGAAAATAATCAAAACATCACCTGACTAGCAACAAATAAAGTTGCAGGAATATCATAAACTCCTCTATGTTTCACCGGGGAATATCAATACGGACTTTGATAAGGGAATACAAAGCTTCATCATCTAGACTTCACTAGATATTACGATACAAACATCATTAGGGAAGGTGAAAGCCACAATGTCGAGACTTCAACTGGGGATGTCAATACAGACCTTACCGGGGAAGATAAAAAACTACGCCATTGATGTTTCAACTAGAGATTGTTATGCTAACTTCATTGGGGGAAAAGAGACCACACACACCGAAGAGAGCCCAAACATAGTCTTCAATATCAAGAATAATAGTTGTGAGAACTTCTCTAGCGAGAAATCATGAAACTTCATGGGATAACAACTTTTAGAGGGAAGCATCAACCTCGACTCATCTGGAGAATTAAGAAGTTAACATCACAGTAATAGGTCAGCTCGCGGGGGTTTTAAATCAAACTCAATGCACAGCGAGAGAAAACCCAAGGAGTAGACATCTGTCTCAACACTTCTTAGACTGTATATTACTCTTGTCTGGTTGTCTGCAGGCACACAATAACAACAATGTCATAACCAGAGGGTGTAATATCCTGCGAGAGATTGTGCATTACTTTTCAACATAAAGGGAGAAAGAATTTAACAACTAAGCACATACTTCATAACTTCGCAGCCTCTGCTTGATCACCTTTTGATTATGGAAAGAAATTACACTTAGTCGGAGAAATCTGAATCAAGACTTGATTGGGGAGAATGGGATTACAAACCTAACATCAAATAACAACTTGAAGAAAGTCTGAACTAAGACTTAACTGGGGAAGAAAATGAGATTGCAAACCCAATACCACACCACAGCCTGGAGGAAACTCATTAACTGGTCAACTACTGTAGAGGGAACCCTGCACACCTCTACAAGGAAAATCATGAGAAACAATCCTTCTCGAGGAAGATCTTCGGCTTGGGGAAGAACATAGTAATTGTCTTGACAAAAATCTGGAAATTCCCTTGGAAACAAATTTGGTGTCCCCAGTTTACTGTGCAGGTCGAGATATTTTTCACAACTTGCCCTTGGTTGTATGCTTTTAAGATAATCTGCCTGACCAAAAAGTTCCTAGAGGTTCGTCGAATCTCGACGTAACTGCCCTAGATTAGTTGAATGTTGTATCTTTTTTGCTCAACAACTTCTTCATAGCGACATTCCATTTGTTGATACTCAAATGTTAGCTTTTTTATATCAAATAGTTGTTTTACAAGCAGAACAATATTTATTCTAAGAATGATAATTCTAATGCAATAATTGTGTAAGTCTGGAAGATTTTTATTGAAAAGATTTCGCAAAACCTTGTGAATGAATCACTAGTCAGGACGCAGAATTGATTTTTTATTTTTATCAAAGATAACAAAGGCATATGATACCAACACAAAAAAATTTAGAAAAATTCATGAGAGTCCGAAAATGTTATCTCGTTGAAGTATGCTTTCGAAATAAACCTTGTTTCAATTAAGACTTTTGAGGGATGTAACGTGGTCTGGTTTACGGTTTTAGAAAAAACGGATTTTAAGGCTCAAAGTCATTTGGTGCCCACCCCCTTCATGATGTTCTCCAGTCCTAAGTTCAGTTAATTTGACCCGAACGTTCATCTCTAAAAAGAAAATTTGAGACTGTTGAGGAAACAACCGAGATTTTCTTTGGATACGACAATCACTTATTTTTACTTTTAGTGTCTGATCACGCAACATATTTCTTTTCTAAGGATATCCATTTTGTAATCCTTTTTTCGCCTTTCAGGCTTTCCATCATTTTCCCTAACTTTTTCCTGGACAAGTTCTTTTTGAATTTGACTATGAAGCCCAGCGGGGTGCCCTGACTTTTGCTTAAGGGACTTGTTTTTTCATGTTTCTACTTAGCGGGGCTTTTTGTCTCTTTATTTAATCACTTCTTATTTATTTCATTTTTTCGTTTTTTTTTATATTACATTTTCTTTCCTTTTGAACATGTCGCGTGACGTTGAGTCATTTTTGACTTGTCGAAAGAATTATAACTGCCCTATTTTTTGGAATATGAGGGATAACCATTGTTGTATCATCGTCTACTGACTTATTGACATGCGAGAGATACTCATTGGGATATCATCAATTGACGCACACTCTTGATATGCAAAGGTTAGCCATTGCAGTTTTGACTTTCCTCAACCTTTTGAAGGATAACCATTGTTGTATCCTTAGACGCGCATTTCTGATGACTTTTGAGCGCTCGATCAAATTAACTGAAATCTACCTTACCCCAGGTTAAAATGAGGGTTTTTCTGAATAGAAAAGAAACTCCTACTTCAAGGCTCAAAGGGGTTAACGAGGGTTTCAGTCCCTTATATCTCTGGTGTTTGGGAATTTGAAACAATGCATGTATATCATCAATAAAGTTTTACTCAAAAGCATACAACCATAAATTTTTCATTTTAAATTCATTATCCCCCCTACAATCTATGCTTAGGAAAGAGAATGGATAACAAGTTGGTATCATAATGCAAAAATCAATTTAAAATTAAAAATAAATACGAGTGAAACGAATGGATTTCTTCAAGACATACATATTCATTGTATTAAGATAATCATTCGAATGTAAACAAGTTCTTACATGCAAACCGTACAATGATTAACAAGAAGAATTACAAATTAGAAACCAGTAAAATTGCTAGCAAACATGAGAAGACTAATCATCCTTAAAATCCAGGGCATTCTTCAATCACCTTTTTTCTTCGGCAAAGACTTGGCTTGAACCTCAAGACAAATATCCTTAAGTGACAAGATACCACTTCTGACCAATTTCTGGACTTCATCTTTCAATGGATAACATTGTTCAATACTATGCCCAGGGGCTCCTTGATGAAAGGCACAAGTCAAATCAGCTTTGTAGTACCAAGGAATCTTCTCAGGAATCTTCGGTGAAGGTCGGGTCTGAACCAAATTCCTCTGCATTAGGATAGGAAACAACTTTGTATAGGTAATTGGAATTGGATAAAACTGAGCTTTCTTCTGACCAGAAACTTGTTGATTCTGTTGACAAAGTGGAGCGGCTGGAGGTAATTCGAACACAGGGATGACAGAAGAAACATGTTGATTCTAACGATGATTGTTTCTTCCTCTGGTTCTCTTCTTGGAAAAGTTATTATCAAAATTATTCATACCACTAGTTGTGCCACGGTCTTCAGATAAACATTCCTTTCGGACATCCTCTTCTAGAAGCATTCCCACAATTGCCTTTTCTAGGAACTCACCGGCCGCATTGACTATCACCTTCTCTTGAAAGAATGATTTCAGAGTTTTTGTGAAGGCTTTTTCCATCTCTTCTTCCTTCCTAGAAGGATTGACTTGGGCGGCAACCAAAGTTTTAACCAAAGCAGTTAGATATTCCATATCAGCTTTCAAAGTAGTTACCTCTTTGCGGAGTTCAAAGATCTCTTGCTTAATGCTTTCCATCTTCTCTTAGCACGAGTGTTGTGCTGATGAGACAACTTGATTCTGAATACCAAAGGACCTTGGGTAAGACTTCTAGGCTACTCATGAAATTCATAGTTAAGTGCAAAATGATGCATGACATACGATACAAATGCCATGTTCTTTTTTCCAAATATTTATACGCTTTGATTCCTGTTACTGAGCCATGATATTATTATGTATTCTTTCATGTATTTATTATTTTTTTAATGTTTATTCACTTTTTTTTTTGCTTAACAATTGGAATCAAAGAAATGATGTTTGGAAACAAAAAAATATGTATGCTAATAATTATGTTAACATGTTATGTATGAAAACATATGGGATCAAAGCTTCTGTGGTACTGAATAGTTGCTGAACTGAAATAGAACCAAGGTCACACGTAACAAGATCAAAAGTCTGGACCAAATCAGAATACCAAGAACCAAAGTCACCAGCAGAATATATATATAGTCACCATATGTACCTGTAAATATTATTCCCTCCCTGCTCACGGGTAAAGACTAGGTCAGAGTAAGACAAAGGTAACTCAAAATCACGGGTCTGCCTGAAAATACTACCGCCTTACCCGCAGACGTAGGTGTCGATAGTAATCAATTTGAACCTCATCCGAGCATGGTATATGACATGACTGCACTAATCGGACCACGTCCTATAGCCGTCATGCCCCCACTCTATTCCTAGTGTCCTAGTTCACTCTGGCCTGGGTACTGGGCATTTTACCTCAGTAGTAACACCCACCTAACAAAGAAACAGAGAAGCCAACACAACAACAATATAACAAATAACAACAAAGATGTAATGTAAACATATGCTCAAACATATACAAATGAATAAGCTATAAAAGTAAAATTACAAACACCCTAAGAAAGAAAAACGGGAGCTAGGATTGACTCACGAGATGTCTAACCTTCCCCAGTGAAGTCGCTATTTTTATGTAGCGGTAAAATCAATGAAGTCGCCACTGAGTATTTATTTATCCCACAAAAGGGAAAGGAAAATCATCGAAGAAAAACCTAAAGGGGAAATCAGGATCTTGCGATTGAGAGATTGGGTAAGGGAGTCGATTACGCGAGGGGAAGGTATTAGCACCCCACACGTCCATAGTACTCTACAGAATCCACTCTCGTTATTCTAATCAAAGGGTGTGTTTGATCTAATGCTTAAGAGTTATAAAATAAGAGGGAATGCATGCAATGAAAACACGGGGAAAAGAAGTAAATATTTACAAATTTTTGCTCGACTGAGCCCCGTGACCAGATGCCTACGTATCCCTTTTAATGAATCAGAGCGTCGTAGTTCGGCTCACATATTTTGTTTGTTAGTATTTTTTTTAATGAACAATATTAATCTCGCCTTCTGCCGCAACTCGACCTTTGGAGACTTACGCGTCGACACAGAAGTGACTTAACATGTCCTTTTAAAAAGAATTTTGAAAGAAAATCCCAAGGGCAAAAGAGTTTGTGTTGGTTGGTGTTTTTGCTGCAGATAACGACTAGTTAATCTCAAGGGAGAGATATTAGCCATTTATCTACTTATTCATGAAGTAATTCTTTGAGACTTGAACCACACCAAGGCTTAGGATAGAAGGACGATAAGATCGAGAAGAAACCCGCTTATCATTTCCCATGCTCAACAAAGGTATGACTCTCATCAATAATCTTTAAGTGTCTTGAATTTTGCAAGGAGAAGAAGTTTTTATTTTAATGCAAATGCAAAAGGGGAAAGAAAAGTCCAAAGGGATAACTATCCTAGATCTATCTATAATGTTATCATACAATAAGTGATCCTATCTAAGTTAGAATGCCAAAGAAAGTCTAACAAAACTATGTTATGGGGAACATTTAATGAGAGCGAAGTCATGATCTTAATTTCTAAATTGAGTGACTCATCGATCAATGAGGAATAAAGAAAGCGATAAAATCCTATAGGGATCATGCACTGAGAGCGAAGTCGTGATCTCAATTTCTAAATTGAATGACCCATCGATCAATAAGAAATAAAGGAAAGCGATAAAATCCTATAGGGAGCATGCACTGAGAGCGAAGTCGTGATCTCAATTTCTAAATTGAGTGACTCATCAATCAACAAGAAAGGAGACAAACACAAACACGACACATATGATAAATAAAGTGCGGAATTCCTGCTACAGGTCTTTAAACAGCGACTTCGAGCGCACGCTTTTATTTCCTACTTCTCATGATATCTAGAAAGCAATGAAATGCGAAAGAATAAATTGGAAGAAGTATAATACCAAACGAAAAATAATGTCCACAAAAGGTGCAACTAAAAAAAAGAAACTCAGAATACTTCGCGCGAGCTGGCATCAACAAACAAATAGTCAGATCGAATGTCGGAATAGGTGTTGAAGCATCATCGTTGTGAAAATAAATCACAATCAAAAACTCAAACATGTATGCATATCAAACAATGAACCTGCATAAGACTCAACTCAACAAGCAATGGTGAATCACAAGTCTCAAGTAATCGAAAAATTAGGAATTAATTTCCTAAAATCAATTAACAAGCCTAAAAAATCATTGACTTTTGTAGTTTTTATCATAAAAAAATCTAAATTCTATTTATTTATTTTTTTGTTTTATTCTATAATCTATTACTATTTTTATTATAAAAAGAAAATTAAACTAAAAAAACAAAAGCTAAAACTAAAGAAATTAGAAAGAGTCAAGGGGGGGGGGGGGGGGGGGGGGGTGTTTTTCTAGAAATTCAAGGTGCCATAAGAAACCACAAGGCTTGTGCTAGGCCCAGGTTGAGTCCAATAAGCTCTTTTTTGCATTCAGCCACATGTTTTACCAAAACTTGCCCAGGCCTTGAAGGTTTCGGCCGAGGATCAATACTAAACCCAATCCAAAGTTCAACATATGAGGCGTGATTGTTATAGTATTTTTCAATTACTCAATTTTTTTTATTAATAAAAAAAATAAGATAAAGGGTGAATATTGAGAAAGGTATTAGGGTTCATGTTTATGCCTCTTGGACTTCATGAGAACTCATTGTTCTCTTCATCTCAACAGCGGCGCACCAAATCAAACTCCTTCTTCATCGCCGCTGCGTAACATCACCACAACAACTCATCTACGCCTCAACCTTTTATGATTCCTCTCTGTCTCACCTCTATTTTGCTTCTCGTTTCAATTCAACATCAAAATTTATCTCTGTTTCTCCATCTCAAATCATTTCGAATTAGACTCACATGAACCGCACGAAATCGATGAGGGAAAGGAAGATATATAGCTTACCTACCGGAGAAAATGGTTGGTGCTTCTTCAGCTTAGAATCAGGTATGCGTTGTCCGTTTCATATCCTCTTCTTCTTCGTGTTTGAGTTCTCTATTGTGAGTGAGAATGATGCAGTCTTTGTTGCATTTTGTTGTAGAAGATGAAGGGTGAAGATGACGACTCGATGATGTGTGATGAAGTTGCAAAAACTGATGTTTACATTGATGCATTAAAGGTGTAATGTGATGAAGATTGAACTTGGATGAATATGATGATGATTTGCATATTCTAATACGATTCGCAGAGATACGCGATTTGCAGAAGATGAATCGAGGAAGATGAAGATTGAAGACATTGAAGAATCGATGCAAATGTTGAAAGAAGTAGAGATTTCAAAGAGAATGTAAAGAGATGAGAGAATCCCAAAGGTGAGTTCTTGATAGTTTTTTTTTCCGGATTTTCCATTACGAATCCTCCCTTTTAGAAGTCTGTTACCAATCTGTTTCAATTCTGTTACCAATCTCCTTTCAATTCTGTTACAGAGCTGTTATAGTTTGTTGAGAGTTTGTTACAGTCAAAACTACCCATAACCTTTAGATCTGGTTTTGTTATTCTCCTTATGAATTCCTCTTCTGATTTCTGTTAGATGTTATAGGAGTTAGTTGGAAGACGGTTAGGTATTGTACTAGGTTGTTAGGCAGTTAGTTTTAACAGTTCTATTTAGGAAGTTGGTTAAAAAAACTATTAGAGAATTTTGTTATAATTTTTGTCATATAGCTGGAATTTCTGTCACTGGTAATGCAACCTTGGATCCTAATCTCTGAACTCTGTTAGAAGAAATAAGAATTGAGATTGAAAGTTATTTTATATGAAATTATGTTAGGCCTGTTTGAACTGTACTCATGATATCTCGTGACAGTGGGCTTTCTGATATACAGGGATGAAGCGTGAAATATGGAATGAAGCCTTGAAGATCATAAATTGTAGAGATGTACTTCTGGAGTTTTTTTTGTAGTTGTGAAGAGTGAAGTTAAAGGATGAGGATGAGAGGAGGTGATTACTCAATGATGATGACTAAACCAAGTCTCTGTAGAAGAATATAGAGGGAAGGTTGATGAAGATAAAGAGAATGGGGATTGAAAGAAACCAGCCTCAATGAAAAATAAGGTACCCCCTAATTCTGTTACGAAATCGTCATATGAGTTCCCCCTCTCCAATTTGTTATGATCTCTCCCCTGTGAACTCAGTTTTCTCTTTTTGTTATATTTCTGTTATGGATGAGTGGCTCGGATTGATTCAGTTATGAATTGGTTATGCCATTAGAAAACAGTTGGGGTAGTCATGTTAAAATAGGGGCTGGAAGTTAGTTATCTCTGTTTAGAAAACAGTTAGCACTGCTAGTTGGTTAATTGGAGGGAAGAGGTGAATTTGGTTAGGAAGTATGCAAGTCTGTTGAAGCTGTTAGTACCTTCTGATATATTTTCTTGATATGCTAAGCTGAGAATTAGACTTGAGTTTTATTCTATTTTCTGTTTCCTGATTTTTCTGAGTTAATGATTCTCCCTTATTCTTTTAAGTGCAGCCAGTCTATTTCACGTTAGAGTGTGAAGCAATTATGAACAAATTCAGCTTTAGTTTGGAAAAAAATGTAAGTAACATAAGCATAACACAACTTTGGATTTGACAGACAATTTGCGTTTGTTTTGAGTATTTCATTTGAACTAATTGGTTTACTGCCTTTTTTTTATTTCAGGTGACATTCTCCTTGGGACACTTTTGAATGGCTTTGCAATATTGGTCAAGGGCTTGTGAAAAGCATTGAACTACTTGGATGTGGACTGATTTCTCTTTACAATTAGATTAAGGCAAATGGCATAATCTTTGACAAATGAATTTTTGGCTTCTTTACTTGTAAACATTCCAATATGAACATTTGTATGGAATTCAAATTGAATGAAATGGGTGCTTTAAATAACATGAATAATTGGAATTTTTAAGGTTGAATTTGGAGTGGAATAATTCTTGAGTTTTGAATTTTCACTCTTGAATCAATTATGTCATATGCCTCAAATTTATCCACATGAGTGAGTTTTGAACTTGAACAATGGGTGCTTGCACCAAAATTGACTTGAAACCTTGATTGATGATGAATATTCTTAAAACCTCAAATTCCAAATGAATCAAAGTGGTATGCCTTTATAACTTGTGTTCCAAGAAACCAATCATGGATTGACTTTCCATTTTTTGTATACTTGACCACCTTGGACCCTTTTGACAAATTTAGATCATTTGGGGACTTGAAATGAATTCATTTGCACTTGTAATCAATTAAACCACATGACACTCTCCACATTAAGAAATTGGATGAACATTTTCCAAATCAACAACTTGCACTATTAGCGAAAGAACTTGAGAACATAAATTCCTTCAAGAGAAATATGACCGAGATAATCTCAATATGAACATTCTAGTTCAATCAACCTCAATCTTCAATTAGATCAAAATTCAGGAATCAATCTTATTTGAAAGGTTGATGAAATCTTAATTCACAGCTAAAACAACAAGAAATATCTCGACTTGGCGAAAACCCCAATCATTCTTCAACCACTTGACAAGTACCATCACAAAGAAGGAAGTCGTTGATTAAATCCTCTAAATTCCTTGAGAAAGAAAGTCTTGTGGAACTAGCAGTTAGGAGAAAACTTAAATGTCGATGAGCATGCAATAGAGAGAATAATAATCCTTGTAGCCTTGAGGACGAAGCCTAACATGAAAAACCTTTGCTAAAGATCTAATACCAAGCTCAAGCATAACATAGGAGAAACCCTAATTCTTTGGCTGAGTTAAACCCTAATGCCATTGTTCCTTGAAGAAACTCTTATGAAGCAAACCTTATATCTCGAGGAACCCTGCTAGTAAAGACGTCTATGATGCTTGAGATACAAAACCCTAATCTCATACCAAGAATGATAAGAACACCAGTTGAATCAACTTTGAGTAAAGTAGCGACCTCAGTTCATAGAGAAAAACCCGAATGCTAAAGCCTTTGATCCCGTAACCATGGAATTGATGATATGCATGTATATAATATAAGGAGGGATCTTAGGGGGAAAATTTGGGGTATAACATATAGTCATGTTTTGCAATTGCACACGAGTTGGTGCAAGGTCAGCCTTGTGTTTATACTTATTTTAAAAAGCATCAGCCAGGTCTTCCCAAGTATGAATGTTGGTTCCTTCCAACTGATAGAACCATTCAAGTTGTGTACCAGATAAACTTTCTTGAAAAAAGTGAACCAATAACTTTCTGTCAGCGATATGGGGTTGGACCTTCCGAACATAAGATCTTAGATTAAGTTTCGAACAAGACATACCATCGCATTTAGAAAAAGCGGGGACCTTGATTTTGTGAGGAATAACTACCCCCGGAATAAGACCCAGCTCTTCGAAATCCAATCTAGGAACTTTCTAGATCTCCATAGCCTTGAGGCGATCTTCCAATTGTTTGTACATGTCATTAGCGGGAGGATACTGTTCATCAAAATAGTCTTCATCCTCAAGAATTTTCCCAGAACCTTGATTGCTTCCACCTTCAGCCTTGACACTCCTACCATGTTCTTCTTGATTATTGTCTTCATCATAGGAGATATTAGCAGTTTGAACCGATTTGGGAAGGTTCTTAAAACTTCTCCCCAAGTTGAGGATATCAACTGGATTCCGAGTCTTCTTCTTCTTGGCGATGAGCTCCATCATATCCTTCTGCCCCTGAGCTAAGTTCAAGAGCATTTCCTGGAATTGGGAATTTTGTGCTTGGAGTTCCTTGACAATCTGTTCTAGAGCCATCTTTTGCTGAAATAAACATCAAGAAGATGAGAAAACGTGTATAGGAAAACATGTTATGTGATGATGCATGATATGTGGATGCCATGTTTTTAAGGATCTCGTGGGATAAACAGAAGAAATTGTTAGAAATTGAGTCTTACTGCAGCTTTAATTGAAGAACTTTGGGTCGTTGAATGTCCTTCTGTAAGAATCAAGCTCACCATATTGAGTGGGTCCTAGCCTTTGACTCAAGATAACGTACTTCAGTCTTTGACAGCATTGGTTAGAGGAAAATAAATCCTCTTTCCCCTTGTTAGACGTCTGGTTCATAATAACCTATATCACAGGCTCTTGAGATCCTTGAAATGGTTAAGAAAATGTTATGGTATGATTTCATGATGTTATGATGTTATGTTTGAACAGTTAATCAAATACAAACAAAGCACACAAGGCCTTCGGTTCAGGCTTGCATGGAGTTTGTAGGTAAATACCCTTTTGGGTTTAGTTTTCTCAATCTGTCTTAAGAAAAGTAACCGGGTTCTAGGAGTCTCATATCACCCATCTTTCTCTCAGGCATTGTTTCAGCACAACATCTGATTTGCGACCGAAATATCCCAAGAGTCAGATCTCAATGAGTGTAATATCGAGTATCAACCAACTTTAGTTTGCACCAAATTCGGCCATCTCACTACTTTCTAATGGCTAAGTTGGGTCAATTAAGGTTCTAAGGTAAGTTATTGCTTATGACACCACGTGGCAGCCCAACATTCTCCTTGACTGACTCAAGGGACATCGACATAAACCAATGTGTCGCACTAACGTAGCCATCACTTTAACCATATCGATCTACATCGTACAATTTCAATGATCTATAGCTACTTACCTAAAATGCCCCCATATCTGGGTATAGGATCTTGACAATAAATACCCAAACAACCGTTTAAAAATAAAGCAGGAAAAGCAAACAAGAAAATCATTTTAAAAATGATCGAACTCTAAAGGTAACCCCACTTTTTAATTTACCCCAACAGAGTTGCCAGTTCTGTAATACGGTGAGAGAACTGACTTTTTGGTTTTGCGTTTTATTGCAAATGTTGCGGATAGTAAGAGTCGCCACCAAATTTTCTTTTAGCCAATAAGGAAAGGGTGAAAATAACAGGAAAGACCTTTGAGATTTATTTGAGTTCGGTGGGTAGGTTATGAAAAGGAAAGGTGTTAGCGCCCTTTTCATCTGTAGTTATCTATAGGCTCTTAATCGCTAGCTCACTTTGTTTTGAAAATGCTTTATGAATTTATTTGAAAATATTTTTAAAAAATGCCTAAGTATGGCAACTTTGTAATGATTCCTGTATCAGTTAAGAATGTGTACAAAGTGTTTGGTTTTTATAAATATTTCAGAAGAAGTGTTTTGTGTAAAAGATGTTTTGTTTTTGTGAGCAAGCGATTACGAGCGATATACCTACTTAAAATTCTTTCGTGTTATTTTCCTCCTCCTTTAGATAGTTCTATGCTACCATTAGTTAGTAGAAATCCCTATCGTTGGATGTGAAGTGACAGGCGCGGGTCATCATACAGTCATAAAGGAAACTCGTAGGGGAACCTTACCAATTTTATCGTAAGGGACTAAGATTGTTTACCGAAGGCAGCATCGTAAGGGTTATCTAGGGACTATGATATTTTTAACCGAGGGTCTTTGCTAAAGCATCCCCACTTTCGAGGAACATGATTGTTTTTATCCGAAGGTAACAGGTGAGGTTACCCTAGAGGTGCGCGTGTGAAAAGTGATTCATGTTCAAATATTTTAGTCTTGCAATTAAGGTTAGTGTTGTACCCCAAAATTTGCTCTCTCATTTCATCAACATTTTTCATCGCAAGACTCTTGGAACTCAAGAACAAGTTAGGGTTTGCTCTACTCAAGACACCTCCTTGCATTGTTGACCTAAATTAGGGTTTGAGTTTGCACAGTGATATTTTGACCTACAATGCCCAAATTGACTTTCATACTTCATGTTGAACTCATAAGTTTGTCCATACCAAGTTTCAAGCCTTGATCCAAATTTTTGCCCAGTCAATTGGACAGTTGACCTATAAATCAGTTGTATTGGGGAAAAAGTCAACTGTGGCCAATTGACAGTCAAACCTCATGAAATTTGACCCACATCAACATTATGAACTCATATAAACCATTTGATCAAGTTTGGATCATAATTTCACAAGAAATTTGATCAGATCATCAAAAGGGCAAAATGGTCATTTTTAGGGTTTTGACTGTACAAAGGCAATTTTTGACTGTTTGACCTAACCAATGGCAAATCAAGCTCAACCATGGACTCAAGGACTTAATTACTTTGTCTTGACCTATTCAACAATTTCAAAAGATCTCAAATGCATAGGTTTGACAAATGAATTTTCAGTCAACTGATCAAAAATTGACTGTATACTGAAAAGTCAAACTTTGACTTTTTGGTCAAATCAAGTGCCAAGGATCATTTTTCATCAAGACATGTAAAATATGAAACTTGTTCATCAAGAAACCCAAAAATGCAAATTAGGGTTTAAAATGGAAAAATTTCATAACTTAGAAATTTTCTAAGTTATAAAATTTTCTTATTTTTTCCTAACTTTGTCCCATTTTTTCACCAAGATGCAAATGGATTCAAACAAAACTTGCAACATGAAAGTTGTAGTCCATCACAAAGTCTACAACTTTTATTCACAAAGTTTTCTCAAAGGAAGCTTGTATCTCAAGTTATGATTTTTGGAACAAGGGTATCTAAAACTTTTAACTTAGAGAAATTTTGCCCTAGTTTAAGCAGGATTTTGACCCATCTTCTTGGCCATTTTTCACATAGTTCCACTTGGAGTTTCAAGTTTAATTTCAAATATGGATTATATTACATGTTGCAAGCTTTCCAAATTGTCCAAGAACTCCTCAAACACCTTTGTGGTTAGGGAGAATCGAATGCTTGAAGTTGGCAAAAACTCACTTTGATCCATGGCCAATACATGTTCATACCACTTGCCAAATATGATCTAGCTAGCTTGGTTCACAATTACAGGCCTCTAAACCAGTTTGTACTCTATAATTTAATGCATATACATTGAGCCAAGGCATTGTCTTGGTCATTAGGGTATTATACACTAGATTAAGCCTTAAATGGAAAAAGTAACAATGTCATTTTTGCTTGAACTTTGCTTTATGTCAAAACAACATCCTAGAGCATTGTACCAGATCTTATGCTGCCAACAAAATCCACTAATTAAAGGGGACAAGAGGGTTGTGTGCAGGGTGATAGGATGGCTTGTACAAGTCTATAACCTCACTTCCACTCTTTTGCTTCAAGGAGAAGAAAACTTGTCAAAAACAAAACATCTCTCACATCTGATAAAACCAACTAAAACAAAGTTGTCAAACAAGTTTCATACACCCTAGCAAGCCAGAAACACGAGTCCTTGACATCTCAAAACTCCTTGTGCACAAAATCCCCATTTTCTTGCAAAACATGGTCAGTTCTGCATTTTGCAAGCCATCATCAAATTCCATCGTTCGTTTTGCCCAAAGATACTTCAAACACCTTCCAACCAACACATCTGAATTATTCCAGACCTCCATTTCTAGCTGTAACACCATTAACACACATTGCCATTTTTGTTTCAAAGCTTTGCAGGTTGAGTTCTGTAGCACGATTCAAGCTGCTTCAAAACAAACTAAGCATTGGGAAAGCTTCATTGGACATCAGGCAAGCTCAAAAGAACCTCAAGCACCCTTGGAAGTTGCTGCATTGTCCAGCTCGAAGTCAACTGAAACAGGTATTTCATGAACTTATATCTCTCTATTTAGGAATAGTTAGACTTAGGTTTGTGAATGAAAGATGTTGTATTCATAGCCCTGAAACCATACATGTGCTTAGTTTTCATTTATATTAATCGTGCTAGGAGAATTTTGTTCATGAACTTTCTGAAAAAACTAGGTTAAGAATTAAGGCCAGGGAAATTCTCTCTGGTCTTTGAGAGTTAGCTTAAGTTTTTTATATGGTTAGATTCGTTGTTTGATGCTCTACAAGTTTCATGTTATGAGTTTTGTCAAAAAATCAAGGAATCAGGAGATAGCATCTTGTGTACAGAACGCGCGTATTTCAGTTCAAAGGAAGAAGACGAAGTTGTTTCTGGGCTGGGCCTGTACAGGCTTGCTTTTGGCACCCCCCCCCTCTTTTCTTTTTACACCCCCTGGCCCATTTGTTATATATTTGTCATTTTTGCATTTTTATTTTTTATTCTGACTTTATTATTTTATGTCCAAATATAAAAAATGCCAAAAATTATTTTTATATTATTTTTACATTTATTAGGTTTTTATTTTTATTTTTACTAGTATAAAATTGTTTAAATACTTTATATTCTTTTTATTAAAACTTAAAAATAATGTGGAAAATATGTTTATTTTCATTTATTATTTTATACACATTTGAAAACATTTTCTTGAAAAATATACCTTTTTGTAAATAATTTATTTTTATTTTTATACACACTTAATATATTTAATATATTTAGTACATATATATACATATTTTATTAATTAATTAGGACAAAAAACACAAAAAAATTACATTTTTTATTTTTATTAATATTTTATACTAAAAACACCATTTTTTTAATATACTTATATTTTTGTACAAATTAATACATTATTGTATATAAATAATAAATAATACTATTTATTTAAGAAATTAGGGTTTTGCCCTAAAAAACAAAATAATTGAAATTAACTTTTTATTTATTTATATTTCACACTAAAAATACTTTTTAATACATAAAAAAACATTTTTTGAATAATACATTTTCTCTAACATTTATTTATTGTATTTTATTTAATTATTGTACATTTGAATTTTATGTCTTACACATTCAATTTGGTTGTAATAATTTAGGATTTAATTTCTTGCAAAATAATCCCCAATTCAAATTTGTACCCCCCTCCCTATATCATGTTGTAATAGTGTAGAATTTAAATTCTCACACCTTTAAATGCTTTCAATTATGCCATGATTAGACCTAAGGTTTGTATGCAAAATCAAATCAACAATTAGCTTGACCTAATCCAAGATAACAATGCATGAAAAACAAACACAATCCACACTTACACCCCTAGGGTTTCAATCCACTTGTTGCCTTCAAAAATGGGCCATGGTATGCATGTCAAGTACTTTGGCAAAAAAAAAAAAAAAAAAGATCATAGTCCCTCGATGACGCTATCTGGGTTGCCTAAACAAAATGATCAAGTCCCTCAAGAAAATTGCCAAAAATACTTGACACTATTGCTATCATAGTCTATACGAAGACCCGCGCCTGTCCCGTTTAACATCCTAACACAAGGTTGTTCACCAAATACAATGGTGAAACAACACTATTAAAAGGGTTAAAACATAAGAAAGATCTTTGAGTAAAAATAGGGTAGATAACTCTTAGTTACTTGATCAAAGCTTGCAAAAACATCCTTGCCATTTTCAAACACAACTTCACAACACAACTTCAAATACAACTTTTAAAACATTGGAATATCTTTTCAAAAAGACACACACCTTTGTATATATTCAAACAAAAATCATTGCAAAGGTTGCCTAGACAAGGCATCTTTTTTCAAAGCATTTTCAAAACCACACACACAAAGCACCATTTCAAACAATTGAAAAGCAAAGGCAAGTGATCTAAACAAGTAACTAAGAGCCCATGGATAACCATGGATAGAAAGGGTGCTAATACCTTCCCTTTCTATAATCTACTCCCCAAACCCAAGAAAACATCTCAAAGGTCTTTCCTGTGCTTTTTGACCTTTCCTTAGGATAAAATAAAAAGTCGGTGGCGACTCTTGCTAAACCGAAACATTGCAAACACAAACACAAAACCCCAAGTCAGTTCTCCCACCGTATCACAGTTAGCTATCGATTATTTTTAGTCTTTCCATACAAACCCTAGTTACTATCAAGACAATATAGCAATAATGAAAACAGTAAAGTGCGGGAAGTAAAATTCTATGCTATTATAAGGCTTCGGGAGTGGAGGTACAAATAGTAAAATGGGGGGGGGGGGGGGGGGGGGGGAGAGGAACGTAAAACCCTAATTAAACTATTACATATTGTAAGCAAATACATAATTGGAAAAAGAACGCGAAAATAATAAAGTGCGCGAAACAGTAAAAAGGAAAAGAAAAGAGAAAACTATTTTTGTGACCGTTTTGGTTAAAAAAAGTTCGATAATTAACCTAAAAAACCTAATTTGATTTTAATTTTAAAAAAAAAAGTTAGTTACTTAAATTAAACAAAACCCTAAAATCTAGGTTGATTTTAATTTAATTAAGAAAACCTAAAAAATTAAATTAGGGTTGATTAAAAGCCTAAAATTAAATTAGGGTTTGTTAAGAAAAATCAAAGGTTTGTGAAAAAAGGTTTGTAAAAAAAGGAAAGAAACAAGGGAAAGAGTAAGAAAGATAGAGAATTTTGAAGGAAAAAACCAAGAATGGTAGATGTGGGTGATGAACCCACGCCCTCAGCAAATCCTGCCCACACGCTCACCACCAGGCCAAGCACGCCTTGGTTTTAGGATTTGTCCTCAGCTCATTTTGTATTCTACCCTGTAAAATATGAAAATTAGGAAAACAAAGTGGCAAACGGCTGGATCGAACCCAGGCCCTTTGACACAAATGACTTATCGTGCGTGCTTCTACCGCTGGGGCGGCTGTACATCAGTTTATTTAAATAAACCAATAAATATATAATATAAACAAGCTTCATATACCAGAGAGGCGTTGGAGGCCTAGCTCTGTTCGTCTTCTCCGGTTACATTCTTCTATCAAACCTATAAAATACAAAGAATTAGTAATCCAAAAATACCCTACCCCCTAAATCGAGGGCTGCAAATTAAATGGAAGGATTGTTTTGGCCTAAAAATCAATGATTTTTGAGTTATGAAGAAACACACATGGATCGGTGCAACGATGGTGTTCTACGATTTAGCATGCATGGGATCGTTACGATGGTCCAAACCTGTTCAGATACATCTCAGAAGTATGTTAGTAACATCAGTATGGCTTAAAACTAAACAGAATTTAAAATATGAATTTTGCAAGAATGTGAAATCGGATATGCCATGTGATGGGATCTCATGTGTTGGGACCATCAAAATTTATCCAACCTTACTCAATGTGATTACTGGGAGTGAATAGAGTGTCTGTTTATAGTGAGAGGGTTTGTAACAAGGGTTTCAAGCTTTCTAGGGTTCTTAAAAAAAATTGATATTTTGACAAGTATTTGAGGCAAGGGTTTTTTGTGTCCTTGTATGAGAGTGGATGAGGGAATATATAGGTTGAAATTAGGACAAATATATGGGCTTGGTCTTTGTGTAAGAAGGCCTTGTCTTATTTCATTTAATTTTGACTTTTAAATGAATAAAAAATAAAAAATAAATAAAATAAATCAAAGGGAGGTGTATGAATAAGTCTTGAGGTGCACATGAGATATAGAACATGCTTGTACTCTGAAATAATACCCCAATAGCCCAAAATAGCAAGTTTTCTCAATTTGAACTTCATGCATTTGCTAAAAATTTCCCAACTTGCACTACTCATAAGTCTCTAAATATTTATCTTTAGAAGGTGATATTTGACTTTTTGGAAATCTTAATATGTCCTCTACAATCTCTCTTTTGATTATTTTTGCATTTGGATAATTTATCTTGATGTAAGTTGCGTTGACAAAAAGTGTATTTTTGTTGACTTTTAAAATGACATGTAATGTATTGGCCCATATCTCTACATGAAGCATTTTTTGGACTTTATCTTAGAGAGACAAAGTTGTAGAGAATTGAATTTCCTTCAAAATGGGCTTTAGTTGGGGAAACATTGATGAAGCATGTGAAAGTTATGATTGGTCAAAGTTCGATTGACTTCTCCTAAGGAAACCCTAATTTGGCAACTTTTGTCTTTTCACAATTTGAGGGCTTTTCTTAACGAATCATGATCAACCCTTGATCAAATGATGAATATCACTTCAAAATTTTGATCTTGACCAAAAATATTTAAGTTTGACTGTATGTTGACCACAATTAACTTTTTACCCAATATAGTTGATTTTCAGTCATTTGAGCAATTGACTGAGCAAACTTGTGATGCAAGACTTGAAATTTGACATGAGAATTCTTAGGGACATATGAAGAACCATGAAAACCACTTGAGACCTTTGAAACCCAATATTTCTTGAGAAATACAAAACCCTAGTTGTGGACCCATTGCTTGGGAGGAGAATTTGTCTGATCAATTCTTGGGCAACATTTAGCAAATGAGGACCTTAGGAGAATGTCTTGAATAAAATGAGAGGGAAAATTCTTGAGCAAAGTTCTTTATCATAGATATAAATCCTTCTTATTTATGCTTGTTGGGGCGCCATGGATCTATGGGGTCGGTGTCGTTACATCCATGTTGCACCAAAAGCTGAAATTCATGGTTAAAGATAAAGTTGTCACTGTCTGTGGTGAAAAAGACTATGTGGTTAGCCATTTAAGCACCTTTAGATATGTTGAAATCGAATTCAAAGTGCATGAGACTCCTTTTTAGGCTTTGGAAACTATACAAGTTGTCAAAACTCCTTGTCAAGAGTTCGGAAAGCCAAAGGTCTCCATGGCATCTTATAATCTAACTCAAGCAATTGTTGAATCGGGACGCCCTGAAGGCTGGGGTAGAGTTTTGGAGCTTCCTATGAATATATATAAAGGTGTTATAAGTTTCATGGCCGAACAAAGTGCACCAGTGAATATTCCTCCTAAGATTCAGGGTATTCCCTCTCCGGTCAAATTCGCCAGTGGTGATATCATCCATGAGGAAGCTTATGTTGTGAGCAGTGAAGGCGATAGCAATTGTGATATGGACAAATGGAAACCTCCAACTATTCTGGGATAAGAGCTTTCTAATTGGTTTACCGAGGACGTCGTCATAGTTATCCTCTATGAAGGGTAATTTTCTTTTGTTTTTATCATGCAATAATTCCTACGTTCTTCCCAAGACATAGTGATCATTTTGTAGGGCCATAATGTTTTCATTTTCAAAATTATCATCAATAAAGGACGTCTTTTTTGCATTCAAATATTTCTCTCCTTGTCTTTCTCTTTATTTTTCAAAAAAAATTGGCAATGTGTTTTTTATTTTTATTTTTAAATCTTAAACTAAAATAAAAACAAAATCATCAATCATGCAAATACAGTCCCCCATTAATCTCGGATTTTATCATAAACAATTCTTATATGGCTCATTATGACTTTGAAAATGCAATCTATCAAGTTGATGAAGAAGCTGAGGAAGATTGTGAACTTTCAAAAGAGTTGGCCAGATTGTTGAGGAAAGAGGAAAAGGTCATTCGGCTGCACCAAGAGACTTTATAAGTGATCAACTTGGGTATCGAGGAGGTATGAAAAGAAGTCAATATTGGGGAAACATTAGAAGACAGTGTCAAGGCAAGATTGATTGAAATGATCTAAGAGTATGTTGACATCTTTGCTTGGTCTTATGAAGACATACCTGGGTTGGATACAGATATTGTTGTGCACAAGCTACCTTTCAAAGAATGTTCTCCTCTGGTCAAACAAAAGCTTCGAAGAACTCATCCTGAGACGTCTAAGAAGAATAAAGAAAGAGGTCCATAAACAATTTGATGTGGGTTTTTTAAAGTTTTCTCTTATCCTTCATGTGTTTCAAACATTGTGTCGTTGCCGAAGAAAGATGGCAAAGTCAGAATGTGTGTTGATTATAGGGACTTGAACAGAGCAAGCCTTAAAGAAGATTTTCCGCTTCTTCATATTGACATTCTGGTTGATAATGGTGCTCATTCAAAAGTGTTTTCCTTCATGGATGGTTTTTCTGGATATAATCTAATCAAGATGGCACCAGAAGACATGGAGAAGGCAACTTTTATTACACCTTAGGGAACCTTTTGTTACAAAGTGATGCCATTTGGTTTGAAAAATGCAGGGGCAACGTATCAGAAAGCTATGGTCATTCTCTTTCATGACATGATACATTAAGAGATTGAAGTCCATGTTGATGATATGATTTCTAGATCCTAGACAGAAGAGGAACATCTTGTCCATCTACTGAAGATGTTTGAAATATTGAGAAAATTCATACTGAGGCTGAACCCTAACAAGTACACCTTCGATGTGAGATCAGGGAAGTTATTAGGCTTTGTTATAAGCAGAAGAGAAATTGAGGTTGATCCTGCTAAAATAAAAGTAATTCACGAAATTCCTGAACCAAGAACAAAAAAGTGGTTTGTGGTTTTCTTGGGAGGTTGAACTACATTGCTATATTCATCTCTCATCTTACATCCATATGTGAACCAATATTCAAGCTATTGAAAAAATATCAAGTGGTCAGGTGGAATGACAATTTCCAAGCGGCGTTTGATAAAATAAAAGAGTATCTACAGGAACCTCAGATTCTTTTGCCTTATGTGGAAGGCATGCCTTTGATAATGTATATGACAATGTTGGAAAATTCGATGGGCTACGTACTCGGTCAGCAGGAAGAGACAGGTAGGAAATAACATGCTATTTACTACCTGAGCAATAAATTTACCGATTGCGAGTCGAGGTACTCATTGATGGAATAGACTTGTTGGGCACTCGTGTGGACAACAAAATGTCTCAAACAATATATGCTAACTCACACTACTCTCTTGATATCCAAGATGGATCTAATTAAGTACATTTTTGAAAATCCATCTCTCACTAGAAGAGTAGCCCGTTGGCATATGATTTTAACTAAATATGATATCTATTATATTACCCAGAATGATATCAAGAGTAGCATATTGGCGAATTATCTTGCTCACCAACCTATGGAAGATGATTATCAGCCAATGAAGTTTGAATTTCCATATGAGGATATTTTGTACATGAGGGATTGTACATGAGGATATTTTGTGTGGATAAAAGCTACTATTGATTTGTGAATCAAGATCTTAGAAGTCTACGGGGATTCTTCTCTAGTAATCAGTTATGTCAATAGAGATTGGGAGATTCATCACCCTAATTTGATTATGTATCGAGAGCATGTTATGAAGTTAATCATGTACTTCGTTAAAATCATCTTCAAGCACATCATGAGGGAGGAGAATAACTTGGCGGATGCTTTGGCTACTCTGTCATCCATGTTTAAAGTCACATGGACGAATGAGGTCCCCTCTATCACTATCTTCAGGTTGGATGAACCAGCATTCTATTATGAGATAGAAGAAGAAGTTCATGAGAAGCCTTGGTTTTATGATATCAAAAGGTATCTTGAAACGAGCAAGAATATCTAGAGGATGCATCTATCATAGATAAGAAGACTTTGCACAAGTACTCAGCTAAGTTTTTCCTCAATGGTGGCGTTTTGTACAAGAGAAACTATGTCTTTGTTTTGCTCAGATGCATGGATAGACACGAAGCAAATAAGATCATAGAAGAGATACATGAAGGTTCCTTCGAAACGCATTCTAGTGGGCATACTATGGCCAAGAAAATATTAAGAGTAGTTTATTATTGGTCTACCATGGAAAACAATTGTTACAATCACTCCAGAATCTGTTACAAGTGTCAGATCTATGTCGATAAAATGCATGTGTTGCCCAGTCCACTGAATGTTTTGACTTCTCCTTGGCCATTTGCAATGTGGGGAATTGATATGATTGGACAGATTAAGATGACTGCTTCCAATGGGCGTCACTTTATTCTAGTTTCCATTGATTACTTCACCAAATGGGTCGAAGCTGCATCTTATGCTAACGTTACTAAGTAGGTGGTTACTCGTTTCATCAAGCAGAATATCAGTTGTCATTATGGGATTCCCGAAAAGATCATCACTGATAATGGATCAAATCTCAACAATAACATGATGAAAGATATGTGTGACAGTTTCAAAATAAAGCATCACAATTCTTCTCCATATCATCCAAAGATGAATGGTGAGGTTGAGGCAACAAATAAGAACATTAAGAAGATTGTGCAGAAAATGGCTGTGACCTATAAGGATTGGCATGAGATGTAATCATTCACATTGCATGGTTACTGTGATTTGTTGCATACTTCGACTGGGGCAACCTCGTTCACCTTGGAATACGGTATGTAAGCAGTCCTGCCTGTGGAAGTCGAGATTCCTTCTTTAAGGATCATGACAGATGTACAACTCGATGAAGCTGAGGGGGTTCAGAATAGACTTGATCAGTTGAATCTCATTGACGAGAAGAGATTGATAGTTATTTTCCACGGGAAGTTATACCAGAGAAGGATGAAGAAAGCTTTTGACAAGAAAGTGCATCCTAGAAATTTCCAAGCTAGTGATCTTATGCTGAAAAGGATCTTACCTCCCAACAATACAGATGCTCGGGGAAAATGGGCTCCGAATTATGAAGGACCATACGTTGTAAAGAAAGTCTTCTCAGGAGGATCCATGATACTTACAACTATGGGTGGAGATTATTTCCCTCACCCCGTCAACACAGATGTAGTTAAAAAATACTTTGCATGAAAAGACCTGTTAAGTCGACGAATTAGGCAAAAAAGGGGCGTCTCGGCAAAACCATAAAAAATAAATAAAGAGGTTCGGGAAAAAATTAGGGACAAAGAAAGAAGAATTTAAAATAATAAAAAGGAATTGTGTACACCCGCTAAGTTGAAAACCTGCAAAAGGAACCTTAGGCAAAAATGGATATCTCGGTTGATTGGAAACCCGAAAGGGCGATCCAGGAAAAATTTAGAGATTTAAAGTGAATGACTATGATTTGTATTGCACCTGTAACACTATTCTCCATCATAGTTGGGAAACTTGAAAGGATAAGGAATCAGTCCAATAAGTTTCTTCAAAAAGCAAGATATTAAGGAGCTTTGAGGTTATAAGAGTCATAACAGAGTCAGAATTCGACCAAAATTCGTCTTTACATTGCCATCTCTGTATCTCCTTTTTATGTTCTGTATGCAATTACCTATTTTTAGGAATTGCTTCTTGATGTAAATGCCTATTATAAGCCAATCAATCAATAAGATTCCCTTTTATCCAAAAGTTGAATATTTATTTTTACTGTTGTCATACCCCAAATTTTCCTTATGGATTTCTAAACTAATTCCTCATTAATGTTATTCTTTTATTGTTGACGAATTATCGTGGGGTATAAGTTGATAAAATGGGAGTATGTTTTAACAAAAGAGATCGTAGGCTTTCTAAATCAGAAAGACCCATGTAAGATTGATGATCCACTCGGGGGTTTGTACAAGTAAAAAGAGGGGTGTATTTTAATAAAGGGTTCATGGTTTTTTCTAAATAAGAAAAACCCGTATAATTTTATTTTAGGCCCATTAAGGATTATTTTGAGAGTTAGGCCCATTAAGGATTATTTTGAGAGTTAGGCCCATTAAGGTTTGTTAAAAGTTTGCTAATTAATGGAGAGAGGGTGTATTGTCTTAAATGGACCATCAAAATTTGATGGCCCATTATGACAATTTTGTTGGCCCAGTTCAAAATAGAAAGGGGGTGTGCGTTTTTCCTAAAAGAATTTGTTGCTACAATCTTTATTGGTCGGTCCATTAAGAGTTTTTTTCTAGACCCAATAGTTGGAAAATTTTGGCCCATTTATCAAAAAGTCTGCTTTGTTTTAAAAATTATTTTATTTTTGTGTATATTATTATTATTATTATTATTATTATTATTATTACATCCATTATTATTATTTTTAAATCTAATTAATCATAATTATTTTTTTTATTTTTTTAACACGTTGAGTGAGGTCAACCAAATCCTTTTAAGGATTTTTGAAACTTTAAGAGCCATGTTGTTCTTCTTTAGGCCCAGAAACCAGGCCCAATAAATTCACATTATACAGATTCAATGAAGAAAAATGAATCTATACAATAACCAGTCCAAGTACAAATTACAAAACCCTAATCTCAAATAAAATCTTTCTAAATAAATCACTAAATCAAATCGAATTCCTAAGACAGAATAAAATCTTATAATTCCTAACAAATTACAAATATAACGGCAATCATAAAACATATTCCTAATTTGTCTAAAACTTAAAAATATAAATAGAACCTAAAAAAGATTCTAAGAAAAGGAGGAATTTGAGAAGAATAAGTTGACAGAAAGAAGAAAAAAGAAGTTTAGGGATTCAATATCTCAAACCCTAAAGTTCATCGCCGCTACACGACCACCACTTTAGTATCTGCAAGAAAAAGAAGAAGAAGTGAGAGATCAGAAGGAGGATTCAGGAAATCAAAACTATATGACCAGTGTGATACGGTGGGAGAACTGACTGTGGTTTTGCGTTTGTTTTCGCAAATGTTTTGGTTGAGCAAGAGTCGCCACCGACTTTTTATTTTATCCTAAGGAAAGGTTTAAAAAGCACAGCAAAAACCTTTGATATATTTTCTTGGGTTCGGGGAGTAGATTATAGAAAGGGAAGGTATTAGCACCCTTTCTATCCATGGTTATCCATGGGCTCTTAGGTACTTGCTTAGATAAACTTGCCTTGGTTTTCAATTCTTTGAAAATGGTGCTTTGTGTGTGGTTTTGAAAAATGTTTTGAAAAAGATGCCTTGTCTAGGCAACCCTTGTAACAATTCTTTACTCGAATGTTTTACAAAAGGTGTTTGTCTTTTTGAAAAGATGTTTCAAGGTTTTTGAAAGTTTGTTTTGAAAGTGTTTGTGAAGTGTGGTTTGAAAAATAGGCAAGTGTTTTTGTTTTGCAAGTTGACAAGTACTTAAGAGCTATCTACCCTAAAGTTTCTCAAAGATTTTTGCTATGTTTTAACCCTTTTAACAATTTTGTTCCACCATTGCATTTGGTGGGCAATCTTGTGTTAGGATGTGGAAGGGACGGGCGCGGGTCATCGTTTAGACCATAATTGCAATGGTGCCAAGTATCTTTGGGAAATTTTCCTTTAAGGGACTTGATCATTTCTTAGGCAACTTTCGAAAGCGTCATCGAGGGACTATGATCATTTGATTGTTTGTTTTGTTTTTGCCCAAAGAGACCTAACATGCAATATGGCCCATTTATTGAAGGCAACAAGTGGAATACCCTAGGGGTACAAGTGTGATATGTGTTGTCCATTTTCATGCTTGATTATCTTGAAATTAGGTCAAACTATTTTTGTTCTTTTTATTTGCATACAAACCCTAATTCTATCATGGTATATTTAGAAAGCAATAAAGTGCGAAATTTAAAATTCCTAAGCTATTACAACACAATATGGGAAGGGGGGTACAAATGTTCAAATGGGGGGGTATTTGACAAGGAATTTAAACCTAGCTATTACATCAATTTGGAATTATTTACAAGATATTCAATTGCACAAATTAAATAGGAATAAGATAAACATACAAGATGCAAAAAGGGTTTTTATATGTATGAAAAAAAAAGTATTTTTTATGTCAAATAAACAAAATAAAAAAAAGTATTATTTTTTGAGTTTTTTATGTTTAGGGTAAAACCCTAATTTTATTAAGTAAAAGGTAATTATTTAATATGTACAAATATTTATTTATTATATACAAAAATAAAATAAAATAATGAAGTATATTTATAAAAAAGTATTTTTGAGGTCAAATATTAATAAAAGAAAAAATGTATATATTTTTGTATTATGTACTAAATATTCTAGTAAATATATATATATATATATATATATATATATATATATATATATATATATATATATATATATATATATATATATATATATATATATATATATATATATATATATATATATATATATATATATATATATATATATATATATATATATATATATATATATATATATATATATATATATATATATATATATATATATATATATATATATATATATATATATATATATATATATATATATTTGTATTATTTTCTAAATATGTATTATATATACAAAATAATAATATTTAATATTTATAAAAAAAAATTATATTTTATATAAAATGTTTTCAAGGGAGAAATAAAATAAAAATCAGAAATAAAATAAGTTTGCATTATTTTTGGTGTTTTTAAATAAAAGTATGCTCATGTATTTATTTATGTACAAATAACTATTCTAAACAAATAAATACCTATAAATTCAAAAATGGTGTGAAAAATATTTTTTATATTTTTAATATTATTAGCAAAAATAAATAAGTCAGAATAAAAAAGGAAAAGTCAAAAAATCATGAAAATAAGCACAATGGGCCACAGAGGTCTAAAAGCAAAAATGGGGTGTGAAAAGAAATAACAAAACAGGCCCAGTCCACCAAGTCTTTCTTCAACCTCTGGCCAGGAACACTGTCAAAAACGTGCGCCTGTACACTAATTCAAACATCTGGATTCCTTGACTTTTTGCACAAACTTACAACATAAGAAATGTTAATCATCAAGCCACGATTCTGAATATGTAAAGAACTCATCCTAACTCTCAGAAATGAGAGAGAATTTCATCATTCCCAAATCTTAACCTAACTTTTTATCAATATTCAGACCTTCAATTCTCACAACCTATGCAAAATAAATGGAAAGTAAAGGTATGTACAGTTTCAGGGGCATGAGTAGAACACTTCTTATTCACAAACTTAGAGCTAATGATGCCTACATTGGCAGATAGAAGTTCAAGAATATACCTGTTCAATTGAAGTTGTATCTAATGATGGAGGTACTTTCAGAGCAAGGTGATGATTGGTACAGCTTCCTTGATGTCCAGGGATGCTATTCCAAGTTTTACTTTGCTTTGAAACTAGCTGAATCGAGTTGTAGAACTCCACCTGCAAATCAGAAAAATGAAAATGGCCAAACTGAATAGAGGAGTTACAGTCCACTACTAATTCTTTGGATAGTTTGCATTGATGGTAGGGAAGGTGTTTGAACTGGTTTTGGCCAAGATGCACAATGGAAATGAGTTGTGGGATTCAAACTGCAGCAGGTGCTCTGTTTGGACAGTTTGAGGGTGATTCTGTGTTTGAGAGGGCAATGGAGGTGGATAGCTCGTGTTTCAGCTTGTGTTTGATGTTTAGAAAGTGTGTAACAAGTTTTGCTTAAGCTTGGTTTACAGGAAATGAGAGTTGTTGTACAAAATGCTATGTTTCTTCATACTTAAGCAAGAAAAGGTCGAGTTGGTTTTTAGACAGGTAGAGGCCCCCCTAATATGCTGCAAACCTTGGCATTGATCAGTGTAATTAGTCTAATAACTTGTGCCAAAGAGATTTGCCCTGTCCTTGCTTAGATTGTTAATTGACATAAAGTTCACTTTTGCAAAAATGGTTAAAATGCTTTATCTATTTTGGGATTAAACCACTATGCAATGCTTGAGCACAAAAAATATGGTCTTGGCACAAAGATTTTGCATTAAATTTATGAGTGTAAAAAGGATTTAGGGCTTGTAATCAAGGAATGCATGCTGATTTGAAAATTGCCTAAGTGTATGAACATGGAAATTGGTCATAACAAAAGTGAGTTTTTTCCATATTGCAAAATTCGATTCTCCCTAACCATGAGGTTGTTTGATGAGTTCTTGGACATTTTGGAAAGCTTGGAATGTGTACTACAATCCATATTTGAAATTTAAATCGAAATGCCAAGTGGAAGTATGTGAAAAATGGTCTTGAAGTTAGGTAAAAACCTTGCCTAAAATAGGTCAAATTTTCTCTAAGTTAAGAATGGTTTGGTACCCTTGTTCCAAAAATTGTAACTTGAGATACAAGCTTCTTTTGGGAAAACTTTGTGAATCAAAGTTGTATATTATGAAATAGGCTACAACTTTCATGTTTTGACTTTTGCTTGAATCCAAATAAATCTTGGTGAGAAAGTGGGGCAAAGTTAGGAAAAAATTAGTGTTTTTCATAACTTAGAAAAATTCTAAGTTATGAAAAATCTTCATTTCAAACCCTAATTTGCAATTTTGGATTTCTTGATGAACAAGTTTCATGATTTGGCATGTTTTGATGAAAAATGAATCTTGACATTTGATTTTGACCAAAAAGTCAAAGTTTGACTTTTCAGTATACAGTCAAAATTGATCAATTGACTGGGAAATTCAACTGTCAATCTTGTGCATTTGGGATCTTTTGAACTTGTTGAGCATGTCAAGACAATTCCATGGGGTCCTTGAGTCCATATGTGAGCTTGGTTTGCCATTGGATAGGTCAAACAGTCAAAAATTGCCTTTGTGCAGTCAAAACCCTAAAAATGACCATTTTGCCCTTTTGATGATCTGATCAAATTTCTTGTGGAATTGTGATCCAAACTTGATCAAATGGTCCATGTGAGTTCATAATGTTGATGTGGATCAATTTTCATGAGATTTGACAGTCAATTGGCCACAGTTGACTTTTTCCCCAATACAGCTAATTTCTAGGTCAACTGTCCAATTGACTGGGCAAGGTTTGGAATCAAGACTTGAAACTTGGTATGGATAAACTTGGGAGTCCAATATGAAGCATGAAAGTCATCTTAGGCATTTTTGGTCAAAACATCTTTGTGCAAACACAAACCCTAATTTGGGTCAACAGTGCAAGGAGAAGTCTTGAGCAGATGAAACCCTAACTGGATCTTGAGCTCAAAGGGCTTAGTGATGAGAAATCATTGAGAAATGAGAGGGCAAATTTTGGGGTACAACAACCAGTATCACGGCAAGAATGGTAACACGAATCACTTAGCTTTAGGGCTCTTAATCGTCTTTTGATGTTTGCATGATTGATGTTTGAATATTGTATTTTTGAAAATTTTGGGTTTTATAGGGTTAGGGTTCTTAGATCCTAGGGTTAGGGTTCTTAGGGTTGGTTGAAGATCAGTGTTAGGGTTCATAGTTTCTGCGTGTTCTGGGTTTTTGGATAGTTACGATTCATCAAAAACCCTTAGGTTTCTTAGGGTTCTACGAACCCATATGAAGATCTACGACGGGGGGCTTTGAATGTTTGAAGTTTCTGGTTAAATATCAATCGGAAAACTAGGAGAAGAGGTAGTTTGTGAAGGCTTTGGGTGGTGACCACCGGCTGCACAATTTCCGGCGCAGTGGAGTTCTAGAGAGAAGGCATAGCCTCTCTCTCTCTAGAATTTAAAAAGGGGTTTGTTATTTCGATATATAGAGAGGAAAGAAAAGAAAAAATAGGATCCCAGTCCAGTGATTTGCTTTTATAAACACTCCCTAGTTCTGCATTTGCGTGCCTATAAACTATACAGTGTTCTTCTCACTACAACCTTCAGATCCGTTTTTTTTGTTTTTCTAGGCCAACTTAATTCTTACCCCCTGGCGCTATTGGGCCAAGTCCAACATCTGGACTTGGGCCCTTGCTGACTAAACACCCCATATTTACTGATATGAATAAATATTCACCCCCTCCTATATGTGGGCCTGAATTCAACCTCTGAATTCAGGGCCCTACTTCCCATACCCCTCTGTTTTACTAGCTCAACACAAAATACACCCCATGTATCCCTATTTTCTAAGCCGTAATTCTAAACCCTTGTATCCTTGTGAATAAGGTAGATGAGTGGTGCCTAACACCTTCCCTTCGTTTAAGAACGAGTCAAAAAATCTAGAATATCTGACCAAATTAGGGTTATACTTTATATTCCCTTCCTAAAGATAAAAATTAAGGGTGGCGACTCTCGATTTAAAACTGGTTATTACAGTTGGCGACTCTGCTGGGGAATCAACCCTAGGGTTTAGAAGCCTCTCTCTTATATTTAGGGTTTTGTTTGTTTTTTTACTGATTTCAATATTTGCCTTTATTTATTCATTTGCTTACATTTATTATTTTGATCATATTAAACTTGATGGGATTATTTATTACTAAAAACAATATTTTTCAAAAACCCTTAGAAAGAAGGTCCGTCTATTAGCCAAAGGGATATATCAACCCTATGAGTTTATGTGACTACTTCTCCTAGAGTCGGTGGAATTTCGCAAAAGGAATACATCTCAAGAGACATCCTCTTGAGGGATAGGACTTTGGAATAAAATCTATGACTCTTTGTATAACCCTTAAACCAAAATCTTATGGTGAGACCTTTCATGACCCAGAGACGGAAGTTTCGGTCTGTAAAAAGTCTTCACTTAAGGGAGGCCCTTGTGCCTTTCCCTATAATGTTATCCATGATACCCTTAAGGAAACCATCTTATGGGGAGGTTAGAATATACGTAGGCCAAAACTAGGAACCTACCATCTAAGGATACTTTTCATGAAATCCTGTCATTAAGCCACATAATCATACATTCGTACATCTTGCATTTCATATATTCATTATCGTCCATTCCTTATTGTTTGTCTTATTCACAGAATCAAAAAAATAATAATCAAAGGTTCTTGGTGAAGTGTCCTAAAAATGAATGCCAAAGGGAAACAACTTGTTCGTATCAACACCATCAAGCCAGATATGACAAAAATCAAGGCTAAAAAAGGGAAACTATTTGAAAGATCTTTAAAGATCCTTACTCGCCGTTATGGGGATACACTTGAATTAACAAAAGTATAGGTACAATTAGATGTTGTTTCTACCCTAATTCAATTTTACGACCCTCCATTGAGATGCTTCACCTTCCAAGACTTTCAGCTAGCACCGACTCTGGAAAAATTTAATAGACTTTTGAATTTCTCTAAAGGGAAAACTTATGTTGGAATCGGGCAGACTATTGACGTCAGAATCTTGGTAGAGGGTTTAGGGATCCCTTATCCCGAATTATCACTCAATTACAAAAAAGAAGGTGATGTACGAGGGATTAAGAGATGCTACTTGGAGACTAAAGCTCTTTATTTTTCCAATAACAAAGAATGGGGGTCTGGTGTTGATTATTTAGGACTGCTTGTGTTTGGTGTAATCTTATTTCCACGGACTTTGGACTATATTGACCCTATGGCTATTAGTGTATTTTGGAGCGCAAAAGTTTTCAATACGGACTCAACTCCCGCTTTACTTGCTGATATTTATTATACACTTTATACTCGGCACGAAAAGGGGAGGGGTAATCTAAACGGTTGCATCCCACTCTTGTATTCTTTGTTTATGACACATCTCTACAAGGAAGATTACATGATTCTAAATCTGACAAGATATGAGTGGCCTCAAAAATTAAGGGCTCTTACTGCTAATTTTATGTTGTGGTATGCAAGGAAGTTGGACATTGGAGATGTTATCTATAGTTGCGGAGATTTTCCAAATGTTTTATTGATTGGATCACGTGGTTGCATTAATTACAACCCTACCTTGGCCCTAGGACAACTAGGGTATCCTTTGGAGGATAAACCCTCAGATGAACAAGTTCGACAATTGATCATTCATGACATGGGCAAGAACGGCCAAGAATTACTACAGTGGACTTCAATAGTTTTGATAATTTTTGTGGTAAAGGCATAATTTGCATCCAATAAGCTAACACGACGAAAAGGACACTATGAATCATTTGACATCTTCCTGCATAGTTCAGAAGTCTTGCAGACCAATGCTTGATTTTTGCGACAATGCGCTTAATCAACGGTCTACACTACTTAATAATTATTTTCCTGCTGCACATAAGAATACCAAAATACTTGAATGGTATTTCACCTGCAACAATTTTAATTTTATTAATTGAATTTTACAATTTTAAATTTTTTTAAAATTTCTAATTACTTTATCCATACACACCATAAAAGTGTGTTTGGATTATATAAGAAAAAGAATTTCAATTAAAATAATAGTAATTTATAAAATATTTTATTCAAATAAATTTAAGAAATTTTAAATTATTTGTATGTAAAAATTTGAAATTACTTATTATTAATCTCTTAAATTTTGTAAAATGTCCCTCATATTTTCTTAAATTGAACATCACAATTTTAAGTAAATTGCAAAGTAGTACCTAATAATTTTTAAGAATTTGTCCTTTAAATTTTCAAAAATTATAAATTGATCCTTCTTTTTAACAAAAAATACTTTATTGATTGATTCAAAAAACAAGAAAGAACAAGTGACCACAAAGGATCCAATTAGCCAAAATACACAACAACAAAAAAGACACCTAGAAACTAAGGCATAAGCAGATTGCTAATATGTCTCATAAGTCTAGGCTTATCCCAACACCGATAAACAATGGCATCCATAATTTTATTAACAGCAGTTTGTTTGGAAGTATCTTCACCAAAACATTTGTTTCTATTATATTTTATTGACTATGTTCAATAGTAGTTCAAGTAAAATAATAGTACTCCAATTACATTTAATTATCATTTATTAACGTTATAGGTTAGCCCTTTTCAATAAAGTGGCAGTAAATAAGTTTAAATATAATGTCTCTTAATTCTATTACCAGTATTCTTACACCATTTCTTAACGTTATAGGTTAGCCCTTTTCAATAAAGTGGCAGTAAATAAGTTTAAATATAATGTCTCTTAATTCTATTAGCAATATTCTTACACCATTTCTTACACTTATATTGTATTCATTATTCACAAATACAATAAACAATAACACACACGAAGAGTCAACAATAACGTGAACAATATCATAATTGTGAAAAGTGATTTTTAATGGAAAATAAAGTTGACTAATATATTATAAAAAAATAGTTAATAAAGTGGTGAAGTTAGTTAATAAACACTCAGATATTAAAAATAATTTTTAGTAGTAAAAAGTTGGTTAATGAAATGTAAAAGATTAGTTAATGATGTGATAAAGTTGACTAATAAATACCAAAATATTAAAGATAATTTTTAGTAGTATAATATAGTTGATTAATGAAATTTAAAAAGTTGATTAATAAGTGATGAAATTGATTAATAAATGTTCAGATATTAAAAATAATTTTGATAGTAAAACAAAGTTAGTTGATGAAATATAAAATATTGGTTAATGAAATTATGAAGTTGGTTAATTACACAATTTTATACTGATATCTCTTAATCTAAAAAATAAAATAAAAATAAAAAATAATAATTTTTAGGTATTTAAAAAAAAAATTATTATTATAATATTTTACTATTTACCGTATTGATGAACATTAAAATACAGTGTAATGTATGAATTGATGTAGATATTTTTCTTCTATTAGTGTTGGTTGTTGCAACTTGCATCTCTCTTTGCCGTAGTTTCTCTAACTATTACTATTATTTTATATCATCGATTTATATAAATCTCCTATTCTTTAACGAGATTATCTTATTGAGTTAATTACAATTTTGATCTTTATATTATATTTTTTTTATCCTCCTGTTTTAAAAACTTGTTTAGATAGTATTTCTATTTTAATTTTTGGAAGATTTTAGTCCATCATCAAATCTGAAAGTATTTTTGATGACATGGCAATAGATTTTGATGATGTGGTAATATTTGGAGAGTTTTATAATTATTTTATTTTTCTAGTTATTTTGTTTAATATTTTTAATTAGGTTAAATAATTAAAAAGTACTAAAAAACTTTTTTAATAAAAAATGTTTTAATATTTTAACATTTAGTTTTAAAACCTTCAGAAAAGATCGTTTATGTTCCCCAAAAATGAACATTAGAGCAATGGATTGTTCGTCATCTTCCACGATTTCTCCATAGCCATTCAGTATTGTCTTTTCCATAATGCATTTTTTATTTCGGCTTCACCGATTTTGCCATAGCCTTTCGCGATAATCTCTTTCACAATACATCTTCATCAACATTCTCATATCGTAACTCATCAGAGATTATCTTATTGAGTTAATTACAATTTTGATCTTTATATTATACTTTTTTTTATCCTCCTGTTTTAAAAACTTGTTTAGATAGTATTTCTATTTTAATTTTTGGAAGATTTTAGTCCATCATCAAATCTGAAAGTATTTTTGATGACATGGCAATAGATTTTGATGATGTGGTAATATTTGGAGAGTTTTATAATTATTTTATTTTTCTAGTTATTTTGTTTAATATTTTTAATTAGGTTAAATAATTAAAAAGTACTAAAAAACTTTTTTAATAAAAAATGTTTTAACATTTTAACATTTAGTTTTAAAACCTTCAGAAAAGATCGTTTATGTTCCCCAAAAATGAACATTAGAGCAATGGATTGTTCGTCATCTTCCACGATTTCTCCATAGCCATTCAGTATTGTCTTTTCCATAATGCATTTTTTATTTCGGCTTCACCGATTTTGCCATAGCCTTTCGCGATAATCTCTTTCACAATACATCTTCATCAACATTCTCATATCGTAACTCATCAAAGATGACGCTGCCCTCATATGTTTCAAGGTAACGTGTTATTTCTTCATGTTCTTGTTATTTAATGTTGTAGTAAATCATCAAAAGTGACGCCACCCTCATATGTTACAATAATGAGTTATTTAATGTTGCAGTAACGTGGTCCTTGTTATGTATGGTTATTTTATGTTGTTGTGGTCCTTGATGTGGTCCCTTATATATGTGCATTTGTTATTGTATATGTTTTGTGTAGGCCAGCTGAGACACAAACGACCAAACATAGAATACACCATATGGGAGAACTTGTCACTCATCCTGTATTGTGGTATGTTGATGAAACTGTGACTGAAATGGATTGGGACTGTGATGTTGACTTAATGTCATATATGGAAGTTGAATATATGATAAAAAGTGAAGGTCATTCGAATAAAAAGTGTCTTTGGTATTGCAACTTGGCATTCCAATGACGACTTTGCAATTTTTGGGGTGTCGAATGGTATTGACACGTATGCTGTTAATTTACTGTAGAAGATATGGGTGTGCAGGAGATAGGGTTTAACAAGGATACCGTGCTATCATATTATTGCTTGCATATGGTATAACAAGATCCCCTGTCATTATATTGCTAGCATATGGTATAACAAGAAGGATCTAGAGCAATTCGTTTCATCATACTATAGGTATCAAATCTTATACGCAATTTACTAATGTAATGTTAGCTTACCAATTGGAATTTACTAATGTTAACTATTTGCTAATGTATAGGCGGTCGACTGTGATGGCTACTTATAGACATATCATCTTGCCAACAAATGGACCTCAATTGTGGCCAAATGATGGACTTGATCCAATCAACCCTCCCATCGTTAGGAGAGCTATTGGTCGCTCTAAGAAGAAATGTAACAAGGTAAATGATGAGCATAGAAACACGAATACGTTGCCTCGAAATCTTCAAACTGTGAAATGCAAAAAAATGCGAAAATTTTGAACATACCAATTGAATATGCAAGGGGAAAAGGGTGATGCGTCCGAAAGTGCACGGAAATATCGAAGTAACATAAAAGATCTATGAACCGACAAAGACCAATATTAACCTACTGTTATCTATCGTCGCTTTGTAAAACTAAGGCTAATGAATAACTTATTAAGGGGAAACTAAGACTAGAATAAAAACTAAAATACAATTAAGTAAATATATAAGAAAAGAGAGGCTGGAATGTGGATTTCGTGTACCTCAGGGACTCTGGAATTCATTGGCGTTAGATTACAGCTAAATTTCTTTCAATAGAAAATACACGTTTAAAGACTAAACCTAACACTCTCGCGCTTATGGACAAAGTCACGCTCCCTAACCACGGGATTTTGCTCTCGCTTGCCCATTCTAATTACGAAAGATATTTTGAAAACTAAATAAATCCTAATAGATACCTAAAGCGCTCTCGCCCTATTTAGGATCGATGTCCCGTTCCCACTATTCAGTTAGACCCCTACGCTCTCGCAGTGTCGGTTTGAATCTTAGTTGATTTTCACTCTCGTGACAAACTATATTGATTAAACTTGGAAACAAAGACCAAAACCCAATTTTATGTAAAACTTTATCCAACTTCATTACCGAGTCCCATCGAAAATGATGGTCCTCACATATCGGACTCAAGACAATTTAGCTAGACATGGAAATAAGCGTAAACAATCTAAACATGGTATTTGCAATTAAAAACAATATGATAATTAATTTAAGAATGTGATAAACAACAACAACAATAATAATAATAATAATAATAATAATAATAATAATAATAATAATAATAATAATAATAATAATAATAATAATAATAATAATAATAATAATAATAATAATAAGCAATACGATAAAAACCTGTAAAAGTTGGGAATAAATTGCGAGACTTGAAAAAAATACGAAACTGAAATAACTTCTATTAATAACTTCGATGTGAGAAACTACCACTTTTACAAAGGTAATTTCTTCCTAAAACTACGAACAGCGCTTCCACGCAAAAACTTAGATGCTTTCTAAAACTATGAAACGGGTCTTATATAATGGTCCAATGTTGTAAACTCCTTCCGAAATCGTGAGAGAAGTAGTGGATATAAATCAGGGAAGTGGGAGAGGCTGGGATAGTTGGCTTCCATGTTTTCTGCTACTGCAGGCAAATGGAAACCACAATGAACTTTAAGTGGGCTGGTGACGTGGCTGGGTGCAATGGTGAATGCAATGCACCAAAAACTTGTAATTTTCTGCTCTTTTTATTCCATTTTTGCTCTTTTTTTGATTTTCTTGCATGGACGCTCTATAATCGACAAGTACCTAAAACACGAACGAAGCATGGCATAATACTACGGAAATATAATAAAAAGATATTAAATAGTATGTGAATCGGGTCTAAAAATATGATACCTTAGTCTGTACCGATATCCCTTGTGTCGCAACGAGGAGAATATGGGTCTTATAAGGAGTCATTAAGCACCAACAACCTTAGAACCTTAATTGACACAACTTGGCCTTTAGAACAGTAGCAGTATGCTACGCCCATTGAGGCTAAACTCTCGTGATGGTTCTGGCCGCAAGAAAAGATTGCGATGTTGGAGTTATGACCGATGGAGGGTAGTCAATGATATTGGGATCCTCTAAGAACCCGGTTACTTTGATTAGGACAGGTTGAACCCACCAACTTCAAGAGGGTAATACCTAGACCTCATGCTGGCCTAAACTCTAAGGGCTCTTTTGTGTGACTTGTGTGCCTTTGTACTTGCCTACTTGCATGCTTGTTAGCTGACACGTGAACTACTTACAGGTTTCGTTTATAGTCCTTAACTAGGACTCATGACAAGGTTTACCGAGTTTCTTGCAGGTTTCGTTTATAGTCCTTAATAGGGACTCATAACAGGGTTACTAAGTCTTGCAGGTTTTGTTTATAGTCCTTAACTAGGACTCATGACAAGGTTTACCAAATTTCTTGCAGGTTTTGTTTATAGTCCTTAATTGGGACTCATAACAAAGTATACTGAATTTCTTGCAGGGTCTGTTTATAGTCCTTAATTGGGACTCATAACAGGGTTTACCTACATCACCCCATGCATAGCATGACATCATACCATTGCATACATCCTAATCCATTTCAAGGATCTCAAGGGTTTGTGATGCAGGTCATGATGAACCAACTGTCCAGCAAGGGGCAAAGAGGGTTTATTTTCCTCTAACCAAGGTTGTCAGGGGCTATGACCCACTGGATATGGTGAGCCTTTGACCCTTGAAGAAGGATTCTCAACAACATGAAGTCCCTTCAATCAAGCTACCGGTTTCCAATTCTAACAAACTGTCTTGTTTATCCCTCGAGGTCCTTGAAAACATTGCATGCATATCATACATCTCATTGCATTGCAGGTATCCCTTTGACGAGTTGCTTACCCTTCTTCGCTGTTTATGTCAGCCGATCGTCATGAATCCTGAATCATCAACCGAGGCATCTATCAAGGCTCTTCAGGCGCAGAACGCCCAATTTCAGGCGCAGAACGCTCAATTTCAGGAGCTGATCAAGGGCTTGGCTCAGGGTCAACAAGAGTTGAAGACCATGCTTCTGAAGAAGACTAAGAAGAAGAAGAGGACTGTTTTGTTCAGCCCTAGACGCAGATCTGGGAATACACCGCAAACTGAAACTGAGAGGACAACCCCATCTGTGAGGGAAAGCAGTCACCATGAGAGAGAGGTGCCTAGTCCAGTGGTCTCCGACGACGAGACAGATTTCAACGACGAACAATACCCTCCGGCTGAGGACAAGTACAAACAGTTGGAGGATAGGTTGAAGGCTATGGAGGTTCAACAGGTACCTGGGCTGGATTTCGGAGATCTGGGTTTGTCAACTGGTGTGATCATCCCCCACAAGTTCAAAGCACCATCCTTCTCTAAGTATGACGGGGCGTCTTTTCCCAAGCTGCATCTAAGGTCCTATGTTCGGAAAATTCAACCGTACTCTGCGGACAAGAATTTGTGGATCCACTTCTTCCAGGAGAGTCTTTCAGGGACTCATCTCGAATGGTTCTATCAGCTGGATGGGACCAAGGTTCGTAACTGGGAGGAGTTGGCTACTGCTTTCTACAAGCAGTATCAATATAATGCCGACCTTGCTCCTACGCGTACCCAACTCCAGGGTATGTCGTTAGGATCAAGCGAAGGTTTTAAAGAATATGCGCAGAAATGGAGGGATCTTGCTGGAAGGGTACAACCACCTCTGACTGATCGGGAACTTGTCGATATGTTCTTGGGGACCCTGTCTGGGCCATTCTACAACCACCTAATTGGGAATTCGTCTGCTGGATTCACAGATCTTATCTTGACTGGAGAGCGAATAGAAGCTGGCATCCGGTCTGGGAAAATTCAAGAGGCTGCACCTTCTGATAAAAAGCCTCATCATGGAAAGAAAGAATCTAATGCTGTGCACGGTAAAAAGAGCCATCATGAGGTAGGGGCAATCCAGATCTCCAATCCTGGACCTGCTCAACAAGGACAGGGGCAGCAGCGCAAGGAGAAACGACAGTACACCAAAATCAACATGTCGCTGGATCAAGCACTGCAACAAATGTTGAAGGCAGGGCTGATCACCTTAAGGGCTCCTCTTCGGAATCCGAACACTTCTGCTCCTAACTATCATCCCAACGATAGGTGCGCATATCATTCAGATAGCCCGGGGCATACTACGGATAACTGCTGGCCTCTCAAGAACAAAATTCAAGACATGATCGACGCCGGGGAGATTCAGTTTGAAGTGCCTGAGATTCCGAACATAATCACTGCTCCGTTACCCAATCGTTGAAGACCTTTTGTTTATTTGAATTTCTGAGTTGTGTTTTTCTTTGCTTAAACAATTAATGTCATAGCAAACTCTTTTATTCTATTAATGCATCGCATATGTCTGTTTTTGGAATTAATACAATTGTTTTCATTATATTCAAAATTCTTTTCATATTTTTTCTGATGATCAACTCTTGGTTAATAATTCTGAGCCTCTTGAGGGAGGATGACGAAAATGATACCATAATCTACAGTATGCTTTTGAACAGACCCCGCTGATGAAGTGCAGGCATTGTTTCAATTCCTAAACACTGGAGTTATAAGGAAGATAATCCCTCGTCAACCCATCTGAGCCAAAGAAGTAGGAGTTTTATTTTCATTGAAACCCTTGATCATAACCTGGGGCAGGGTAGGCTTCTCAGTTGATCCGAGTGCATCACAAATGGCACCAAATGAGTTGTTCCAAAAACAAAAAGACAGTGATGGTTCAGAACAATCATAAGGACAGGCAGTCGTTATCAAAAAAAAAATCATCAATGAATAGCCCAAGAAGTCAAAACCTGTAAAAGGGACTTATAAAACTGGGGCATCCCGCTGACTGTAATTCCAAAAAGGAAACAGTTCAGGCAAAAAGAAAGGGATAACAAAGATAAAAAAGAAAGAGGTCTCACAAACCCTCAACAAAAACAAAGATGACTGCCTATCTGAAATAAATTGTCAACATTCGAACAATCACTGGTATACCAAGAGCAAAGACTCAACAAGGTCTAACGTATGATCAACTGAGTTTAGGTTTGGAGAACATCACGAAGAGCGGGTGGGTACAAATAATTTGAGCCTTTATCCTTTGTTTCTTAAACCGTGAACCAAGCCACGTTATAACCCTCAAAAGTCCTAGCTGAAGCATGGGTTAGCTCGAAAGCATACTGTTACGAAGGTATCCTGACTCCTTAAGGCCTACGGTAAATACGGAGTTGACATCACGTTTTACAAACAATCACTTGTTTTATGAAAAGAATGCATTTTCAAAATCTTTGAGACAGACATAAGCTTTGCATTTTTAACATAACTTGGTTTGCATATGACTTTTTGTTTGAACAGCATAGGAATTCGCATGACGAAAGTCTAATGATCAGGAGTATCTCCAATCAAGGGGCACGGCATGACCATGGTCTACCATCTGGGGCAGTTAAGTCAAGATCCAGAGAATCTCTCAAAAGGCCAAAAGCCTGGGGCAAATCTCCGCCTGAGTCACTTGGGGCATTCCAGCAACAAAGTTTGCACGATCAGACATCTTCTGGCAATATGGCAACACCAACAGCCAGGGGCAACTCCCTATATTCTAAGAGAACGGACATAGTCGAATACTACGCAAAATCAAAGACCCGCTAGGTTGACATACCTAGGCAAAAATAAGGGCTTCCCGACGAACCAAAAGGGTTCGGACAAAAATGAGGGATGAAATGGAAAAAATCTGTACACCCGGCAAGTCGAAAACCTGAAAAGGCGGCTTGAGCAAAAATGGGTATTGTGATCGGTGGATCTGGAACTGACTGTTTAACGCTGGTTCGCGAAATGTCGCGGAAGCAAGAGTCGCCACCGTCTTTTATTTTCTCCAAATGGAAAGGACAAAAGCACAGAAAAATTCCTTAAAAGAGATTGCTCTCGGTTCGGGAGGTAGGTTATAGAAAGGGAAGGTGTTAGCACCCTTTCTATCCATGGTTATCCATGGGCTCTTAGATACTTGCTCATTGTGTTTTCAAATTTGTTTGCTTGCTTTTCAATGTGGGTTTAAAAAAGTTTCTTTGAAAAATTTCAGATCGACTCATACGTCAGAGTGTTTGAAAAAATTTGCTTTGAAAGCTTTTGAAAAGTGTCAGTGTGAAAAGTCTTTTTTGAGTTTGTTTTGAGATTAGAGCAAGTATCCTTGAGAACCTACCTACCCTAAGGAATTCGTCTGTGTAGATGTCCTTTAAAGTAGTGCCATCCCACCATTGAGAGGTAGGTAGCACCACCGTTGGAGGTGTTCGGGTCAATTCGAGTTTTAGGGACATGGTGATCACCAGAGCAATGGGAAGACACCTTAGAAGCTACCCTCATGCCAGGTTCCCGGATCATGAGGACTTACTAAGACGTCCTCTACTCGACGATCACCTTTCGAAAGGCAACAGTGAGGCGTACCCTAGGGGTGGTGTGTGCGAATTTGTGTGTCAGTTTCAGTTATTCGTCTTGTCATGTTTGTTGTGTTCTACGCTTGATTTTAATTAGGACATTCATTCTTGCATGCTTTTTTAACAGTTATAAAGTTTGCGAGAAAAATAAATCTACGACTATTACAAAGGCGCGGGTCCACATCGCCAAAATTAAACCGGACCCGATTTGACGGAAAAATAAATAAAGCGAATAAAATAAGAGTGCAAGAAATAAAATTGTTACAAGGCTTTGGGACATGTACATAATTATAATAAGCGACAAAGTAAAATGCGCGAAACAAAATAATTAAAGCGACGGGCGTTGGACCCTTTTGCAAAATATTAAATTAATAAGGAATTAAAATAAAAAATGAAAAATTAAATGTTTTTGGTATTTTTGTGTTTTTTAAGATTTAAAAGAAAAAGAATTAATTAAAACAAAAAAATTGGATGTAAACCCTAATTCTAATGTTTTTTAAGTTATTAAGAAAAGATTGAATTTTTAACTTAATTTAAATCTACGTTATTTATATATATTTAATTATAAAAAAATAAAATAAATAGATAAATAATTATTACTGTGAAAAAAAAAGGGAAAAATATGAAAAGGAATCAAAATCGTTAATTAACCTAATTCTACATTTTTATATTTATTATGAAAAGAATTAAAATTGCAAAAATCCTAATTAAAACTAAATTCATTATATGTTAACTTATTTACAAAAAAATAATTATAATAAAAATATTTATTATTTTCTTTTTTTGGTCTTTTCTGATTTTTTATGATGTTTTTGTATTTTTTAAAATATAATTAATTAAATTAAGACAATTGAATAAAATAAAAATCACAATTAACAATAAAATAAAAATAAGTAAAAAAGGAAGAAATTGCAAACCAAGGGGGTTTCAGACCCAATATGGAGGTTTCAATTGTGAAATTCTGGTCCAAAATATCCTAAGTCCATTTGACTTTTTGAATGGTATGCTGAAGCGTTGACTGAGGTACATGGTACTCTTCAAATCTAAGCCTTTGGTTTGATCTCCAGGGGGACGTGTCAAGGCTTGGTCTGGGGTATATGATGCGTCTTCATACCAGTATTGCATGGGAACGTCTTTGGAAAAATATTGTTGAGAATGATACAGACCTGGGGTTCGAACCCAGGTCTTGGACTTTGCAAAGTGACACCTGCACCACTGAAGCACTTCAACGCGTTTATTATATTAGTAAGCAATAAATATAATAAAAGAAGATAACACGTGAATAAGTTAGACGCGTGAAATTCAAACCCACGTATCCCCCACTGCCACGAGTCCTTCTTCTTCCTTTTCCCTGAAACGTAAACATGAGGCAACGGTTTTCATAGCGTTGCCTAAGACCGTATATCAAAAAATAGCGAATAGACCCTCGACGCTCATAAATTGAGCGCGAGGGTTGGAATCTTTTCGTCTGGACGTGCTAAGTGTAGTGGCAATAGTCTTGAGCTCCAATTTTGCTTCGTCTCAAAAACCCCAAATGGGCAAGCCTGTAAACCCTAGAAACTGGCCATGGCAAAACCTTATATACAGCATGAAAATCCAATTAAATACAATGGTTAGCTTTAAAACTTTGTAAGGAACATGAATATACAATTAAAATGCAATGATCATGCTTCAAAACCAAAATACGATTAGGCAATTTTCTGGGTTCAGTTCACGTTCAATGTACCAATTCTTTGCGTTTGAATTGATGTTAGGGATTGGCACACGTTCAGGGAACCACAGTGAAGCTATTGAGACAAGAATGGAGGCTTGAATCGACCTCTAGAGTTGATTTCAGTTTTGAGTTTTTCAAGCAATTTTTCAATTGTGTAATGTCAATTGCTGCGCAGTTTTCAGTCCTTTTCCATTAGGTTTTGATTCAAGCATATGTAGTGAATAATTTAGGTCAACAAAACTGGCCAAAATCTCTTGCATTCAAGGATTCCAATATTTGATTTTCCTTAAGGATCTTCCATATCTTTTCATGTGTATTTTGTGCAAATCATATCCCAATGCTCCAAATCTTTCCAAATTGGCTTAGGCACGAATTATTGAGCCTAAAATGTGTACAAAAAGATTCATTAGGTCAAGTTAGATATTTTCTATATATTTAAATAATTTAAATGAATTAATATTAATATAAATTCAAATAAATAAATAAAAAATGAGAAAATACTTCCCTTTGGGCACAATGGTCGTGCCTAGGCTTGGAATGATGAATCATGGAAGAAAAGTAGGCCCATTGGCAATTTTAGACCATTTGAATCAAAGTTGACTTTTCAAAATTCCCAAAAATTTCCCAACTTCCACAAGGCATAACTTGCTCAATTTTTAAGCTTTTCACATGTTCTTGGACATTTTGGAGAGGTCTTTGAGTCCTTTAACCAATGCCTTTGGTCCCATGTCATTTTGATTTACCAATCTCAAGTTATGGCCTTTGACTTAAAGTCCCTTTTTGTTGACTTTTGAAAATGACCTATAATGTTGAAATTGATAACTTTTTGTGAGAGCATTTCTTGGACTTGGAATATGAAGATGAATTGTAGGAAATGTCTTTCTCTTCAAAATGAGCTTTGGATTGAATTTTTCTGATAATCCATGTGAAAGTTATGCCCTAGTCAATTTCAGTTGACTTTTTCAGCTGTCCAAATATAGTAACTTTTGCATCTTTGAGGGTTTTTGAGCCAAATTTTGAGAATCATGATCAAGCATTGATCAAATGATGTTTGTGGCTTCAAAATGATATGTTGACCAAAAATTTGAACTTTTGACTGTCAAATGACCATTTTGCCCCTACAGTTGACTGTAGTGCAATCTAGGGTTTTGACTGTGCAATTTTGAGCTGAATGCCTTGAAACTTGATATGAGGATGTTTGACCACATTTGTAGGCATATGAGACTTGATTGGGCCTTTGAAAACTTTCAATTCTTGATCAGAACACAAACCCTAGTTTTGACTGTATAGGAGACAGTTGAGCTGCACAAACCTTGGGGAATTTTGTGACTTGGCTTGGCAATTTCTTGAAGAATATGGGAGGGCAAATTTTGGGGTACAACAGTTGCCCCTGTTCAATCTTCTTAGACCTGAGGATGCAGATTGGCTGGCGTGCCTTTCGTAATCCGAGGGTAGAAGATGATTGGACACTAGAGTGCCCAGAAATTTGCGCTCACATAGTAGCAGTGATGATGGGGGAATGGGCTTATAGATGCCATTTAGAGATTGCTGGATAGGGTGATGGGCTTATAGATGCCATCTGGGCGTTGATCGCGTAGGAGATTCTTTAGCTAGAACCTGCATACCTGCAAAAAGAAAAAATGAGTACCTGACACGTTGCAGAAGCTGATTTTAGATGCTCGGTATAGATATGTCCTGACTGGTTACAGGAGCTGAGTCTGGAGCTTCAAACGCTGATGAATGAACCAGGGATGGTTACCGCCTTAGCATGAATGGTAAGAGAACCTTGGGCGACTTTAGCTTCAACAACGCTCGTTGAGAAAAATCTTGGCGGGAATTACCATCTTTGCAATATCGGGAAGAGAACCATAAGTAATTATAATCTGAAAGGAATGATCACCTCACACTCATCGTCGGAGAGGGAAACATCTGAAAAGGGCTTACCACCTCACACACCGTTGGAGAGGGAACCATAGGAGAATATCACCTCACACTCATCGTCGGAGAGGGAAACATCTAAAAAAAGGATTACTACCTCACACACCGTCGGAGAGGGAACCATAAGAGACTATCACCTCACACTCATCGTCGGAGAGGGAAACATCTGAAGGAGGACTTCTGGAAGCAGTATCAGAACGTCACCATATCTGGTTTACATCCGAAACTATATCTGGAAGGAAATCTGGAAGCAGCATCAGAACGTCACCATATCTGGATCATATCTGAAACTATATCTAGAAGGGAATCTGGAAGCAGCATCAGAACGACACCATCTTTGGATCATATCCGAAACTATATCTAGAAGGAAATCTGGAAGCAGCATCAGAACGTCACCATATCTGGGTCATATCCGAAACTATATCTAGAAGGAAATCTGGAAGCAGCATCAGAACGTCACCATCTCTGGGTCATATCCGAAACTATATCTAGAAGGAAATCTGGAAGCAGCATCAGAACGTCACCATCTCTGGGTCATATCCGAAACTATATCTAGAAGGAAATCTGGAAGCAGCATCAGAACGTCACCATCTCTGGGTCATATCCGAAACTATATCTAGAAGGAATTCTGGAAGCAGTATCAGAACGTCACCATGTCTGGATCATATCTGAAACTATATCGAGAAGGAAATCTGGAAGCAGCATCAGAACGTCACCATCTCTGGGTCATATCCGAAACTATATCTAGAAGGAATTCTGGAAGCAGTATCAGAACGTCACCATGTCTGGATCATATCTGAAACTATATCTAGAAGGAAATCTGGAAGCAGCATCAGAACGTCACCATATCTGGGTCATATCCGAAACTATATCTAGAAGGAAATCTGGAAGCAGCATCAGAACGTCACCATCTCTGGGTCATATCCGAAACTATATCTAGAAGGAAATCTGGAAGCAGCATCAGAACGTCACCATCTCTGGGTCATATCCGAAACTATATCTAGAAGGAAATCTGGAAGCAGTATCAGAACGTCACCATGTCTGGATCATATCTGAAACTATATCAAGAATGAATTGCGATAGTTGATAGTAGTCATTTTTGTATTGATCTTTTTCCTAAAAAGGCGAGACATAATTGGATGCAAAATCATGATGCATGAACTGTATGTCTTCAAAATCAATGAGATTCGTGTAGTATGATGCATACGCATGCTATAATGATGTATGTGACGTTTTATGAATGTATGTTTGTCTAAGAAAATAAATCCTTGACGGGTGCCGGGAAGTCGTATCCTGGGCTGATGTTGAAGAATAGTTGCAAGAATTCCAATAGACGAAGATAACTCCGTTGGGGAATAAACTTGGCGAATGGAGGATTCTGCGGGGAGAAAAAGATATTCTAGCGACCATGCTGGGAAGAAATACTCTGTGGGGAGAAAAGATACTCTAGTGACCATGCTGAGAAGCAATACCCTGTGGGGAGAAGGATGCCTTGCTGAGTGTTGATGATAACTTGCGGAGGATACCTTGCTGTATTGGAAGTATGAATGGATTTCGCTGGGGATAAGAAGATTCTGTCGACGACGCTCTTTCCGTGGCTTTTGGCTGAGGATAACCCAGTTATATCCTGTTAAGGAAATAACTCTTTAAATCAAGCCGGGCGACGCGTTCGTGCCTTGAGAGAGGTAAGCTTCCGTAACTTACTGGGGATAAGCTTACTGCTTGGGGAGATGATTCCAACTTTCCTGGGGAACTGGATTGGACTCTCCTGGGGAAGTTTTGGACTGCGTTGGCTATGTTCTTCAACGGAGCTTACCCTGATACCTTGGAGGACAGAACAATCAGATTGCTTAGACCATTCTTTATTGCCCCTGTTGATGTGGGAGAGGGAGACCTGTGAGGTGCTGATAGTGGTTGATGGACAAACCTTCTTCTGGTAGGCAGGTGATAAGATGACAGGACATAGTCGTACGCTTTGATCCCTAACTTTTGCCTGGACCGCCCTTTCGGGTTTTCAGTCCACCGGGATACCCATTTTTGCCCAAGCCGTCTTTTCAGGTTTTCGACTTGCCGGGTGTACAGATTTTTCATTTCATCCCTTCATTTTGCCCGAACCCTTTTGGTTCGCCGGGAAGCCCTAATTTTTGCCTAGGTATGTCAACCTAGCGGGTCTTTGATTGTGCGTAGTATTTTTTCGACTATGTCCGTGCTCAGAATGTTAGGGAGTTGCCCCTGTTTAGAAGTGTTTTGTCACCAAAAGGTGTTTGATCGGGCAAGATTTGTTGTTGAAATGCCGCAGTGACTCAGGCGGAGATTTGCCCCAGGCCATTTGGCCTTTGAGAGATTCTCCGAATCTTGATTGGACTGCCCCAGATGGTGGACTATGATCATGCCATGCCCCTTGGTGGGAAGAACTTTTGTTCACCAGATATTCTTCGTGCAAATTTTCCTGCTGTTCAAACAAAAAGTCATATGCAAGCAATGTTATATCAAAAATGCAAAGCTTATGTCTGTCTCGAAGATTTTTGAAAATGCATCTTTTCATAAAACAAGTGAATGTTTGTAGAACGTGATGTCAAACTCCGTATTTACCGTAGGCCTTCAGGAGTCAGGATACCTTTCGCGACAGTATGCTTTCGAACTAACCCATGCTTCAGCTAGGACTTTTAAGGGTTATAACGTGGCCTGGTTCACGGTTTTAAGAAACAAAGGATAAAGGCTCAAAGTATTTGTACCCACCCGCTCTTCGTGATGTTCTCCAAACCTAAACTCAGTTGACCGTGCGTTAGACCTTGCTTGAGTCTTTGCTTTGATGTTCCAATAATGGTCCAGATGTTGATAACTTATTTTGAATGGGCAGTCATCTTTGTTTTGGTTGAGGGTTTGTGAGACCTCTTTCTTTTTGATTTTGTTATCCCTATTTTTTGCCTGAACTGTTTCCTTTTTGGAATTACAGTCAGCGGGATGCCCCAGTTTCATAAGTCTCTTTTCATAGGTTTAGACTTTTTGGGCTTTTCATTTATGAATTTTCATGATGACTGCCTGTCCTTTTGATTGTTCTGAACCATCACTGTCTTTGTTCGTTTTGTAAAGATCTTCTCGGTGCCATTCGTTATGCACTTGGATCAACTGAGAGACTACCCTGCCCCAGGTTGTGATTAAGGGTTTTAACTTTCGAAAATAAAAACTCCTACTTCTTTGGCTCAGAGGGTTTGACGAGGGATTATCATCCTTATAACTCCAGTGTTTAGGGATTTGAAACAATGCCTGTACTTCATCAGCGGGGTCCGTTCAAAAGCATACTGTAAAGATCGTGGTATCGTTTTCGTCATCCTCCCTCAAGAGGCTTAGAATTTTAGATCCAGAGTTGACGTCAGAGAAAATATGAAAAGATATTTGAACATAATGAAAATAATTGTATTAATTTCCAAAACAGACATATGCGATGCATTAATAGAATAAAAGAGTTTGCTATGACATTAATTGTTTGTATAAGCAAAGAAAAGTACAACTCAAAAATTCAAATAAACAAAAGGCTTCAATGATTGGGCAACGGAGCAGTGATTATGTTTGGAGTCTCTGGCACTTCAAACTGAATCTCTCCAGCGTCGATCATATCTTGAATTTTGTTCTTGAGAGGCCAGCAGTTGTCCGTAGTATGCCCCGGGCTATCAGAATGATATGCGCACCTATCATTGGGATGATAATTGGGAGCAGAAGTGTTCGGATTCCGAAGAGGAGCCCTTAAAGTGATCAGCCCTGCCTTCAACATTTGTTGCAGTGCTTGATCTAACGACATGTTGAGTTTGGTATACTGTCGTTTCTCCTTGCGCTGCTGCCCCTGTCCTTGTTGAGCAGGTCCAGGATTGGAGATCTGGATTGCCCCTGCCTCATGACGGCTCTTTTTACCGTGCACAGCATTGGATTCTTTCTTTCCATGATGAGGCTTTTTATCAGAGGGTGCAGCCTCTTGAATTTTCCCAGATCGGATGCCAGCTTCTATTCGCTCTCCAGTCAAGATAAGATCTATGAATCCAGCAGACGAATTCCCAATTAGGTGGTTGTAGAACGGACCAGACAGGGTCCCCAAGAACATATCGACAAGTTCCCGATCGGTCAGAGGTGGTTGTACCCTTCCAGCAAGATCCCTCCATTTCTGCGCATATTCTTTAAAACCTTCACTTGACCCTAACGACCTACCCTGGAGTTGGGTACGCGTAGGAGCAAGGTCGGCATTATATTGATACTGCTTATAGAAAGCAGTAGCCAACTCCTCCCATTTACGAACTTTGGTCCCATCTAGCTGATAGAACCATTCGAGATGAGTCCCTGAAAGACTCTCCTGGAAGAAGTGGATCCATAAATTCTTGTCCACCGTATATGGCTGAATCTTCCGAACATAGGACCTTAGATGCAGCTTGGGGCAAGACGCCCCGTCATACTTAGTAAAGGATGGTGCTTTGAATTTCCGAGGAATAACCACACCAGTTGACAAACCCAGATCTCCGAAATCCAGCCCAGGTACCTGTTGAACCTCCATAGCCTTCAACCTATCCTCCAACTGTTTGTACTTGTCCTCAGCCGGAGGGTACTGTTCGTCGTCGAAATCGGTTTCATTGTCAGAGACCTCTGGACTGGGCACCCTTTCCTCTTGATGACTGCTTTTTCCCACAGATGGGGTTGTCCTCTCAGTTTCAATTTGCGGTGTATTCCCAGATCTGCGTCTAGGGCTGAACAAAACAGTCCTCTTCTTCTTCTTGTCCTTCTTCAAGAGCAGAGCCTTCAGATCTTGCTGCCCCTGGGTCAGATTCATGATCAGCTCTTGGAACTGGGCGTTCTGAGCCTGGAGATCCTTGATAGTCTGCTCGGCTGATGATTCAGGATTCATGACGAGCGGCTGAAATAAACAGCGGAGAAGGGTAAGCAACCTGTCAAAGGGATACCTGCAATGCAATGAGATGTATGACATGCATGTAATGTTTTCAAGGACCTCGCGGGATAAACAGAGAAATTGTTAGAGTTGAGAACCGGTAACTTGATTGAAGGAACTTCATGTTGTTGAGAGTCCTTCTTCAAGGGTCAAAGGCTCACCATATCCAGTGGGTCATAGCCCCTGACAACCTTAGCTAGAGGAAAATAAATCCTCTTTGCCCCTTGCTGGGTAATTGGTTCATCATGACCTGCATCACAAGCCCTTGAGATCCTTGAAATGGGTTAGGATGTATGCAATGGTATGCAATGGTATGATGTCATGCTATGCATGGGGTGATGTAGGTAAACCCTGCTATGAGTCCCCATTAAGGACTATAAACAGACCCTGCAAGAAATTCAGTATACTTTGTTATGAGTCCCAATTAAGGGCTATAAACAAAACCTGCAAGAGATCTAGTAAACCCTGTTATGAGTCCCAGTTAAGGACTATAAACAAAACCTGCAAGAAATTTGGTAAACCTTGTCATGAGTCCTAGTTAAGGACTATAAACAAAACCTGCAAGAAATTTAGTACCCTGTTATGAGTCCCAATTAAGGACTATAAACAAGACCTGCAAGAAGTTCATGTGTCAGCTAACAAGCATGCAAGTAGGCAAGTATAAAGGCACACAAGTCACACAAGAGAGACTCTTAGAGTTTAGGCCAGCATGGGGTCTGGGTATTACCCTCTTGAAGTTGGTGGGCTCAACCTGTCCTAATCAAAGTAACCGGGTTCTAAGGTTCCCAATATCACGGGATTGCTTTCATTGTTCATCGTTTCGATTTAGCCACTGAACTGGCGACCGAAATATTCCAGGAAAGCAACCCTCAATTGAGTGTAGTATCGAGTATCAACCAACCTCGGATTGCACCAAAGTCAGTTATCTCACTACCCTAAAGAGGCCAAGATAGTTCAATTAAGGTTCCTAAGGTCTGTTGATGCTTCACGACACCACGCGGAGGCCCCGTACTCTCCTTGACTGAACTCAAGGGTTACCGGTACACACCAAAGTGCCACATCAACGTAGCAGACTGTTTCAACCATGTCGGTATACCCCGCATAGTTCCCTCACAGTCTTGTTGCTACTTTCTAAGAAGGTATCCCCCAGATCCGGGTTAGGATCTATAGAACTCCCAAGCAACCCACAATAGTAAAGCAAGCAAAGAAAACAATTGAAAACATAGTTATGAGCTAGCCCTAAGGTACACCCCGCTTTAAGTTCTTCCCCAGCAGAGTCGCCAGTTCTGTGATCGGTGGATCTGGAACTGACTGTTTAACGCTGGTTCGCGAAATGTCGCGGAAGCAAGAGTCGCCACCGTCTTTTATTTTCTCCAAATGGAAAGGACAAAAGCACAGAAAAATTCCTTAAAAGAGATTGCTCTCGGTTCGGGAGGTAGGTTATAGAAAGGGAAGGTGTTAGCACCCTTTCTATCCATGGTTATCCATGGGCTCTTAGATACTTGCTCATTGTGTTTTCAAATTTGTTTGCTTGCTTTTCAATGTGGGTTTAAAAAAGTTTCTTTGAAAAATTTCAGATCGACTCATACGTCAGAGTGTTTGAAAAAATTTGCTTTGAAAGCTTTTGAAAAGTGTCAGTGTGAAAAGTCTTTTTTGAGTTTGTTTTGAGATTAGAGCAAGTATCCTTGAGAACCTACCTACCCTAAGGAATTCGTCTGTGTAGATGTCCTTTAAAGTAGTGCCATCCCACCATTGAGAGGTAGGTAGCACCACCGTTGGAGGTGTTCGGGTCAATTCGAGTTTTAGGGACATGGTGATCACCAGAGCAATGGGAAGACACCTTAGAAGCTACCCTCATGCCAGGTTCCCGGATCATGAGGACTTACTAAGACGTCCTCTACTCGACGATCACCTTTCGAAAGGCAACAGTGAGGCGTACCCTAGGGGTGGTGTGTGCGAATTTGTGTGTCAGTTTCAGTTATTCGTCTTGTCATGTTTGTTGTGTTCTACGCTTGATTTTAATTAGGACATTCATTCTTGCATGCTTTTTTAACAGTTATAAAGTTTGCGAGAAAAATAAATCTACGACTATTACAAAGGCGCGGGTCCACATCGCCAAAATTAAACCGGACCCGATTTGACGGAAAAATAAATAAAGCGAATAAAATAAGAGTGCAAGAAATAAAATTGTTACAAGGCTTTGGGACATGTACATAATTATAATAAGCGACAAAGTAAAATGCGCGAAACAAAATAATTAAAGCGACGGGCGTTGGACCCTTTTGCAAAATATTAAATTAATAAGGAATTAAAATAAAAAATGAAAAATTAAATGTTTTTGGTATTTTTGTGTTTTTTAAGATTTAAAAGAAAAAGAATTAATTAAAACAAAAAAATTGGATGTAAACCCTAATTCTAATGTTTTTTAAGTTATTAAGAAAAGATTGAATTTTTAACCTAATTTAAATCTACGTTATTTATATATATTTAATTATAAAAAAATAAAATAAATAGATAAATAATTATTACTGTGAAAAAAAAAGGGAAAAATATGAAAAGGAATCAAAATCGTTAATTAACCTAATTCTACATTTTTATATTTATTATGAAAAGAATTAAAATTGCAAAAATCCTAATTAAAACTAAATTCATTATATGTTAACTTATTTACAAAAAAATAATTATAATAAAAATATTTATTATTTTCTTTTTTTGGTCTTTTCTGATTTTTTATGATGTTTTTGTATTTTGTAAAATATAATTAATTAAATTAAGACAATTGAATAAAATAAAAATCACAATTAACAATAAAATAAAAATAAGTAAAAAAGGAAGAAATTGCAAACCAAGGGGGTTTCAGACCCAATATGGAGGTTTCAATTGTGAAATTCTGGCCCAAAATATCCTAAGTCCATTTGACTTTTTGAATGGTATGCTGAAGCGTTGACTGAGGTACATGGTACTCTTCAAATCTAAGCCTTTGGTTTGATCTCCAGGGGGACGTGTCAAGGCTTGGTCTGGGGTATATGATGCGTCTTCATACCAGTATTGCATGGGAACGTCTTTGGAAAAATATTGTTGAGAATGATACAGACCTGGGGTTCGAACCCAGGTCTTGGACTTTGCAAAGTGACACCTGCACCACTGAAGCACTTCAACGCGTTTATTATATTAGTAAGCAATAAATATAATAAAAGAAGATAACACGTGAATAAGTTAGACGCGCGAAATTCAAACCCACGTATCCCCCACTGCCACGAGTCCTTCTTCTTCCTTTTCCCTGAAACGTAAACATGAGGCAACGGTTTTCATAGCGTTGCCTAAGACCGTATATCAAAAAATAGCGAATAGACCCTCGACGCTCATAAATTGAGCGCGAGGGTTGGAATCTTTTCGTCTGGACGTGCTAAGTGTAGTGGCAATAGTCTTGAGCTCCAATTTTGCTTCGTCTCAAAAACCCCAAATGGGCAAGCCTGTAAACCCTAGAAACTGGCCATGGCAAAACCTTATATACAGCATGAAAATCCAATTAAATACAATGGTTAGCTTTAAAACTTTGTAAGGAACATGAATATACAATTAAAATGCAATGATCATGCTTCAAAACCAAAATACGATTAGGCAATTTTCTGGGTTCAGTTCACGTTCAATGTACCAATTCTTTGCGTTTGAATTGATGTTAGGGATTGGCACACGTTCAGGGAACCACAGTGAAGCTATTGAGACAAGAATGGAGGCTTGAATCGACCTCTAGAGTTGATTTCAGTTTTGAGTTTTTCAAGCAATTTTTCAATTGTGTAATGTCAATTGCTGCGCAGTTTTCAGTCCTTTTCCATTAGGTTTTGATTCAAGCATATGTAGTGAATAATTTAGGTCAACAAAACTGGCCAAAATCTCTTGCATTCAAGGATTCCAATATTTGATTTTCCTTAAGGATCTTCCATATCTTTTCATGTGTATTTTGTGCAAATCATATCCCAATGCTCCAAATCTTTCCAAATTGGCTTAGGCACGAATTATTGAGCCTAAAATGTGTACAAAAAGATTCATTAGGTCAAGTTAGATATTTTCTATATATTTAAATAATTTAAATGAATTAATATTAATATAAATTCAAATAAATAAATAAAAAATGAGAAAATACTTCCCTTTGGGCCCAATGGTCGTGCCTAGGCTTGGAATGATGAATCATGGAAGAAAAGTAGGCCCATTGGCAATTTTAGACCATTTGAATCAAAGTTGACTTTTCAAAATTCCCAAAAATTTCCCAACTTCCACAAGGCATAACTTGCTCAATTTTTAAGCTTTTCACATGTTCTTGGACATTTTGGAGAGGTCTTTGAGTCCTTTAACCAATGCCTTTGGTCCCATGTCATTTTGATTTACCAATCTCAAGTTATGGCCTTTGACTTAAAGTCCCTTTTTGTTGACTTTTGAAAATGACCTATAATGTTGAAATTGATAACTTTTTGTGAGAGCATTTCTTGGACTTGGAATATGAAGATGAATTGTAGGAAATGTCTTTCTCTTCAAAATGAGCTTTGGATGGAATTTTTCTGATAATCCATGTGAAAGTTATGCCCTAGTCAATTTCAGTTGACTTTTTCAGCTGTCCAAATATAGTAACTTTTGCATCTTTGAGGGTTTTTGAGCCAAATTTTGAGAATCATGATCAAGCATTGATCAAATGATGTTTGTGGCTTCAAAATGATATGTTGACCAAAAATTTGAACTTTTGACTGTCAAATGACCATTTTGCCCCTACAGTTGACTGTAGTGCAATCTAGGGTTTTGACTGTGCAATTTTGAGCTGAATGCCTTGAAACTTGATATGAGGATGTTTGACCACATTTGTAGGCATATGAGACTTGATTGGGCCTTTGAAAACTTTCAATTCTTGATCAGAACACAAACCCTAGTTTTGACTGTATAGGAGACAGTTGAGCTGCACAAACCTTGGGGAATTTTGTGACTTGGCTTGGCAATTTCTTGAAGAATATGGGAGGGCAAATTTTGGGGTACAACAGGTATCCCGGTGGACTGAAAACCCGGAAGGGCAGTCCAGGCAAAAGTTAGGGATTAAAGCGTACGACTATGTCCTGCCAGAATAAGGTTTGTCCATCAACAACTTTCAGCATCCCACAGGGGCCTCCCCCATAGAAACAGGGGCAATAAAGAATGGTCTAAGCAATCTGATTGTTCTATCCTCCAAGGTATCAGGGTAGGTTCCGTGGAAGAACATAACCAATACAGTTCAAAACTTCCCCAGAGAATCCAATCCAATTCCTCAGGAAAGATGGAATTCATATCCCCAAGCAGTAAGCTTATCCCCAGTAAGATTCTGGAAGCTTACCCCCTCGCAGAGCACGAACGCGTCGTCCGGCTTGATTTAAAGAGTTATTTCCTCAATAGGATATAACTGGGTTATCCTCAGCCAAAAGCCACGGAAAGAGCGTCCTCGATACAGTCTTCTTACCCCAGCGAAGTCCATCAATACTTCCAACAACAAGGATATCCTCAGCAAATTACTATCAACAATCAGCAAGGCATCCCTCTTCCCACAGAGTATTACTTCCCAGCATGGCCGCTAGAGTATCTTTTCTCCCCGCAGAATCCTCCATTCGCCAAGTTTATTCCCCAACGGAGTTATCTTCGCCTATTGGAATTCTTGCAACTATTCTTCAACATCAGCCCAGGAGTGACTTCCCGGCACCCGTCAAGGATTTACTTTCCTAGACAAATATACATTCATAAACATCACATTTTCATATATCATAGCATGCATATGCATCATATTACACGAATCTCATTAATTTTGAAGACATACAGTTCATGCATCATGATTTTGCATACAATTATGTTTTGCCTTTTCAGGAAAGGGATCAATACAAAAATGATTACTATCAACTATCGCAATTCCTTCTAGATATAGTTTCAGATATGACCCAGGCATGGTGACGTTCTGACACTGCTTCCAGAGTTCCTTCTAGATATAGTTTCAGATATGATCCAGAGATGGTGACGTTCTGATACTGCTTCCAGATTTCCTTCTAGATATAGTTTCAGATATGATCCAGAGATGGTGATGTTCTGATACTGCTTCCAGATTTCCTTCTAGATATAGTTTCAGATATGATCCAGAGATGGTGACGTCCTGATACTGCTTCCAGATTTCCTTCTAGATATAGTTTCAGATGTAAACCAGATATGGTGACGTTCTGATACTGCTTCCAGATTTCCTTCTAGATATAGTTTCAGATATGATCCAGAGATGGTGATGTTCTGATACTGCTTCCAGAGTTCCTTCTAGATATAGTTTCAGATATGACCCAGGCATGGTGACGTTCTGACACTGCTTCCAGAGTTCCTTCTAGATATAGTTTCAGATATGATCCAGAGATGGTGACGTTCTGATACTGCTTCCAGATTTCCTTCTAGATATAGTTTCAGATATGATCCAGAGATGGTGATGTTCTGATACTGCTTCCAGATTTCCTTCTAGATATAGTTTCAGATATGACCCAGATATGGTGACGTTCTGATGCTGCTTCCAGAGTTCCTTCTAGATATAGTTTCAGATGTAAACCAGATATGGTGACGTTCTGATACTGCTTCCAGATTTCCTTCTAGATATAGTTTCAGATATGATCCAGAGATGGTGATGTTCTGATACTGCTTCCAGAGTTCCTTCTAGATATAGTTTCAGATATGACCCAGACATGGTGACGTTCTGAAACTGCTTCCAGAGTTCCTTCTAGATATAGTTTCAGATATGATCCAGAGATGGTGACGTTCTGATACTGCTTCCAGATTTCCTTCTAGATATAGTTTCAGATATGATCCAGAGATGGTGATGTTCTGATACTGCTTCCAGATTTCCTTCTAGATATAGTTTCAGATATGACCCAGATGATGGTGACGTTCTGATACTGCTTCCAAATATCCTTCTAGATATAGTTTCAGATATGACCCAGATATGGTGACGTTCTGATGCTGCTTCCAGAGTTCCTTCTAGATATAGTTTCAGATATGACCCAGATATGGCGACGTTCTGACACTTATTCCAGTTGAAGATATTCCAAGACCTTCTCTGGTTCAGTCAGATCGACCCTAAGATCTCCCTGATGCTTATCCAGTTGAAGATATTTCAAGACCTTGTCCGGTTCAGTTAAATCGACCCTAAGATTTTCCTGATGCTTATCCAGTCAAAGGCCTCTCTGGTTCAGTCAGATCGACCCTAAGATCTCCCTGATGCTTATCCAGTTGAAGATATTCCAAGACCTTGTCCGGTTCAGTTAAATCGACCCTAAGATTTTCCTGATGCTTATCCAGTCAAAGGCCTCTCTGGTTCAGTCAGATCGACCCTAAGATCTCCCTGATTCTTATCCCAGTAGAAGACATCCAAGATTTTTTCTCAACGAGCGTTGTTGAAGTTAAAATCACCCAGATTTTTCTCAACGAGCGTTGTTGAAGTTAAAGTCACCCAAGATTTTTTCTCAACGAGCGTTGTTGAAGTTAAAGTCGCCCAAGGTTCTCTTACCATTCATGCTAAGGTAGTAACCATCCCTGGTTCTTTCATCGCCGTTTGAAGCTCCAGACTCAGCTCCTGTAACCAGTCAGGACACATCTATACCAGGCATCTAAAAATCAGCTCCTGCAACGTGTCAGGTACTCATTTTCTGTTTTGCAGGTATACAGGTTCTCGCCAAGGAATCTCTTACGCAATCAAACATCCAGATGGCATCTATAAGCCCATTCCCCCATCATTGCTAACATGTGAGCGCAAATTTCTGGGCACTCTAGTGTCCAATCATCTTCTACCCTCGAATTACGAAAGGCACGTCAGCCAATCTGCATCCTCAGGTCTAAGAAGATTGAACAGGGGCAACTGTTGTACCCCAAAATTTGCCCTCCCATATTCTTCAAGAAATTGCCAAGCCAAGTCACAAAATTCCCCAAGGGTTGCACAGTGCAAAGGTTTCCTATACAGTCAAAATTAGGGTTTTGAGTCTGATCAAGAAAAGGAAGTGTTCAAAGGCTCAATCAAGTCTCATATGCTTACAAACATGGTCAAGCATCCTCATATCAAGTTTCAGGGCATTCAGCTCAAAATTGCACAGTCAAAACACTAAATTGCACTACAGTCAACTGTAGGGGCAAAATGGTCATTTGGCAGTCAAAAGTTCAAATTTTTGGTCAACATATCATTTTGAAGCCACAAACATCATTTTATAAATGCTTGATCATGATTCTCAAAATTTGGCTCAGAAAATCATCAAGATGCAAAAGTTTCCTTATTTGGATAGCTGAAAAAGTCAACTGAAATTGACCAGGGCATAACTTTCACATGGATTATCAGAAAAATTCCATCCAAAGCTCATTTTGAAGAGAAAGACATTTCCTACAACTCATATTCATACTTCAAGTCCAAGAAATGCTCTCACAAAAAGTTATCAATTTCAACATTATAGGTCATTTTCAAAAGTCAACAAAAAGGGACTTTAAGTCAAAGGCCATAACTTGAGATTGGAAAATCAAAATGACATGGGACCAAAGGCATTGGTTAAAGGACTCAAAGACCTTTCCAAAATGTCCAAGAACATGAGAAAAGCTTAAAAATTGGGCAAGTTATGCCTTGTAGAAGTTGGAAAATTTTTTTGAAATGGCAAAAGTCAACTATCCTTGAAACTTCAATTTTTGACAAAAGGGCCCACTTTCTTCCACTTGATTCAGCCTTGTCATGCCATACACGTGTCCCATGATTAATTTCAAGATCAAACATTGATTTTTCTATTTTATTTAATTTTTGATAATTTAATTCATTTTAAATCTTTAAAAATTCAAATAAAATTTAAAAGTCAATGGAATAGTGTCATTTGAATTTGGATAGCTTCCATATATCATGTACCAGCTCACAAACTTATGCTAGGGTTAGATTGTACACCAAGTCTTGGTTTTGCTAAAAAAGGGGAAAGTTGGTTAATGGTGAAAAGCCTAGGACTAGTTCTCTCATGGGCATGAATCAAGGCCAGCTAATGACCTAATTCTCTTCTCTCATAAGTATGGAGTCAAACCCTAATCACAAGACACAAAATGCTGCGCTCAAAAACTCATTGAAAACTTGGAATTTTGACTAAAAAAAACTCAATTCTGAAATCATGGTTAGAGGTGGATTCAAAGCCTAATTCCTTTTCCAAAAGCTTCCTTGGCAATTCCTGAACATATTCCAATCCCTAACATCAACTCAAGCCCCAGGAATTGGTATATAGAACCTCCCCTGTACAGCAAAAAAGTGATGATCGTGTTTTCAGTTTTAGACATCCTCATTGCATTTTAATTGTACATTCATGTTCCTTGTCAAGTTTTGAAACTAACCATCATGTTTAATTAAGTTTTTGTGCTATATACACGATGATGCCATGAGTGAAGTTTAGGGTTTTCAGAGGTGGAATTTGGGGCTTTTGCAAAGAGGAAAAATCAGGACTCCAAACCACCATCGTTCAATTTGGCATGCTTGGACGAAGAAGAAGCCATGGTCGCGATTAATTTATGATTTACATAGCTCTAATCGCTATTTTCTCTAAAGCGACCTTAAACCACGCTTAAGAAACCGTTGCCATATGGTTTTGTTTTCAGGGAACGTGAAGAAGACGACATCGTGTCAACCAGTGATTCGTGGGTTTAAAAATTGGCGCGTTGACTCCCACTAATTTTGCTTTTCTTTTATATTGTTTAATTGTTATTATGTATTAACAATGCACCAAATGGCGTAGTGGTCCAGGTGTTGGCTGGTGAGGTGCAAGACCTGGGTTCGAGTCCCAGGTCTGAATAATTTCAATATTACTTTTCTATGTTAATTCCCATGCAGGCACAACATTGTGGATCACCATACGCTTGCCATCTCAAGCCGTCCACGCGTCTAGCACGTTCAAATCAAGGGCAGGGATTAAAGGACACCCATAAACCCCAGTCAACGCACCACAGGCTAGTCAGGAAAGTCAAAAAGATCAAGGACTTGTTGGGCCAGACTGCTAAGGCCTACACCTCCTAATTTGGGACTGAAACCCCCTGGTTTGCACTTTTCATTACATTTCATTTTTTTTTTTTTATTTTCTTTATCGTTTTCATTAAATTAATTATTATTTTTTACAAATATACAAAAATGCCTAAAAATCAGAAAAGACAAAAATGTGATAAATAATTTTTATTATTTCCTTATACATAAATTAACATGTAAATAAATTCAATTTAAATTAGGGTTTGCAATATTAGTTCTTTTTTCCATAAAAAAATCCAAAAATATAGCATTAGGTTTAATGACTTTTTATTCCTTTTAATTTTCCTTGTTTTTTGCCATAATATTAGTGATTTTCATAATTAAACTTGTAAACTAATTAGGGTTGCATTTAGGTTAGATTTTAATACTTTCTTAATAACTAAAAATCCAAAAATATAGCATTAGGTTTAATGACTTTTTATTCCTTTTAATTTTCCTTGTTTTTTGCCATAATATTAGTGATTTTCATAATTAAACTTGTAAACTAATTAGGGTTGCATTCAGGTTAAATTTTAATACTTTCATAATAAACTTAAAAATAATTAGAACTAGGTTTAACATTTCATTTTGGTTTTTAATTAATTCCTTTTTATTAAATCTCAAAAAACACAAAAATACTAAAAAACATTTTCTTTTAATTCTTAATTTTAATTCCTTATTAATAATATTTTGCAAAAGGGTCCAACGCCCTCGTTCGTAATTTATTTTATTCGCACATTTGTTTATTTCATTTAAATAATTATGTATCTCTCCCAAATCCGTGTAAACGATTGCTCGCACTTTTATTTCTTTCGCTTTATTTACTTTCCGTCAAATCGGGTCCGGTTTAATTTTGGGCGATGTGGACCCGCGCCATTTGTAATAGTCTTAGATTTACTTTTCCCGCAACTTTTAACTGTTAACAAAAGCATGAAAGAATGTATGGACTTAAAATAAAATCAAGCGTAGAACACCAATGAACATGACAAGACAAATATCAATGAAAACGATACACGAATCGCACACACCACCCCTAGGGTACGCCTCACTGTTGCCTTGCCTTCGAAAGGTGATCGTCGAGTAGAGGATGTCTTAGTAAGTCCTCATGATCCGGGAACCTGGCATGAGGGTAGCTTCTAAGGTGTCTTCCCATTGCTCTGGTGATCACCATGTCCCTACAAACTCGAATTGACCCGAACACCTCCAACGGTGGTGCTACCTACCTCTCAATGGTGGGATGGCACTACTTTAAAGGACATTTACACAGACGAATTCCTTAGGGTAGGTAGGTTCTCAAGGATACTTGCTCTCTTCAAAACAAAATCAAAACATACTTTTCACACCAACACATTTTCAAAAGCTTTCAAAGCAAATTTTTCAAACACTCTGACGTACGAGTCGAACTGAAATTTTTCAAAGAAACTTTTAAAACCCACATTGAAAAGCAAACAAAATATTTTGAAAACACATTGAGCAAGTACCTAAGAGCCCATGGATAACCATGGATAGAAAGGGTGCTAACACCTTCCCTTTCTATAACCTACCTCCCGAACCGAGAGCAATCTCTTTAAGGAATTTTTCTGTGCTTTTGTCCTTTCCTATTGGAGAAAATAAAAGACGGTGGCGACTCTTGCTTCCGCGACATTTCGCGAACCAGCGTTAAACAGTCAGTTCCAGATCCACCGATCACAGAACTGGCGACTCTGCTGGGGACCCTTTATAAAGTGAGGTGTACCTTAGGGCTAGGTCATAACTGTGTTTTCAATTGTATTGCTTTGCTTGCTTTAAAATTGTGGGTTGCATCGGAGTTACATAGATCCTAACCCGGATCTGGGGGTACCTTGTTTAGGTAGCATAAGCTGTGAGGGACCTGTCCGGCGTAGACCGACACGGGTGAAGCAGTGGCTACGTTGGTGTGGCACCTTAGTCTGTACCGATATCCCTTGTGTCGCAACGAGGAGAATATGGGTCTTCTAAGGAGTCATTAAGCACCAACAACCTTAGAACCTTAATTGACACAACTTGGCCTTTAGAACAGTAGCAGTATGCTACGCCCATTGAGGCTAAACTCTCGTGATGGTTCTGGCCGCAAGAAAAGATTGCGATGTTGGAGTTATGACCGATGGAGGGTAGTCAATGATATTGGGATCCTCTAAGAACCCGGTTACTTTGATTAGGACAGGTTGAACCCACCAACTTCAAGAGGGTAATACCTAGACCTCATGCTGGCCTAAACTCTAAGGGCTCTTTTGTGTGACTTGTGTGCCTTTGTACTTGCCTACTTGCATGCTTGTTAGCTGACACGTGAACTACTTACATGTTTCGTTTATAGTCCTTAACTAGGACTCATGACAAGGTTTACCGAGTTTCTTGCAGGTTTCGTTTATAGTCCTTAATAGGGACTCATAACAGGGTTACTAAGTCTTGCAGGTTTTGTTTATAGTCCTTAACTAGGACTCATGACAAGGTTTACCAAATTTCTTGCAGGTTTTGTTTATAGTCCTTAATTGGGACTCATAACAAAGTATACTGAATTTCTTGCAGGGTCTGTTTATAGTCCTTAATTGGGACTCATAACAGGGTTTACCTACATCACCCCATGCATAGCATGACATCATACCATTGCATACATCCTAATCCATTTCAAGGATCTCAAGGGTTTGTGATGCAGGTCATGATGAACCAACTGTCCAGCAAGGGGCAAAGAGGGTTTATTTTCCTCTAACCAAGGTTGTCAGGGGCTATGACCCACTGGATATGGTGAGCCTTTGACCCTTGAAGAAGGATTCTCAACAACATGAAGTCCCTTCAATCAAGCTACCGGTTTCCAATTCTAACAAACTGTCTTGTTTATCCCTCGAGGTCCTTGAAAACATTGCATGCATATCATACATCTCATTGCATTGCAGGTATCCCTTTGACGAGTTGCTTACCCTTCTTCGCTGTTTATGTCAGCCGATCGTCATGAATCCTGAATCATCAACCGAGGCATCTATCAAGGCTCTTCAGGCGCAGAACGCCCAATTTCAGGCGCAGAACGCTCAATTTCAGGAGCTGATCAAGGGCTTGGCTCAGGGGCAACAAGAGTTGAAGACCATGCTTCTGAAGAAGACTAAGAAGAAGAAGAGGACTGTTTTGTTCAGCCCTAGACGCAGATCTGGGAATACACCGCAAACTGAAACTGAGAGGACAACCCCATCTGTGAGGGAAAGCAGTCACCATGAGAGAGAGGTGCCTAGTCCAGTGGTCTCCGACGACGAGACAGATTTCAACGACGAACAATACCCTCCGGCTGAGGACAAGTACAAACAGTTGGAGGATAGGTTGAAGGCTATGGAGGTTCAACAGGTACCTGGGCTGGATTTCGGAGATCTGGGTTTGTCAACTGGTGTGATCATCCCCCACAAGTTCAAAGCACCATCCTTCTCTAAGTATGACGGGGCGTCTTGTCCCAAGCTGCATCTAAGGTCCTATGTTCGGAAAATTCAACCGTACTCTGCGGACAAGAATTTGTGGATCCACTTCTTCCAGGAGAGTCTTTCAGGGACTCATCTCGAATGGTTCTATCAGCTGGATGGGACCAAGGTTCGTAACTGGGAGGAGTTGGCTACTGCTTTCTACAAGCAGTATCAATATAATGCCGACCTTGCTCCTACGCGTACCCAACTCCAGGGTATGTCGTTAGGATCAAGCGAAGGTTTTAAAGAATATGCGCAGAAATGGAGGGATCTTGCTGGAAGGGTACAACCACCTCTGACTGGTCGGGAACTTGTCGATATGTTCTTGGGGACCCTGTCTGGGCCATTCTACAACCACCTAATTGGGAATTCGTCTGCTGGATTCACAGATCTTATCTTGACTGGAGAGCGAATAGAAGCTGGCATCCGGTCTGGGAAAATTCAAGAGGCTGCACCTTCTGATAAAAAGCCTCATCATGGAAAGAAAGAATCTAATGCTGTGCACGGTAAAAAGAGCCATCATGAGGTAGGGGCAATCCAGATCTCCAATCCTGGACCTGCTCAACAAGGACAGGGGCAGCAGCGCAAGGAGTAACGACAGTACACCAAAATCAACATGTCGCTGGATCAAGCACTGCAACAAATGTTGAAGGCAGGGCTGATCACCTTAAGGGCTCCTCTTCGGAATCCGAACACTTCTGCTCCTAACTATCATCCCAACGATAGGTGCGCATATCATTCAGATAGCCCGGGGCATACTACGGATAACTGCTGGCCTCTCAAGAACAAAATTCAAGACATGATCGACGTCGGGGAGATTCAGTTTGAAGTGCCTGAGACTCCGAACATAATCAATGCTCCGTTACCCAATCGTTGAAGACCTTTTGTTTATTTGAATTTCTGAGTTGTGTTTTTCTTTGCTTAAACAATTAATGTCATAGCAAACTCTTTTATTCTATTAATGCATCGCATATGTCTGTTTTTGGAATTAATACAATTGTTTTCATTATATTCAAAATTCTTTTCATATTTTTTCTGATGATCAACTCTTGGTTAATAATTCTGAGCCTCTTGAGGGAGGATGACGAAAATGATACCATAATCTACAGTATGCTTTTGAACAGACCCCGCTGATGAAGTGCAGGCATTGTTTCAATTCCTAAACACTGGAGTTATAAGGAAGATAATCCCTCGTCAACCCATCTGAGCCAAAGAAGTAGGAGTTTTATTTTCATTGAAACCCTTGATCATAACCTGGGGCAGGGTAGGCTTCTCAGTTGATCCGAGTGCATCACAAATGGCACCAAATGAGTTGTTCCAAAAACAAAAAGACAGTGATGGTTCAGAACAATCATAAGGACAGGCAGTCGTTATCAAAAAAAAATCATCAATGAATAGCCCAAGAAGTCAAAACCTGTAAAAGGGACTTATAAAACTGGGGCATCCCGCTGACTGTAATTCCAAAAAGGAAACAGTTCAGGCAAAAAGAAAGGGATAACAAAGATAAAAAAGAAAGAGGTCTCACAAACCCTCAACAAAAACAAAGATGACTGCCTATCTGAAATAAATTGTCAACATTCGAACCATCACTGGTATACCAAGAGCAAAGACTCAACAAGGTCTAACGTATGATCAACTGAGTTTAGGTTTGGAGAATATCACGAAGAGCGGGTGGGTACAAATAATTTGAGCCTTTATCCTTTGTTTCTTAAACCGTGAACCAAGCCACGTTATAACCCTCAAAAGTCCTAGCTGAAGCATGGGTTAGCTTGAAAGCATACTGTTACGAAGGTATCCTGACTCCTTAAGGCCTACGGTAAATACGGAGTTGACATCACGTTTTACAAACAATCACTTGTTTTATGAAAATAATGCATTTTCAAAATCTTTGAGACAGACATAAGCTTTGCATTTTTAACATAACTTGGTTTGCATATGACTTTTTGTTTGAACAGCATAGGAATTTGCATGACGAAAGTCTAATGATCAGGAGTATCTCCAATCAAGGGGCACGGCATGACCATGGTCTACCATCTGGGGCAGTTAAGTCAAGATCCAGAGAATCTCTCAAAAGGCCAAAAGCCTGGGGCAAATCTCCGCCTGAGTCACTTGGGGCATTCCAGCAACAAAGTTTGCACGATCAGACATCTTCTGGCAATATGGCAACACCAACAGCCAGGGGCAACTCCCTATATTCTAAGAGAACGGACATAGTCGAATACTACGCAAAATCAAAGACCCGCTAGGTTGACATACCTAGGCAAAAATAAGGGCTTCCCGACGAACCAAAAGGGTTCGGACAAAAATGAGGGATGAAATGGAAAAAATCTGTACACCCGGCAAGTCGAAAACCTGAAAAGGCGGCTTGAGCAAAAATGGGTATCCCGGTGGACTGAAAACCCGGAAGGGCAGTCCAGGCAAAAGTTAGGGATTAAAGCGTACGACTATGTCCTGCCAGAATAAGGTTTGTCCATCAACAACTTTCAGCATCCCACAGGGGCCTCCCCCATAGAAACAGGGGCAATAAAGAATGGTCTAAGCAATCTGATTGTTCTATCCTCCAAGGTATCAGGGTAGGTTCCGTGGAAGAACATAACCAATACAGTTCAAAACTTCCCCAGAGAATCCAATCCAATTCCTCAGGAAAGATGGAATTCATATCCCCAAGCAGTAAGCTTATCCCCAGTAAGATTCTGGAAGCTTACCCCCTCGCAGAGCACGAACGCATCGTCCGGCTTGATTTAAAGAGTTATTTCCTCAATAGGATATAACTGGGTTATCCTCAGCCAAAAGCCACGGAAAGAGCGTCCTCGATACAGTCTTCTTACCCCAGCGAAGTCCATCAATACTTCCAACAACAAGGATATCCTCAGAAAATTACTATCAACAATCAGCAAGGCATCCCTCTTCCCACAGAGTATTACTTCCCAGCATGGCCGCTAGAGTATCTTTTCTCCCTGCAGAATCCTCCATTCGCCAAGTTTATTCCCCAACGGAGTTATCTTCGCCTATTGGAATTCTTGCAACTATTCTTCAACATCAGCCCAGGAGTGACTTCCCGGCACCCGTCAAGGATTTACTTTCCTAGACAAATATACATTCATAAACATCACATTTTCATACATCATAGCATGCATATGCATCATATTACACGAATCTCATTAATTTTGAAGACATACAGTTCATGCATCATGATTTTGCATACAATTATGTTTTGCCTTTTCAGGAAAGGGATCAATACAAAAATGATTACTATCAACTATCGCAATTCCTTCTAGATATAGTTTCAGATATGACCCAGGCATGGTGACGTTCTGACACTGCTTCCAGAGTTCCTTCTAGATATAGTTTCAGATATGATCCAGAGATGGTGACGTTCTGATACTGCTTCCAGATTTCCTTCTAGATATAGTTTCAGATATGATCCAGAGATGGTGATGTTCTGATACTGCTTCCAGATTTCCTTCTAGATATAGTTTCAGATATGATCCAGAGATGGTGACGTCCTGATACTGCTTCCAGATTTCCTTCTAGATATAGTTTCAGATGTAAACCAGATATGGTGACGTTCTGATACTGCTTCCAGATTTCCTTCTAGATATAGTTTCAGATATGATCCAGAGATGGTGATGTTCTGATACTGCTTCCAGAGTTCCTTCTAGATATAGTTTCAGATATGACCCAGGCATGGTGACGTTCTGACACTGCTTCCAGAGTTCCTTCTAGATATAGTTTCAGATATGATCCAGAGATGGTGACGTTCTGATACTGCTTCCAGATTTCCTTCTAGATATAGTTTCAGATATGATCCAGAGATGGTGATGTTCTGATACTGCTTCCAGATTTCCTTCTAGATATAGTTTCAGATATGACCCAGATATGGTGACGTTCTGATGCTGCTTCCAGAGTTCCTTCTAGATATAGTTTCAGATGTAAACCAGATATGGTGACGTTCTGATACTGCTTCCAGATTTCCTTCTAGATATAGTTTCAGATATGATCCAGAGATGGTGATGTTCTGATACTGCTTCCAGAGTTCCTTCTAGATATAGTTTCAGATATGACCCAGGTATGGTGACGTTCTGACACTGCTTCCAGAGTTCCTTCTAGATATAGTTTCAGATATGATCCAGAGATGGTGACGTTCTGATACTGCTTCCAGATTTCCTTCTAGATATAGTTTCAGATATGATCCAGAGATGGTGATGTTCTGATACTGCTTCCAGATTTCCTTCTAGATATAGTTTCAGATATGACCCAGATGATGGTGACGTTCTGATACTGCTTCCAAATATCCTTCTAGATATAGTTTCAGATATGACCCAGATATGGTGACGTTCTGATGCTGCTTCCAGAGTTCCTTCTAGATATAGTTTCAGATATGACCTAGATATGGCGACGTTCTGACACTTATTCCAGTTGAAGATATTCCAAGACCTTCTCTGGTTCAGTCAGATCGACCCTAAGATCTCCCTGATGCTTATCCAGTTGAAGATATTTCAAGACCTTGTCCGGTTCAGTTAAATCGACCCTAAGATTTTCCTGATGCTTATCCAGTCAAAGGCCTCTCTGGTTCAGTCAGATCGACCCTAATATCTCCCTGATGCTTATCCAGTTGAAGATATTCCAAGACCTTGTCCGGTTCAGTTAAATCGACCCTAAGATTTTCCTGATGCTTATCCAGTCAAAGGCCTCTCTGGTTCAGTCAGATCGACCCTAAGATCTCCCTGATGCTTATCCAGTTGAAGATATTTCAAGACCTTGTCCGGTTCAGTTAAATCGACCCTAAGATTTTCCTGATGCTTATCCAATCAAAGGCCTCTCTGGTTCAGTCAGATCGACCCTAAGATCTCCCTGATGCTTATCCAGTTGAAGATATTCCAAGACCTTGTCCGGTTCAGTTAAATCGACCCTAAGATTTTCCTGATGCTTATCCAGTCAAAGGCCTCTCTGGTTCAGTCAGATCGACCCTAAGATCTCCCTGATGCTTATCCAGTTGAAGATATTCCAAGACCTTGTCCGGTTTAGTTAAATCGACCCTAAGATTTTCCTGATGCTTATCCAGTCAAAGGCCTCTCTGGTTCAGTCAGATCGACCCTAAGATCTCCCTGATTCTTATCCCAGTAGAAGACATCCAAGATTTTTTCTCAACGAGCATTGTTGAAGTTAAAATCACCCAGATTTTTCTCAACGAGCGTTGTTGAAGTTAAAGTCACCCAAGATTTTTTCTCAACGAGCGTTGTTGAAGTTAAAGTCGCCCAAGGTTCTCTTACCATTCATGCTAAGGTAGTAACCATCCCTGGTTCTTTCATCGCCGTTTGAAGCTCCAGACTCAGCTCTTGTAACCAGTCAGGACACATCTATACCAGGCATCTAAAAATCAGCTCCTGCAACGTGTCAGGTACTCATTTTCTGTTTTGCAGGTATACAGGTTCTCGCCAAGGAATCTCTTACGCAATCAAACATCCAGATGGCATCTATAAGCCCATTCCCCCATCATTGCTAACATGTGAGCGCAAATTTCTGGGCACTCTAGTGTCCAATCATCTTCTACCCTCGGATTACGAAAGGCACGTCAGCCAATCTGCATCCTCAGGTCTAAGAAGATTGAACAGGGGCAACTGTTGTACCCCAAAATTTTCCCTCCCATATTCTTCAAGAAATTGCCAAGCCAAGTCACAAAATTCCCCAAGGGTTGCACAGTGCAAAGGTTTCCTATACAGTCAAAATTAGGGTTTTGAGTCTGATCAAGAAAAGGAAGTGTTCAAAGGCTCAATCAAGTCTCATATGCTTACAAACATGGTCAAGCATCCTCATATCAAGTTTCAGGGCATTCAGCTCAAAATTGCACAGTCAAAACACTAAATTGCACTACAGTCAACTGTAGGGGCAAAATGGTCATTTGGCAGTCAAAAGTTCAAATTTTTGGTCAACATATCATTTTGAAGCCACAAACATCATTTTATAAATGCTTGATCATGATTCTCAAAATTTGGCTCAGAAAATCATCAAGATGCAAAAGTTTCCTTATTTGGATAGCTGAAAAAGTCAACTGAAATTGACCAGGGCATAACTTTCACATGGATTATCAGAAAAATTCCATCCAAAGCTCATTTTGAAGAGAAAGACATTTCCTACAACTCATCTTCATACTTCAAGTCCAAGAAATGCTCTCACAAAAAGTTATCAATTTCAACATTATAGGTCATTTTCAAAAGTCAACAAAAAGGGACTTTAAGTCAAAGGCCATAACTTGAGATTGGAAAATCAAAATGACATGGGACCAAAGGCATTGGTTAAAGGACTCAAAGACCTTTCCAAAATGTCCAAGAACATGAGAAAAGCTTTAAAATTGAGCAAGTTATGCATTGTAGAAGTTGGAAAAATTTTGTGAAATGGCAAAAGTCAACTATCCTTGAAACTTCAATTTTTGACAAAAGGGCCCACTTTCTTCCACTTGATTCAGCCTTGTCATGCCATACACGTGTCCCATGATTAATTTCAAGATCAAACATTGATTTTTCTATTTTATTTAATTTTTGATAATTTAATTCATTTTAAATCTTTAAAAATTCAAATAAAATTTAAAAGTCAATGGAATAGTGTCATTTGAATTTGGATAGCTTCCATATATCATGTACCAGCTCACAAACTTATGCTAGGGTTAGATTGTACACCAAGTCTTGGTTTTGCTAAAAAAGGGGAAAGTTGGTTAATGGTGAAAAGCCTAGGACTAGTTCTCTCATGGGCATGAATCAAGGCCAGCTAATGACCTAATTCTCTTCTCTCATAAGTATGGAGTCAAACCCTAATCACAAGACACAAAATGCTGCGCTCAAAAACTCATTGAAAACTTGGAATTTTGACTAAAAAAAACTCAATTCTGAAATCATGGTTAGAGGTGGATTCAAAGCCTAATTCCTTTTCCAAAAGCTTCCTTGGCAATTCCTGAACATATTCCAATCCCTAACATCAACTCAAGCCCCAGGAATTGGTATATAGAACCTCCCCTGTACAGCAAAAAAGTGATGATCGTGTTTTCAGTTTTAGACATCCTCATTGCATTTTAATTGTACATTCATGTTCCTTGTCAAGTTTTGAAACTAACCATCATGTTTAATTAAGTTTTTGTGCTATATACACGATGATGCCATGAGTGAAGTTTAGGGTTTTCAGAGGTGGAATTTGGGGCTTTTGCAAAGAGGAAAAATCAGGACTCCAAACCACCATCGTTCAATTTGGCATGCTTGTACGAAGAAGAAGCCATGGTCGCGATTAATTTATGAGTTACATAGCTCTAATCGCTATTTTCTCTAAAGCGACCTTAAACCACGCTTAAGAAACCGTTGCCATATGGTTTTGTTTTCAGGGAACGTGAAGAAGACGACATCGTGTCAACCAGTGATTCGTGGGTTTAAAAATTGGCGCGTTGACTCCCACTAATTTTGCTTTTCTTTTATATTGTTTAATTGTTATTATGTATTAACAATGCACCAAATGGCGTAGTGGTCCAGGTGTTGGCTGGTGAGGTGCAAGACCTGGGTTCGAGTCCCAGGTCTGAATAATTTCAATATTACTTTTCTATGTTAATTCCCATGCAGGCACAACATTGTGGATCACCATACGCTTGCCATCTCAAGCCGTCCACGCGTCTAGCACGTTCAAATCAAGGGCAGGGATTAAAGGACACCCATAAACCCCAGTCAACGCACCACAGGCTAGTCAGGAAAGTCAAAAAGATCAAGGACTTGTTGGGCCAGACTGCTAAGGCCTACACCTTCTAATTTGGGACTGAAACCCCCTGGTTTGCACTTTTCATTACATTTCATTTTTTTTTTTTTATTTTCTTTATCGTTTTCATTAAATTAATTATTATTTTTTACAAATATACAAAAATGCCTAAAAATCAGAAAAGACAAAAATGTGATAAATAATTTTTATTATTTCCTTATACATAAATTAACATGTAAATAAATTCAATTTAAATTAGGGTTTGCAATATTAGTTCTTTTTTCCATAAAAAAATCCAAAAATATAGCATTAGGTTTAATGACTTTTTATTCCTTTTAATTTTCCTTGTTTTTTGCCATAATATTAGTGATTTTCATAATTAAACTTGTAAACTAATTAGGGTTGCATTTAGGTTAGATTTTAATACTTTCTTAATAACTAAAAATCCAAAAATATAGCATTAGGTTTAATGACTTTTTATTCCTTTTAATTTTCCTTGTTTTTTTCCATAATATTAGTGATTTTCATAATTAAACTTGTAAACTAATTAGGGTTGCATTCAGGTTAAATTTTAATACTTTCATAATAAACTTAAAAATAATTAGAACTAGGTTTAACATTTCATTTTGGTTTTTAATTAATTCCTTTTTATTAAATCTCAAAAAACACAAAAATACTAAAAAACATTTTCTTTTAATTCTTAATTTTAATTCCTTATTAATAATATTTTGCAAAAGGGTCCAACGCCCTCGTTCGTAATTTATTTTATTCGCACATTTGTTTATTTCATTTAAATAATTATGTATCTCTCCCAAATCCGTGTAAACGATTGCTCGCACTTTTATTTCTTTCGCTTTATTTACTTTCCGTCAAATCGGGTCCGGTTTAATTTTGGGCGATGTGGACCCGCGCCATTTGTAATAGTCTTAGATTTACTTTTCCCGCAACTTTTAACTGTTAACAAAAGCATGAAAGAATGTATGGACTTAAAATAAAATCAAGCGTAGAACACCAATGAACATGACAAGACAAATATCAATGAAAACGATACACGAATCGCACACACCACCCCTAGGGTACGCCTCACTGTTGCCTTGCCTTCGAAAGGTGATCGTCGAGTAGAGGATGTCTTAGTAAGTCCTCATGATCCGGGAACCTGGCATGAGGGTAGCTTCTAAGGTGTCTTCCCATTGCTCTGGTGATCACCATGTCCCTACAAACTCGAATTGACCCGAACACCTCCAACGGTGGTGCTACCTACCTCTTAATGGTGGGATGGCACTACTTTAAAGGACATTTACACAGACGAATTCCTTAGGGTAGGTAGGTTCTCAAGGATACTTGCTCTCTTCAAAACAAAATCAAAACATACTTTTCACACCAACACATTTTCAAAAGCTTTCAAAGCAAATTTTTCAAACACTCTGACGTACGAGTCGAACTGAAATTTTTCAAAGAAACTTTTAAAACCCACATTGAAAAGCAAACAAAATATTTTGAAAACACATTGAGCAAGTACCTAAGAGCCCATGGATAACCATGGATAGAAAGGGTGCTAACACCTTCCCTTTCTATAACCTACCTCCCGAACCGAGAGCAATCTCTTTAAGGAATTTTTCTGTGCTTTTGTCCTTTCCTATTGGAGAAAATAAAAGACGGTGGCGACTCTTGCTTCCGCGACATTTCGCGAACCAGCGTTAAACAGTCAGTTCCAGATCCACCGATCACAGAACTGGCGACTCTGCTGGGGACCCTTTATAAAGTGAGGTGTACCTTAGGGCTAGGTCATAACTGTGTTTTCAATTGTATTGCTTTGCTTGCTTTAAAATTGTGGGTTGCATCGGAGTTACATAGATCCTAACCCGGATCTGGGGGTACCTTGTTTAGGTAGCATAAGCTGTGAGGGACCTGTCCGGCGTAGACCGACACGGGTGAAGCAGTGGCTACGTTGGTGTGGCACCTTAGTCTGTACCGATATCCCTTGTGTCGCAACGAGGAGAATATGGGTCTTCTAAGGAGTCATTAAGCACCAACAACCTTAGAACCTTAATTGACACAACTTGGCCTTTAGAACAGTAGCAGTATGCTACGCCCATTGAGGCTAAACTCTCGTGATGGTTCTGGCCGCAAGAAAAGATTGCGATGTTGGAGTTATGACCGATGGAGGGTAGTCAATGATATTGGGATCCTCTAAGAACCCGGTTACTTTGATTAGGACAGGTTGAACCCACCAACTTCAAGAGGGTAATACCTAGACCTCATGCTGGCCTAAACTCTAAGGGCTCTTTTGTGTGACTTGTGTGCCTTTGTACTTGCCTACTTGCATGCTTGTTAGCTGACACGTGAACTACTTACAGGTTTCGTTTATAGTCCTTAACTAGGACTCATGACAAGGTTTACCGAGTTTCTTGCAGGTTTCGTTTATAGTCCTTAATAGGGACTCATAACAGGGTTACTAAGTCTTGCAGGTTTTGTTTATAGTCCTTAACTAGGACTCATGACAAGGTTTACCAAATTTCTTGCAGGTTTTGTTTATAGTCCTTAATTGGGACTCATAACAAAGTATACTGAATTTCTTGCAGGGTCTGTTTATAGTCCTTAATTGGGACTCATAACAGGGTTTACCTACATCACCCCATGCATAGCATGACATCATACCATTGCATACATCCTAATCCATTTCAAGGATCTCAAGGGTTTGTGATGCAGGTCATGATGAACCAACTGTCCAGCAAGGGGCAAAGAGGGTTTATTTTCCTCTAACCAAGGTTGTCAGGGGCTATGACCCACTGGATATGGTGAGCCTTTGACCCTTGAAGAAGGATTCTCAACAACATGAAGTCCCTTCAATCAAGCTACCGGTTTCCAATTCTAACAAACTGTCTTGTTTATCCCTCGAGGTCCTTGAAAACATTGCATGCATATCATACATCTCATTGCATTGCAGGTATCCCTTTGACGAGTTGCTTACCCTTCTTCGCTGTTTATGTCAGCCGATCGTCATGAATCCTGAATCATCAACCGAGGCATCTATCAAGGCTCTTCAGGCGCAGAACGCCCAATTTCAGGCGCAGAACGCTCAATTTCAGGAGCTGATCAAGGGCTTGGCTCAGGGTCAACAAGAGTTGAAGACCATGCTTCTGAAGAAGACTAAGAAGAAGAAGAGGACTGTTTTGTTCAGCCCTAGACGCAGATCTGGGAATACACCGCAAACTGAAACTGAGAGGACAACCCCATCTGTGAGGGAAAGCAGTCACCATGAGAGAGAGGTGCCTAGTCCAGTGGTCTCCGACGACGAGACAGATTTCAACGACGAACAATACCCTCCGGCTGAGGACAAGTACAAACAGTTGGAGGATAGGTTGAAGGCTATGGAGGTTCAACAGGTACCTGGGCTGGATTTCGGAGATCTGGGTTTGTCAACTGGTGTGATCATCCCCCACAAGTTCAAAGCACCATCCTTCTCTAAGTATGACGGGGCGTCTTGTCCCAAGCTGCATCTAAGGTCCTATGTTCGGAAAATTCAACCGTACTCTGCGGACAAGAATTTGTGGATCCACTTCTTCCAGGAGAGTCTTTCAGGGACTCATCTCGAATGGTTCTATCAGCTGGATGGGACCAAGGTTCGTAACTGGGAGGAGTTGGCTACTGCTTTCTACAAGCAGTATCAATATAATGCCGACCTTGCTCCTACGCGTACCCAACTCCAGGGTATGTCGTTAGGATCAAGCGAAGGTTTTAAAGAATATGCGCAGAAATGGAGGGATCTTGCTGGAAGGGTACAACCACCTCTGACTGATCGGGAACTTGTCGATATGTTCTTGGGGACCCTGTCTGGGCCATTCTACAACCACCTAATTGGGAATTCGTCTGCTGGATTCACAGATCTTATCTTGACTGGAGAGCGAATAGAAGCTGGCATCCGGTCTGGGAAAATTCAAGAGGCTGCACCTTCTGATAAAAAGCCTCATCATGGAAAGAAAGAATCTAATGCTGTGCACGGTAAAAAGAGCCATCATGAGGTAGGGGCAATCCAGATCTCCAATCCTGGACCTGCTCAACAAGGACAGGGGCAGCAGCGCAAGGAGTAACGACAGTACACCAAAATCAACATGTCGCTGGATCAAGCACTGCAACAAATGTTGAAGGCAGGGCTGATCACCTTAAGGGCTCCTCTTCGGAATCCGAACACTTCTGCTCCTAACTATCATCCCAACGATAGGTGCGCATATCATTCAGATAGCCCGGGGCATACTACGGATAACTGCTGGCCTCTCAAGAACAAAATTCAAGACATGATCGACGTCGGGGAGATTCAGTTTGAAGTGCCTGAGACTCCGAACATAATCAATGCTCCGTTACCCAATCGTTGAAGACCTTTTGTTTATTTGAATTTCTGAGTTGTGTTTTTCTTTGCTTAAACAATTAATGTCATAGCAAACTCTTTTATTCTATTAATGCATCGCATATGTCTGTTTTTGGAATTAATACAATTGTTTTCATTATATTCAAAATTCTTTTCATATTTTTTCTGATGATCAACTCTTGGTTAATAATTCTGAGCCTCTTGAGGGAGGATGACGAAAATGATACCATAATCTACAGTATGCTTTTGAACAGACCCCGCTGATGAAGTGCAGGCATTGTTTCAATTCCTAAACACTGGAGTTATAAGGAAGATAATCCCTCGTCAACCCATCTGAGCCAAAGAAGTAGGAGTTTTATTTTCATTGAAACCCTTGATCATAACCTGGGGCAGGGTAGGCTTCTCAGTTGATCCGAGTGCATCACAAATGGCACCAAATGAGTTGTTCCAAAAACAAAAAGACATTGATGGTTCAGAACAATCATAAGGACAGGCAGTCGTTATCAAAAAAAAATCATCAATGAATAGCCCAAGAAGTCAAAACCTGTAAAAGGGACTTATAAAACTGGGGCATCCCGCTGACTGTAATTCCAAAAAGGAAACAGTTCAGGCAAAAAGAAAGGGATAACAAAGATAAAAAAGAAAGAGGTCTCACAAACCCTCAACAAAAACAAAGATGACTGCCTATCTGAAATAAATTGTCAATATTCGAACCATCACTGGTATACCAAGAGCAAAGACTCAACAAGGTCTAACGTATGATCAACTGAGTTTAGGTTTGGAGAATATCACGAAGAGCGGGTGGGTACAAATAATTTGAGCCTTTATCCTTTGTTTCTTAAACCGTGAACCAAGCCACGTTATAACCCTCAAAAGTCCTAGCTGAAGCATGGGTTAGCTCGAAAGCATACTGTTACGAAGGTATCCTGACTCCTTAAGGCCTACGGTAAATACGGAGTTGACATCACGTTTTACAAACAATCACTTGTTTTATGAAAATAATGCATTTTCAAAATCTTTGAGACAGACATAAGCTTTGCATTTTTAACATAACTTGGTTTGCATATGACTTTTTGTTTGAACAGCATAGGAATTTGCATGACGAAAGTCTAATGATCAGGAGTATCTCCAATCAAGGGGCACGGCATGACCATGGTCTACCATCTGGGGCAGTTAAGTCAAGATCCAGAGAATCTCTCAAAAGGCCAAAAGCCTGGGGCAAATCTCCGCCTGAGTCACTTGGGGCATTCCAGCAACAAAGTTTGCACGATCAGACATCTTCTGGCAATATGGCAACACCAACAGCCAGGGGCAACTCCCTATATTCTAAGAGAACGGACATAGTCGAATACTACGCAAAATCAAAGACCCGCTAGGTTGACATACCTAGGCAAAAATAAGGGCTTCCCGACGAACCAAAAGGGTTCGGACAAAAATGAGGGATGAAATGGAAAAAATCTGTACACCCGGCAAGTCGAAAACCTGAAAAGGCGGCTTGAGCAAAAATGGGTATCCCGGTGGACTGAAAACCCGGAAGGGCAGTCCAGGCAAAAGTTAGGGATTAAAGCGTACGACTATGTCCTGCCAGAATAAGGTTTGTCCATCAACAACTTTCAGCATCCCACAGGGGCCTCCCCCATAGAAACAGGGGCAATAAAGAATGGTCTAAGCAATCTGATTGTTCTATCCTCCAAGGTATCAGGGTAGGTTCCGTGGAAGAACATAACCAATACAGTTCAAAACTTCCCCAGAGAATCCAATCCAATTCCTCAGGAAAGATGGAATTCATATCCCCAAGCAGTAAGCTTATCCCCAGTAAGATTCTGGAAGCTTACCCCCTCGCAGAGCACGAACGCATCGTCCGGCTTGATTTAAAGAGTTATTTCCTCAATAGGATATAACTGGGTTATCCTCAGCCAAAAGCCACGGAAAGAGCGTCCTCGATACAGTCTTCTTACCCCAGCGAAGTCCATCAATACTTCCAACAACAAGGATATCCTCAGAAAATTACTATCAACAATCAGCAAGGCATCCCTCTTCCCACAGAGTATTACTTCCCAGCATGGCCGCTAGAGTATCTTTTCTCCCCGCAGAATCCTCCATTCGCCAAGTTTATTCCCCAACGGAGTTATCTTCGCCTATTGGAATTCTTGCAACTATTCTTCAACATCAGCCCAGGAGTGACTTCCCGGCACCCGTCAAGGATTTACTTTCCTAGACAAATATACATTCATAAACATCACATTTTCATACATCATAGCATGCATATGCATCATATTACACGAATCTCATTAATTTTGAAGACATACAGTTCATGCATCATGATTTTGCATACAATTATGTTTTGCCTTTTCAGGAAAGGGATCAATACAAAAATGATTACTATCAACTATCGCAATTCCTTCTAGATATAGTTTCAGATATGACCCAGGCATGGTGACGTTCTGACACTGCTTCCAGAGTTCCTTCTAGATATAGTTTCAGATATGATCCAGAGATGGTGACGTTCTGATACTGCTTCCAGATTTCCTTCTAGATATAGTTTCAGATATGATCCAGAGATGGTGATGTTCTGATACTGCTTCCAGATTTCCTTCTAGATATAGTTTCAGATATGATCCAGAGATGGTGACGTCCTGATACTGCTTCCAGATTTCCTTCTAGATATAGTTTCAGATGTAAACCAGATATGGTGACGTTCTGATACTGCTTCCAGATTTCCTTCTAGATATAGTTTCAGATATGATCCAGAGATGGTGATGTTCTGATACTGCTTCCAGAGTTCCTTCTAGATATAGTTTCAGATATGACCCAGGCATGGTGACGTTCTGACACTGCTTCCAGAGTTCCTTCTAGATATAGTTTCAGATATGATCCAGAGATGGTGACGTTCTGATACTGCTTCCAGATTTCCTTCTAGATATAGTTTCAGATATGATCCAGAGATGGTGATGTTCTGATACTGCTTCCAGATTTCCTTCTAGATATAGTTTCAGATATGACCCAGATATGGTGACGTTCTGATGCTGCTTCCAGAGTTCCTTCTAGATATAGTTTCAGATGTAAACCAGATATGGTGACGTTCTGATACTGCTTCCAGATTTCCTTCTAGATATAGTTTCAGATATGATCCAGAGATGGTGATGTTCTGATACTGCTTCCAGAGTTCCTTCTAGATATAGTTTCAGATATGACCCAGGTATGGTGACGTTCTGACACTGCTTCCAGAGTTCCTTCTAGATATAGTTTCAGATATGATCCAGAGATGGTGACGTTCTGATACTGCTTCCAGATTTCCTTCTAGATATAGTTTCAGATATGATCCAGAGATGGTGATGTTCTGATACTGCTTCCAGATTTCCTTCTAGATATAGTTTCAGATATGACCCAGATGATGGTGACGTTCTGATACTGCTTCCAAATATCCTTCTAGATATAGTTTCAGATATGACCCAGATATGGTGACGTTCTGATGCTGCTTCCAGAGTTCCTTCTAGATATAGTTTCAGATATGACCTAGATATGGCGACGTTCTGACACTTATTCCAGTTGAAGATATTCCAAGACCTTCTCTGGTTCAGTCAGATCGACCCTAAGATCTCCCTGATGCTTATCCAGTTGAAGATATTTCAAGACCTTGTCCGGTTCAGTTAAATCGACCCTAAGATTTTCCTGATGCTTATCCAGTCAAAGGCCTCTCTGGTTCAGTCAGATCGACCCTAAGATCTCCCTGATGCTTATCCAGTTGAAGATATTCCAAGACCTTGTCCGGTTCAGTTAAATCGACCCTAAGATTTTCCTGATGCTTATCCAGTCAAAGGCCTCTCTGGTTCAGTCAGATCGACCCTAAGATCTCCCTGATGCTTATCCAGTTGAAGATATTTCAAGACCTTGTCCGGTTCAGTTAAATCGACCCTAAGATTTTCCTGATGCTTATCCAATCAAAGGCCTCTCTGGTTCAGTCAGATCGACCCTAAGATCTCCCTGATGCTTATCCAGTTGAAGATATTCCAAGACCTTGTCCGGTTCAGTTAAATCGACCCTAAGATTTTCCTGATGCTTATCCAGTCAAAGGCCTCTCTGGTTCAGTCAGATCGACCCTAAGATCTCCCTGATGCTTATCCAGTTGAAGATATTCCAAGACCTTGTCCGGTTTAGTTAAATCGACCCTAAGATTTTCCTGATGCTTATCCAGTCAAAGGCCTCTCTGGTTCAGTCAGATCGACCCTAAGATCTCCCTGATTCTTATCCCAGTAGAAGACATCCAAGATTTTTTCTCAACGAGCATTGTTGAAGTTAAAATCACCCAGATTTTTCTCAACGAGCGTTGTTGAAGTTAAAGTCACCCAAGATTTTTTCTCAACGAGCGTTGTTGAAGTTAAAGTCGCCCAAGGTTCTCTTACCATTCATGCTAAGGTAGTAACCATCCCTGGTTCTTTCATCGCCGTTTGAAGCTCCAGACTCAGCTCTTGTAACCAGTCAGGACACATCTATACCAGGCATCTAAAAATCAGCTCCTGCAACGTGTCAGGTACTCATTTTCTGTTTTGCAGGTATACAGGTTCTCGCCAAGGAATCTCTTACGCAATCAAACATCCAGATGGCATCTATAAGCCCATTCCCCCATCATTGCTAACATGTGAGCGCAAATTTCTGGGCACTCTAGTGTCCAATCATCTTCTACCCTCGGATTACGAAAGGCACGTCAGCCAATCTGCATCCTCAGGTCTAAGAAGATTGAACAGGGGCAACTGTTGTACCCCAAAATTTTCCCTCCCATATTCTTCAAGAAATTGCCAAGCCAAGTCACAAAATTCCCCAAGGGTTGCACAGTGCAAAGGTTTCCTATACAGTCAAAATTAGGGTTTTGAGTCTGATCAAGAAAAGGAAGTGTTCAAAGGCTCAATCAAGTCTCATATGCTTACAAACATGGTCAAGCATCCTCATATCAAGTTTCAGGGCATTCAGCTCAAAATTGCACAGTCAAAACACTAAATTGCACTACAGTCAACTGTAGGGGCAAAATGGTCATTTGGCAGTCAAAAGTTCAAATTTTTGGTCAACATATCATTTTGAAGCCACAAACATCATTTTATAAATGCTTGATCATGATTCTCAAAATTTGGCTCAGAAAATCATCAAGATGCAAAAGTTTCCTTATTTGGATAGCTGAAAAAGTCAACTGAAATTGACCAGGGCATAACTTTCACATGGATTATCAGAAAAATTCCATCCAAAGCTCATTTTGAAGAGAAAGACATTTCCTACAACTCATATTCATACTTCAAGTCCAAGAAATGCTCTCACAAAAAGTTATCAATTTCAACATTATAGGTCATTTTCAAAAGTCAACAAAAAGGGACTTTAAGTCAAAGGCCATAACTTGAGATTGGAAAATCAAAATGACATGGGACCAAAGGCATTGGTTAAAGGACTCAAAGACCTTTCCAAAATGTCCAAGAACATGAGAAAAGCTTTAAAATTGAGCAAGTTATGCATTGTAGAAGTTGGAAAAATTTTGTGAAATGGCAAAAGTCAACTATCCTTGAAACTTCAATTTTTGACAAAAGGGCCCACTTTCTTCCACTTGATTCAGCCTTGTCATGCCATACACGTGTCCCATGATTAATTTCAAGATCAAACATTGATTTTTCTATTTTATTTAATTTTTGATAATTTAATTCATTTTAAATCTTTAAAAATTCAAATAAAATTTAAAAGTCAATGGAATAGTGTCATTTGAATTTGGATAGCTTCCATATATCATGTACCAGCTCACAAACTTATGCTAGGGTTAGATTGTACACCAAGTCTTGGTTTTGCTAAAAAAGGGGAAAGTTGGTTAATGGTGAAAAGCCTAGGACTAGTTCTCTCATGGGCATGAATCAAGGCCAGCTAATGACCTAATTCTCTTCTCTCATAAGTATGGAGTCAAACCCTAATCACAAGACACAAAATGCTGCGCTCAAAAACTCATTGAAAACTTGGAATTTTGACTAAAAAAAACTCAATTCTGAAATCATGGTTAGAGGTGGATTCAAAGCCTAATTCCTTTTCCAAAAGCTTCCTTGGCAATTCCTGAACATATTCCAATCCCTAACATCAACTCAAGCCCCAGGAATTGGTATATAGAACCTCCCCTGTACAGCAAAAAAGTGATGATCGTGTTTTCAGTTTTAGACATCCTCATTGCATTTTAATTGTACATTCATGTTCCTTGTCAAGTTTTGAAACTAACCATCATGTTTAATTAAGTTTTTGTGCTATATACACGATGATGCCATGAGTGAAGTTTAGGGTTTTCAGAGGTGGAATTTGGGGCTTTTGCAAAGAGGAAAAATCAGGACTCCAAACCACCATCGTTCAATTTGGCATGCTTGGACGAAGAAGAAGCCATGGTCGCGATTAATTTATGAGTTACATAGCTCTAATCGCTATTTTCTCTAAAGCGACCTTAAACCACGCTTAAGAAACCGTTGCCATATGGTTTTGTTTTCAGGGAACGTGAAGAAGACGACATCGTGTCAACCAGTGATTCGTGGGTTTAAAAATTGGCGCGTTGACTCCCACTAATTTTGCTTTTCTTTTATATTGTTTAATTGTTATTATGTATTAACAATGCACCAAATGGCGTAGTGGTCCAGGTGTTGGCTGGTGAGGTGCAAGACCTGGGTTCGAGTCCCAGGTCTGAATAATTTCAATATTACTTTTCTATGTTAATTCCCATGCAGGCACAACATTGTGGATCACCATACGCTTGCCATCTCAAGCCGTCCACGCGTCTAGCACGTTCAAATCAAGGGCAGGGATTAAAGGACACCCATAAACCCCAGTCAACGCACCACAGGCTAGTCAGGAAAGTCAAAAAGATCAAGGACTTGTTGGGCCAGACTGCTAAGGCCTACACCTCCTAATTTGGGACTGAAACCCCCTGGTTTGCACTTTTCATTACATTTCATTTTTTTATTTTATTTTATTTTCTTTATCGTTTTCATTAAATTAATTATTATTTTTTACAAATATACAAAAATGCCTAAAAATCAGAAAAGACAAAAATGTGATAAATAATTTTTATTATTTCCTTATACATAAATTAACATGTAAATAAATTCAATTTAAATTAGGGTTTGCAATATTAGTTCTTTTTTCCATAAAAAAATCCAAAAATATAGCATTAGGTTTAATGACTTTTTATTCCTTTTAATTTTCCTTGTTTTTTGCCATAATATTAGTGATTTTCATAATTAAACTTGTAAACTAATTAGGGTTGCATTTAGGTTAGATTTTAATACTTTCTTAATAACTAAAAATCCAAAAATATAGCATTAGGTTTAATGACTTTTTATTCCTTTTAATTTTCCTTGTTTTTTGCCATAATATTAGTGATTTTCATAATTAAACTTGTAAACTAATTAGGGTTGCATTCAGGTTAAATTTTAATACTTTCATAATAAACTTAAAAATAATTAGAACTAGGTTTAACATTTCATTTTGGTTTTTAATTAATTCCTTTTTATTAAATCTCAAAAAACACAAAAATACTAAAAAACATTTTCTTTTAATTCTTAATTTTAATTCCTTATTAATAATATTTTGCAAAAGGGTCCAACGCCCTCGTTCGTAATTTATTTTATTCGCACATTTGTTTATTTCATTTAAATAATTATGTATCTCTCCCAAAGCCGTGTAAACGATTGCTCGCACTTTTATTTCTTTCGCTTTATTTACTTTCCGTCAAATCGGGTCCGGTTTAATTTTGGGCGATGTGGACCCGCGCCATTTGTAATAGTCTTAGATTTACTTTTCCCGCAACTTTTAACTGTTAACAAAAGCATGAAAGAATGTATGGACTTAAAATAAAATCAAGCGTAGAACACCAATGAACATGACAAGACAAATATCAATGAAAACGATACACGAATCGCACACACCACCTCTAGGGTACGCCTCACTGTTGCCTTGCCTTCGAAAGGTGATCGTCGAGTAGAGGATGTCTTAGTAAGTCCTCATGATCCGGGAACCTGGCATGAGGGTAGCTTCTAAGGTGTCTTCCCATTGCTCTGGTGATCACCATGTCCCTACAAACTCGAATTGACCCGAACACCTCCAACGGTGGTGCTACCTACCTCTCAATGGTGGGATGGCACTACTTTAAAGGACATTTACACAGACGAATTCCTTAGGGTAGGTAGGTTCTCAAGGATACTTGCTCTCTTCAAAACAAAATCAAAACATACTTTTCACACCAACACATTTTCAAAAGCTTTCAAAGCAAATTTTTCAAACACTCTGACGTACGAGTCGAACTGAAATTTTTCAAAGAAACTTTTAAAACCCACATTGAAAAGCAAACAAAATATTTTGAAAACACATTGAGCAAGTACCTAAGAGCCCATGGATAACCATGGATAGAAAGGGTGCTAACACCTTCCCTTTCTATAACCTACCTCCCGAACCGAGAGCAATCTCTTTAAGGAATTTTTCTGTGCTTTTGTCCTTTCCTATTGGAGAAAATAAAAGACGGTGGCGACTCTTGCTTCCGCGACATTTCGCGAACCAGCGTTAAACAGTCAGTTCCAGATCCACCGATCACACCTCTCATCGAATCCACCTAGATTGGTCCACATACATCAGAGTATATGACTTCGAGATTAGCCTTCGATCTGCTTCCTGCATCCTTGCTGAAGCTGTTCTTGTGTTGCTTCGCCTGCACACATTCTTCACATACTTCGTTTGGAATGTCAATTTCAGGCAATCCTGAAACCATATTTCTTCTCTTCAAGTCTCTGATGTCTCTGAAGTTGAGAGGGCCTAGTCTATAATGCCATATCCATTCATCTCTGCTAGCTGCGGTCGAAAGGCACTTGTGCTCCATCACATTTAGTTCAATCTTGAAGGTTCGATTCTGAGACATAGGAGCCTTCAAGATTACTTTCCCATTTGCATCAACGACTCTCATCAACTTGTCTTCGATTGATACTTTATAATTCTTTTCGACCAACTGCCCTATACTGAGCAAATTGCTCTTCATGCCTGGTATGTACAATACATTCAAAATTACTGACTTCTTGCCATCTTTCCTCATGATCATAACATCACCAATACCTTCAGCTGCTAGGGTGTTGTCGTTTTCAAATTTTACCATATTCTTCGTTGAGGGTTTTATATTGACGAACCAGACTTTCCTTCCAGACATATGTGATGAGCATCCTGAATCCAAGTACCATTGGTCCTTGAATCTATCTTCATCTTTTGTTGTGACCATCAGCATCATCTCTTCTTCTTCTTCATGTTTTGCAAGCTTTGCATCACTTTCTTGATTCTTTCGTTTTTCTGGACAATCACTCAAATAGTGTCCATATTTCTGACAATTGTAACATTGAATGTGACTCTTATCAGGTTTTCGACCACCACCTCTTCCTCTGTTTGCAGCACCACCTCTTTGGTTGCCTTGGTGTGGTCTTCTTTGATTCGACACGTCTCCTTCGATTTGGTTTCCTCTACCATTCGATTTGTTGTAGCCACCTCTACTTCTGTCGAAATACTTTCCTTTGCCTTTGGTCTCTTTTGCTGAATGTGCCTGCAAGGCCACATCACTCTTCGATTTTCCTGCAGCTCTTTCGTTCATTCTTTGTTCATGAGATTCGAGCGTCCCTTGAAGCTCTTCCTTTGTCAATTTCGACAAGTCTTTCCCCTCTTCGATCGCCACCACTATGTGGTCGAAATTAGGAGCTAAGGATCTCAGGATCTTCGAAACAACAGCTCTTGTTGTTAATTTTTCTCCACATGTCTTGATTTGATTCACTAGTTTTGTAACTCTAGTGAAGAAATCAGATATGTTTTCACTGTCTTCCATCTGAAGCAGTTCATAGGTCCTTTTGTGAGTTTGTAACCTCACTTCTTTCACCTTCTCAGCGCCTCCAAAAGATTTCTCCAGGATCTCCCAAGCTTCTTTTGCAGATTCTGAATCACTAATCTTTTCGAAGTTGTCTGGACTGACACATTGATGAATTATAAACAATGCTTTATAACTCTGTTTCTCAGATTCTGTGTATTTCTTCTTTTCTTCTTCTGAAGCGTTTTCGCCAAGCGCTTCGACTCCATCTTTTACAAGGTCCCAAAGGCCTTGACACCTTAATAGGACTTTCATCTGCTTGCACCAATTCTCATAGTTGTCAACTTTCAGAATTGGCAGCGTTGCTGGATAGTTTGCATTCCCATAACTTGTCATTGTGAATTCTTTAATCGTTCTTGATTGATACTTCCCTTGAGTCGTAATACAAGCTCTGATACCAAATGTTGGAAATCCACCAATACACTCTGATGAATTTCGACCACCACTTGATGACTAGTTATGAAACAAACAAAGAAAAGAACAATGGAGATATTTCTGCAGAATTTCTATTCTACCCACAAACTGTAGAATCTTTATTAATTCACTTTGCAACTGCAAAATACTGTGAATAACTTGATTACAAAATAGGGGTTACTCCCTCTATTTATAGATTTAGGTTAGCTTGCTCCCTAAGCTAAAACCCAAGCCCAAAATATCTTTTTACTAAATCAAATCTAATCAAATCTATTCTAGACTTAAATTCAAATCTATTTAAATCTAAACAAATCAAATCTTCTTTTGACACATGAATTACAATTTAACATTTGGTACGGCTCTATTCATCATAATTTGTACACAATTGGTACGCCTAAGCACAAATCTATTAACAATTATCTAAACACAATTGGTACTGCTAAACACAATTTGGTATTGCTAAATGTAATTTGGCACTGCTAAACAACTCAATTGATTTCATTTCAAACAACATAATCATTACAAATACAATTAAATTCAACATAAACATTACATATTAGATAACATTACATTACTTCAGTAAATGTGTTGCAACTAATGCAAACACAAGTAAAACAACAAACACAACTAACAAACTCGGAAAAAATCCCATAAATTTAATCTTCTTCTTCAAAAACTCTTCATTTTCTTTGTGTCCTTGATTGAAACCATAAGCTCATCATTCCTTTCTTTCAAAGATCTCACCACTTCTTTTCCATGGTTGCTCATTTCTTCGACATATCATTGAAAATAGTTACAACATTTCTTCCTCATGACCTTAAAGTTATCATATCCATAAAATCTTCTACCTGAATTCTTATTTTTCCATTATGTCATCAATGGCGACTTTGTGTTACACCAACATCTTTGACTTCTTCTTTTTAACCCTGACTAAGTAGTTGATGCAAATGAAAATTTTGATTCGGACATGAATGACCAGCCTCGTACCATGAGATGGAGATTTACCGAAAATCAGAAGAAGAATGTGATACAGAGAAGATTTGTGGTTGATGACTTGGAATTTTGAAGCTTTACTAGGGAAGAAGATGAAGTTTAGGATTAGGGTTTTCAAATGAACAACGACGTGTTCCATATCACATTGGCAATTGGAGAAAGATATATAGATAATTTTTTTTCTATTGTATTAATTAATGAGTAAATATATTACAGTATTCATTAATTATTTAACCTAATTAAAAATATTAAACAAAATGACTAGAAAAAAAAATAATTATAAAACTCTCCAAACATAGCCACGCCATCAAAATCTACTGTCATGTCATCAAAAAATACTTTTAAATTTGATGAAAAACTAAAATCCTCCAAAAATCAAAATAGAGAGACTAACAAAATTGATTTTTAAAATAGAATGATCAAAATTAAAATAAATAAAAAATCATGACCAAAATTACAACTAAATTTATTTTATATTATTAACTTATATAAACATCATATATCCATTATCTATATTACTCACGCGTTAATAAATTCACGCATTAATTTTATAAACATATTATTCTCAAACCCATCATTGTCAAAAATTTGATACCTCCCACACATAACATATATAAACCATTTATTTTTATAAAGATATAATTCTTAGACAGAAATAATTTAATGAAAATATTACCAACGAAGTTATAAAAGTTTTCAAAAATCATTTTAAACTTATATATAATAGACTAAACAATACTTCATTCTATATCAAGTTTGAACAATGTAATAATACTTTTTATTTTATATTTAATATTAAAATATAAAAATCCACTGATGTTAAAAGTAAAATTATTTGTATTTAGGTCATTCAAACATACTGGCAAATAAGACTAATATTTTTAAGAATAATATTACAAATACCAAAATTATACACCAATTAACATAACTTTTAAAATGTGAGACAATAAGAAAAAACACTCCTAAATTTTAACTTTTATCCACTAATCAACCTTAATAATATAAGTAGACTTGATTATTTTAAAATATCTAATTGTTTATAAGATAATATTAACAGTTTCTTCTACAATGGTTGTGTATACATAATTTTTTTTAAAATTAAAATTAATAAAATTTATTTAAAGTCAACAATATCTCAAATAAATATTAAATAAATTGATTTTTTGTCAGTTGATAATCAAATAGTAAACAAGAACAATTACTATGATTTAATAAATAATTTTACATTTTAAAAAATTCAAAAAAAAAACTTTTAAATAAAATTATTACTTCCATAATTTTTATTATTATTAATAATATAAAAAATATTATAAAATTTTCCTTATTGGGCCGACCTTATATATGAATAAATATTCGGCCGACTTTCTGTCTAGAGATAAGGAAAGTCACAGAAGTAGGTTTATGAGATTATTGGGGATTTGGGAGTTACGTCAATGGTGCATATTGTCTCAAGAATGATGTCTTGCTTATCCCTCTTGCGGGAGCCCCTATATACAATGTTCCTCTTTGTGCCATCAAAGTCCCCAGTTAATGCATGACTTTTGAGTTCTATAACTGTGTAACCTCCGTCGTCTCCATGAATGGAGATGATTAAAGCTGCGTAACATTGTAGTAAATACGTTGTCAGAGGTTACAAGCATTAATGAGTCATGTTGATGATCGTCCATAGGCAGGTGGGCCTTGTAACATCCTTCTAAACTCCAAAGAATATTCGCAATTAATTAAATAGATAAATCAGAGTATATCACCAACAAGGGTGTCACATTTTCATATAAAACATCATAACGACACATCCTGCTCCGTAACACAGGTTTTCGAAATCTTTAACAAGATAGAATCAACATTTAGTTCTTCGAATCATGGCAGCGGAAATCATAGTTCAAAATACCTCATTATATTACTTCATAAAATTAGTCATACTTCATAACTCATACTTATAAATCAAAACATATTGAGTACCACGTAGGGTGACTCAACATCTTAAAACAAAGCAAAGAACATAAGTTTCAATCATTCGATCCCAACCCCGATGTTATATATCAGAGTAAGACTCCCTTTATTCAACAAAAGCAAATAAACACACTCCGAAGCTATCCTCTAATGCTTCTACAGACTATTCTCGATCACCTGTGCATTATCCACGTGGAGACAACATTCAAACAGAAAGGGTGGGCAAATCATAATCATTATATAAGACATAAGAAACAGACGTAGTAAATATGCACCTAAGTAAGGCATCGCACATCATCATATCGTCATGTTATACTCACACCTTCACCACTTCATCGATACACAAACACATATCATCATACACAATGTATCATTAAGCAATCACAATAAATAATTATGCAATGTCACATAGAATGTGATGCAACGTCATAGACTCAAGCATGTGGTACCAAAACTTCACTAATGACTAAATCATCGTTATCTCCAAAGATCTCCACCATAAGATCGATTCCTGCTTGAAACCAGAGCACTACACTATTATACCCAATCCACACTATGGGATTGTTGCCTTCACTGGACAATCGTCCTATCATCTTCACTGAACTTAAGTCCTAACTTCACTGGACCGAAGTCCTAGAATATGCCATGAATGCAATGATGTGCAACAACATATTTAATATGACCACGACTAGTCAACACGCATCACCATTCACGATTCATCATAAACAACATCTTAACATCATAGTAATCAAAACAACATCATAACATCATTATAGTAATGAATACAACATCATAACATCGTCATCATAAGAAAAGCATCATCATAAACAAAACATCATTGTGATTCAACGCGGGGAACCTAATTTTATTCTAACTTAGGTCTCAAATATATACTCCTTAAGTCTCGTTTTTTCTCCACATAATTAAATTTCATTGCGTTATTTATCCAACTCTATGAACGACACCTCAATCTGAGCTCTAGAGCTAAAGTTATGACCATTTTAAGATTGTCTGACACAGCCAACCAAATCTGCCATCCGTCGCCTAGCGACACACCCCTGTTGCCTAGCAACGCACCCTTCGTGTCCGCTTTGGCTGAAGATGCTAGAAGCAACGCACTCCAGAAGCTTCATCCTTTTTCCACCTTTTCCATTGCCTCATACTCGCATGACGATAACCAAAAATGCATGTGTTACCCGGCGACACTACTTTCATCGCCCAACAATGATGCACGAACATGATTTTCCTATTGCGATTTATGCACTACACTAGTTCAAATCTTCTGCGATTTCATCATATTACAGGTCCTTAAACACCATATAATCACATTGTTTCATAATCTATCAACAACCTATAATTCTATACTCATTATACATCAATTATAAGTCATTATACATCACTAATTCATCAATTTCTCATCAAACAATACTAAATCACCATCTACCAAAACCTAAGGCAATCTACCTATCATTTAAACCTAAAATCAAATATAATAACAATGATAAAACTCCCCTTACCTTAATATTATTACTAGAGATCAATTCATCTTCGTGCTCTACCGGAATTCTTATGCTCTTCTTGCCTCTTTGTGCCCTAGTTATCTTTTCTCCATAGTGTTCTTCCAAATTCTATCGTACAAAATGAGCATGTAAAATCCCAAACCTTCTCCTTATACCAAAATTTCCCTCTTAGACCCCTAATAATGAACTTGCCGTCATGCCCTCGCTTATCCTTCACTAATGACCACAATGCCCTTATTTTCTCTACATCACATATTATTCTATTTATTTAAATCCAAATAATTCTAAATAATCACTATTAAATCTAAATAATTCTAAACTAATTATTTAAATTCTAAACCCTCTTATTATTCCATCCTACACCATACAATTCATCATCTTAAACATCTTATTCATCAAGTCATCACTATTGCATCACAGATGCATCACGAATACACATCATATACCGTCACAAGGACTAACACAAAACACCAAAACATTATATATACCAAACACTTCACAGAGACTCATACATTTATGCTAAATTTATTAAATAAATAATTAATCTAGAATTCGGGGTGTTACAGGCCTCTGTTACCAACCTTACCCAGGACTAGGGTATATATGGGTTGTAACCCAGAGATTTGATGGAAGTCTGGTATTCTTTAGCCGAAGTGGTACCCCCGTGCACCTTCACCATTTAACCGACTACCAGCTTCGCCATCTCTTTTTTAGATTACACTACCCGGTCGGACCTGATATTTTCGGGATGTATATACACTCACTTGTATTTATGAAGGTGTGGATTAGCAAGTATTAACTTAAAAATGATTAAATGCACTCTAAGGTGTATGTTACTAAAATACTCCTTCTACAAATTAGGTGGGTGTAAATTACATCTCCTATAGGAATTTTCTAGAATACATCTATTTAATTTTTGGAAGGAGCGTGTTAGTAAATTATGACTAAAAATGCATTAAATGCGTCCTAAAGTGTATGTTGCTAAAACACGCCTTCATAAATACAAGTGAATGTATCATAGAAAAACTTATATATATATATATATATATATATATATATATATATATATATATATATATATATATATATATATGATCGTACTTGTGATCAGAACTTGAAAGTGGGCCGAAGAATGACGTTTGGTTTGTTGGAAAGTTTAGGAGAAAGGGGGTTGTACATGTAAGACACTCTGACGATCAAGTAAGAATGGGTGAAAAGAGATACAAGAAAGATATTAGGGTTTATGGTTTGAATATTAGATACCTGGCTCTCACAAGTGTGAGGGTTTATATAGTGCCCCCAGCGTGTAGCCATTGGTTCCTATTTTTGGGCCTAGATATTAGGTTCCGCGAAAATAGGTAACTTTCAGGACCTGGTCAAAACAGGAAGTCGTGCTCGTAACTATTCGTTGGTGGGCAATGGTGAGATGACGGGTAGACGCGTTGTGAGCGCTGGTCTGGTTGTCTGCTCGATGTGTAACGAGCAGATATAGGGATGTTTGTCGAGGAGGATAGGAGTGTGATTTGGGCGGCGTTGCTCTTGACATTCTAGAATGTAGTCGACTATATGTGTGTGTTCGACAGCCTTAGTTAGTGGGCTAACGCTTGTTGGGCCATTCTGGAGGTAGGAGCGGATCGGGTCTATTCTAGTTATCGGGCCAGTCCATAACAAGAGCACCCAAGTCGTTGCTTCTGGACAGAGTAATGATGCCTTTAAAATGTGCTTTCGAAACGGGGGTGCTCTTCGGTCGATTTCGTACGAGGAGTACAAGTGATACTCTGTGTGTTCACCTCATGGGGAGAGGAACAGTTCAGCGGCTCTAAGGAGTTATCCTGTTTTTAGGGGAAATTTCATATGAGCAGTCTGAAAATTGCTTGGGGTGTTCCTCTCACAGGGAGAGGAACAATTGATTAAAATTTGGGGAGTTTGTGTGGCATGCTTGCATCGAGCAACGTAATGCTATAAAGGTGTGATGATGGCTAGTCTAGGAACTAGGGAATAATGATGATTCCTTTTAGAGTTCCCTAGGCGCATGCTCGCTCATGTACCATCAAGTTGCTCATGAATCAGATACTTTAGCATTTGGTGCACCGTAGAGGTAACAGCGCCGACATTGTGAATCCATGGCCGGCCTAGCAAGCAGGAATATGAAGGGAGAATATCCATTACATAAAAAGTTGAGTCAAATGTTTGGGTTCCAACCTTTATGGGGATGTCCACTTCCCCATGCACCATCCTTTTTGAGCATCAAAGGCCCTCACTACTATGTTGCTCGGTTTCAAAGTCAATCCCTCACAGTCAAGCCTATCAAGAGCCTTTTTAGGCAATATATTCAGAGACGAACCAGTGTCCACCAAAACATGAGCCAAGGTTGTGCCCATGCATTCCACTGAGACATGTAATGCCTCATTATGCTTCCTCCCTCTTGGCATTAAATCAGCATCTGAGAAACCTAAACTATTATCTGCAGTCAAGATGGCTACGCAGTCTTGGAACTGATTGGAAGTTGTTTCTTGGGGTACATGGGCAGTTTTCAGGAATCTTACTAAGGCTTTTGCATGAGCCTCAGAACATAACAACAAAGCCATCATGGATATTTTAGATGGAGTTTGCCCCAGTTTCTCAACTACATTGTAGTCACTTCTTTTTATGATCTTTAGAATTTCCTCCATCTCTTTTGGGGAGGTCTCAGGGATAGTCAATGATTGTGCCTTCATTCGGACAGGCTCAATCAGAATACTTTTACCTCGAGTCTCAGTTGAATCGGCAGCAGGAATGTCAGTAGGAGTGATAACAGGGGTTGTATCAGCTTTGTCAGTTGGAGTATTAGTAGAGATGATTGTAGGACTGGGAACAACCTTTGGAGGAGCAACAACAACAGGAATGATTACGGGTCCAAAAACTACTTTCGGGGGAGCAATTTCTGGAGAGAATATCCTTCCGCTTCGGATAATCTTGCTAGTCCTGCAATATTACTGATATTGGAGTCAACCTTCTTAGAAATTGAATCTTCGGCAGTTGGCCAATCTTGCTTGATACTGTGGTAGTAGACATCCCCTCCATAATTCCATGGTATGATTTTGTCTGACGAATACAGGATTGGTCCAGGCATTGTAATTATTAAAGGAGCTACTTTTGGAACTGATGTAGTTCTAACGGGTCTTTTGGTGGATACCCTGGAAGAATTTTCGGAAATGGTAACGATGGAAACATCATTATAAGGAATAGTTAGAATAGGAGTCTTTTCGAATAAAATTTCCTTGTTATCTATTAGGCACTGAACGCTTGTTTTCAACAAAGGACAGCTGGTTGGTGAGGACAAACAAAAATGACAGCTTTCGTCACAGCATGGGAAAACACTAGCATTCAATAAGTTCTTTTTTATAGTTAGGAGTGGGGTCATAAGTTCATCAACTGAAGTAACAAACATATATTCCTCGATGGCGTTGGTATTATGGCCATGTTTGGGCATAGGGGCAGAAATGACATTGGGCTTTTCTGGCGCATCAAATTCAATCTCTTTGGCTTCAAGGAGGTCTTGTACTTTGTTCTTTAGAGCCCAACAGTTGTTAGTGTCATGGCCGGGACTCTCAGAGTGGTATGCACAGTGGGCATTAGGATGATAGTGAGGAGAGGTTGTGTTAGGGTTCTTTGGAGCTTATTTCAAGGTCACTAGATTGGATCTTAACAAATGTGGCAATACTTAAGATAGTGTCATATTAATTCGAGTGAATTGTCTGACTGGTCTTTCCATTCTTGGTTGGTTGTTTCTTTGCTGATCAGACGCAGGTTTAGGAATCATGACAGTCCCCACCATTGGACGACGTTCAGCCCTATCTTGATTTCTCTGAAGATACATAGCAACCACTTATTTCTTTCCGATGAATGGCTTCCTTACAGCAGCAGAGGATACAACTTTCTGAATCTTTCCACTCTTTATCCCAGCTTCTACCCTTTCTCTGGTCAATATTAATTCAGTAAAACCTGTCGATGAACTCCTAATTAAGTGATTGAAGAAGGGACCAGACAAGGTGCCCAAAAACATGTCTACCAACGCTCTTTCAGATAGGGGAGGTTGAACTCTTCCGGCCAAGTCCCTCCATTTTTGCGCATAGTCCTTGAAGCCTTCACTTGAAACCATGGCCATACTCTGGAGTTCAGTACGGGTAGGCGCAAGATCAGCGTTGTATTGGTATTGTTTGTAAAAGGCTGCAGCAAGATCTTCCCAGTTATGAACATTGGCTCTTTCTAACTGATAAAACCAATCAAGTTGAGTTCCAGACAGACTGTCTTGGAAGAAGTGAGCCCATAAATCCTTGTCAGCGATATGGGGCTGGATTTTCCTCACATAGGACCGGAGATGCATTTTAGGGCATGAAACTCCGTCATATTTGGCGAATACATGTGCTTTGAATTTTGGAGGAATGATAATCCCCGATACTAGTCCCAACTCCTCAAAGTCCAATCCATACACTTTTTGGATTTCCATTGCACTTAACTGCTCTTCTAGATGCTTATACTTGTCATCGGCTGGAGGGTATTGTTCTTCAAAATAGTCTTCTTCTTCCTCTTCCTCTTATGACACTGACTGGATAACTGTTTCTTTTCCTTTCCCGTCTTGATTGTCTTTCTCACCGGATGTCGTTGCAAAGTCTAAGGCCCTTCTTGTTTTCCCTTGGAATCTTCTTCCCATGTTTAAAACTCTGGTTATTTTCTTCGTCTTCTTTTTCTTCTCCTCAACCAGCAAGGTCTTCAACTCTTCTTGTCCTTTGGCTAGAGTTAAGAACAACTGTTGAAACTGTGCATTCTGAGCTTGGAGGTCCTTCACCGTTTGCTCGAGATCCATCTTACTGAAATAAACAGTAGAGAGATGAGGAGACTTGTTGCAAGAAACCTGCTTATGTTATGATGAATGGTAAATGCATATGCAATGATTTCAAGGATTTTAATATTCAAATTTGTTTTAGACAAAAAAGGAAACACACGTTATATTAATAAATTAAAGCTTGAGTACATCAGTGTCTCCTTGGGCAAAACAAATACAAAAACTCTAAGATAGAAAGGTAGTACATATCCTCTTTGGTGAAATGTAGGCATTCAGAGTCTGCTCCTCATGAAGTTGCTTAGTGAGTTCCAAAACCTTCTTCTCGCTTGCGTAGAATTGGGCTTCGAAAGTATCCATCTCCCCCTTGAGTTGTATCCAATCTCTTCGTAAGTCTTCAATAGAGGTGGGCATGTCAGGATGTAGGATTGTGTATGGAACATCTCCTTCCATGACAAGCTCAATGATTACCAGGAGAATGGAGGGATAAGGCATCATTAGACTTTGAGCAAGAGTTCGTACCTATTTAAGGTAAGGCTCAAGAGGGATGGAATTCTTATGCCCCCATGTCTTGCTATCCACCTTGTTCAACATCCTCCAAGCTCGGATAAATCTCTGGCGAAGACCTTGATTGTCATTGTCGTAGTAAAATACCAAACCTTGAATCAGCATCTCGTGAGGGCCATCCCTTCGGGCATAACCAAATTGTCTTAAGGCTAAGCAGGGGTTGTAGGTGATACCTCCCCTAATTCCAAGTAAAGGAACATTAGGAAATTCTCCACAACGGTCGATAATAGTAACATTCTCTATGGATCGGGAGCACCAATGAATGTCTGAATGATTGAGCGTCATCAACCTTTGTGACCACCTTGAACCTTATTTGTTCTTTAATACATATTGGGGAAGATGCAAAATAAACCATCTTGCCAAGAGAGGAGTGCAACACATAAGGACACCTCTTTTCCTCATATTGTGAGTGTGAAAAGAATGTAAGATGTCCCCTAGCAAAGTAGGCACCGGGTTGCGAGATATGAAGATTTTGACGGTGTTCACATCTATGAGTTGGTCAGGATTTAGAAACAAAACCATCCCATAGATGAGGATAGCTACAATATCCTCAAAGGCTTGCAAATACAAGGAGTTCCAACAGTTTCGGGCTTTCTCAAACAAGAACTTTGCTAGGAAACCTTTGACACCACTCCTTGTTTCCCAATTAGTTGTGACATCAGACGACTGCAAGTGTAGAGCTTGAGCAATCTCTTATGGATTTGGGTCTCTTTTTGTATCGTTGAAAGGTATTTGATTGAGAATGGGAATCCTCAAGAGTTGGGAGAATTCTTCCAAAGTTGGCACAAGTTTATAATCGGGAAATATGAAGTAATGGTGTAAGGGATCAAAGAACTGAAAGAGCACTTTCATCATGTCTTCATCAGTGTTGGAAGTGACCAAGTTGAGTAGGCGACCATGTCTCTCAGTAAAAGGAGAATTTTCAGGAATCATTGAAGCTAGCTCCTTAAGTTATGGAGGGATCCTTACAAGGTTGACTTGAATAGTTTTCTTGCGAAGAGAATCCATATCCTACAAAACAGAACAAAGATAAATCCCGAGATCCTTGAAATGGTTAGTGAATGTGTATGATGTTATGATGTTCATGATGTTATGATGTTCATGATGTTATGTACAAGTATGTATATACAAACAAAGCAAACAATTCCTTAGGTTTAGGCTTGCATGGAGTCTCATAGGTAAGTACCCTCTTGAAGTTTAGTAGGCTCAACCTGTCCTAATAATAGTAACCGGGTTCTAAGGAGCTCAATATCACTGGTCTGTTTCCTTGGTCATTGTTTCAGCACAAGCCTCTTTAACGGAGACCGAAATACCCCAAGAAACCAAACCTCAATGAGTGTAGTATCGAGTATCTACCAACTTCGGACTGCACCAAAGTCGGTCATCTCGCTACATCCTAAAGGCCAAGTTGGTCAAGTAAAGGTTCTAAAAGTTCATTAGTGCTTCGTGACATCACTCAGCGGACCCGTATTATCTTTTATTAACTCAAAGGCTACCGGTACCCACAAATATGTCGCACTAACATAGCTATTACTTAGAACATGTCGATATACCCCGCACAGTTTCCATAACGTATTGCTACTTACCTATAATGTATCCCAAATCCGGGTAGAGGATTCAAACCCAAACAAAGAACCATAATGTAAAGCATACAAATCAAACAATGCAAGCAAGTAAATATGATCTAACCCTAAGGTAGCCCCATTATTAGAATATTCCCCAGCAGAGTCGCAAGTTCTACGATACGGTGGGAGAACTGAATTGAGGGTTTTGAGTTTTATCGCAAATGTTGCGGTTAGCAAGAGTCACCATCGACTTTTCTTTTATCCAAAAGGAAAGGTGAAAAAGCACAGGAAATACCTTTGAGATTATTTCTTGAGTTCGGGGGGTAGATTATGAAAAGGGAAGGTATTAGCACCCTTTTCATCCATGGTTTTCCATGGTCTCTTAGTTACTTTCTAGATCACTTTCTTTTTTGTTTGAAATTGTGCTTGGTGTGGTTTTTTGAAAGTATCTTGTAAAGAGGCCATTGTTTAGGCAATCTTTGTAATGATTCTTGTTTGTAAGAATGTATACAAAGATGTTTGATCTTTTGAAAATGTTTTCAAGTTTGTAAGATGTTTGAGAGTGTAAGTGTTTGTTTTGAAAATAGCAAGGATGTTTGTTTTAAATTGAGCAAGTAATTAGGAGCATTCTACCTACTCAAAAGTCTTTCTTGTTCATTTTTCTTTTCCTTTGACATTGTTATCTTACCATTGATTTGGTAAGTAACCCTATCTTTGGATGTAAACGGGACGGGCGTGGGTCGTCGTATAACCATGATTAATAATGTTGCAAGGTATCTTAGCATTCTTTTTTAGGGACTAAGATCATTTGAAAGGCAACTTAGATAGCGTCATCGAGGGGCTATGATCTTGTATTTGCTTGTTCTTGCTAAGATACCTTACATACGTAATATGGCCATTTTGTATAATGCAACCAAGTGGAATATCCCTAGGGGTGCTTGTGTGAAAGTGTATTGTTTTCATGCTTTTTTTGTCTAGAATTAGGGTTTTATAAGTATTAGTTTTAGTCTTTCCATACAAACCCTAATTACTAGCATATTATGTATAAAAGCGATAAATTACGGAATTTAAAGTTACTACGCTATTACAACATTTATGGGGCGAGGGGTGTACAAATTGAATGGGGATTGCAAAAATGTAAACCTAGTTAGTCTATTACAACCATATTGAATTGACATCAATGTACAAGGAAACAAATAAATACAAAGTACAAAATGAATAAATGTACAAAAATGCAAAATGTAAAGAAAATGGATCTTTGTTTGGTTTTCATGAGAAAAAGGGAAATCGTCTTAACCTAATTAATTAAAGAAAATAATTAATTAAACTTAAATTTATTAAGAAAATATTTTAAATAAAACCCTAGTTCTATTAATTGATCAAAAGAAAATAAGTTTAAGAAAAGTATTTTTTGGTATTTTTGTCTTGAAAATATTTATAGCATTATAAAATATTTTTGACCCTTTTATATATAAATAAATATATTTTAATATGTGTAAAAGAAAAATAAATACTAACCTAGTTAAATTTAAATTTACAAGACTAGTTAATAAAAATAAATAAAGTATAGTTAAATAAAATATTTTTTGTGAAAAAAATAAAAAATAAACTATGTTAAAATGAAAATCTAATTTTTTGTAATTTTTTTAATATTAGGAAAAATGTTTAAGAAAATAAAAATAAAAATAAATAAATAAACTTGAGCCAGGGGCGCAAATAGACTGCAGGGGGTTAGCTAGCAAAAATAAAAACAAGCCAGGCCCAAAGAGGCCCAGCACCTGCCAAAAAGACAAAAATCAGAAAGCAAAATGTGAAAAAAAATAAAAGGGTACCACTTGGGCTCGAACCCAGGTCCCAAAGGTTACAGGCGCGCGCTTCTACCACTGGGGTGGCTATACATCCGATAACATAGGAAAATCAATAAATATATAAGGCAAAACGCGCCCTGATGACTTCATCTTCAACCTCCAACCAGACCAACTGTAACTTGCTCATTTCTCATCAAAAATGAAAACTGTAAACATGAAACTTGTAGCAAATTTTCTCAGGGTTTCAAAAATGTAAAGCATTGAACCTATATATCAAAGATAAGCATGAATTTTAATGGCCCTTATCTGAATCCTAAAAATCTCAGAAATTTCAGTTTCAAAATTCTCTAAGCTCAAGCACAATTAATGGAAACTATGGACATGATTAGCTTTAGGGAAATGATATCTACATGTTTTGTTCACAAATAAATCATTGATGATGCATGTATGAAGAGTTCAAAGTTAAGAAAACTTACCTCAAAACTGGAAATCGTGTTTTGAGTTTGGGCTTGTTTCAAGTGATGGTGATGATCAGGTTAGCTTTCTTGAGGTCCCAGGAAGCTAATGCAATGATTAGCTTGAGCAATGGATGGTTGAAATAGTCTGGAGAATTCAATGTGCAGACCTCTGTTTTTTGGAAATAGAGGATGGTGTTAATGGTGTTACAGTTCTATAACAGGGTGTGGGATCAACTCTATATGATGTTTAGAAGCTTTAGAAACCAAAAGGCCAAGAAACACACGAGTAGATTATGAGTTTCAAGTTTTTGGTCAGTTTGTGTGAAAATGGAAGTGTGAAGTGTGATTCTGAGTTCTATCTCTTTTCAGTGGTTAAGCATTCGTGTATTTGGTGCAAATAGTTTGTGTATCTATAAGAAAAAGTGTTTGAGAGCTTTGGACAATCAAAAGTACAAGTTTCTAGCTTTTGGCTAGGTTACTTAATTTTGAAGAAAAGAGGGAAACAAGTTTCAAGAAGAGGTACAAGCATGGGATGGGTGATTGTAAGTGTTTGAAACATTTCTCATGAGTTATAGGACTTCTTTGATCAGAAGAGAACAAGCGCAAGGCTCAAGAATAAGTTTTGTACAAAAAGTCACTTTATCAAAATGGCAATGTAGCCTTTCTTCCGAAAATGGATATAAAGCATGTCCATGCATTGAATGCTTGAAGTGAGGCCTATAACAGCTGTGTAAACCATTAATTATGGAGTTCCTAACAAGTTTGAGGCCTGCAAAGTAGTGTTTATGCAACATAGTTTGAATTTGAATTTTGTTCATCACTAAAATGACTTGTAATTAAAGTGATAAAACCCTAACTTCATCTCTTCGATTCTCCCTACTCAAGAATGATCTCAAGGAGTTATTGGGAATTTTGGAAAGCTTGCAATGTGATATACAACCCATCTTTGAATTGATTTTGAAGATTCCTCTTGGAACTATTTGAAAAAGTGCCATGGAGTTGGGTCAAAATCCTGACCAAATTAGGGAAAATTTTTACTAAGTGTTTTTGTTTCATGACCACATGTTCATAAAATTATAACTTGAGATCTAAGAATTTTTGGAAGGAGTTGTGTAAAGAAAAGTTATATATTTCATGGAGATCTACAACTTTCATGTTAGAAGTTTCTCTTGAATCATCTTGCATCATGGAGAAAATTTTGCTCAAACTTATGAAAAAAACATGAAATTTCCAACACTTAGAAAAATTTATAAGTTTAGAAATTTTGACTTTTCAAAATGAAATCTTGACTTTTTGATTTCTTGATGAATAAGTTTCATATTTTGACATGTTTTGATGAATTGTGATCTTTGGCACTTGAATTTGACCCAAAAAGTCAAAGTTTGACTTTTCAATATACAGTTGACTTTGGATCAGTTTACTGCAAAATTCATCTGTCAATCCAATGGACTTGCAATGTTTTGAACCATGTCATTAGGTCAAAATGATGCAATTGGGTTCTTGAGATCACGCCTTAAACCAATTGACCATTTGCTAGGTCAAAAATCAGAAATTGCCCTTTCCCAGTCAAAACCCTAATTTTGACCATTTTTCCCTTTTGGAGATTTGATCAAATTTCTTGAGGAATTATGATCCAAACTTGATCAAATGATACATATGAGTTTAAAATGTTGATGGGGATAAAAAATTATGAAGTTTGACTGTAAATTGGCCATAGTTGACTTTTCCCCTAATACAACTGATTTTTAGGTCAACTGCTCAATTGACTGATCAAAAGTGTGATCCAAGGCTTGAAACTTGACATGAGTAATCTTGGGGGTCCATAATGATCCATGAAAGTCATATGGGGCATTGGAAGTTCAAAAATACTTGTGCAAACTCAAACCCTAATTTTGGTCATCAGTGCTTAAGGAGGTGTCTTGGGCTGATCAACCCTAATGCAGTCTTTGAGTCAAAGGAGATCTGGTGAGCAAATTCTTGATAAGTGAGAGGGCAAATTTTGGGGTACAAAAATGATGAACATAAATCTTCAACTCTCCTTGAAGAACAATGCAAGAGTCCTTGTTTCTCCTCTTCCTTTGAGATAAGAACCAAAGTCTACTTTCTATGTTGTAATGTTATTATCCCTAGAACAAAAGGTCTCTATATCTAAAATCAGATTTCTTTCCCTCTAAAATGCAAAAGTTGATGGAAAGTTCCCACAAAAGGTGGCAAAAAGCAGAAAAAAGTATGGTCTAACTGGGCTCTATCGTCGGGCAACCATAAAGTTTTGCTGGGCGATTTTGGCTAGCTGCCACACGTGACCAACTGGGCGTGTTAAAAACCTTAAAGAGAATCTTTAATCGCCCGACGACAAGAATGCTTCGCTGGGAGATTCTCCTTTCTCCAGGTGCCCCATAAGCGAAACAATACAGGATTGAAGCTTCTTTTTCTTCATCAGTTTCGCTGGGCGACGCCTACTTTCACCGGGCGATTCTTTATAGCAACTCACACTTCCTTCTTAAGCTTGGTTAGCCTAAAATCTCCATTTGCATCTTTCCTGCACAAGTTTAGCTGAAACACTAACAAACACATTAAACCTTCAAAACTCTTTAAATACTATGCAAAATGACTAAAATAACTATTTAACCTAATCAAAAGTAAAATAAAAGATCTCAAAGTGTCAATAATTGATATGTATTTTATGTACAAATTGACACTTAACAACTCTCCCCAACTGGAGTCTTTGATTGCCCTCAGTTCAAAGGTAAACACTAAAATACCCTGATGAATTAAGAGGAACAACATCAATAAAATTAATTTGAATGGTTCAAACTCACAAGTTGCAGTCACGGTACAAATTAACTATTTTCATAATCAAGCGTGATAATGAAATAAGTTCTAAACACAAATATTTAGCTATGCAAACATTAGTAACAATATGTCCATACTTTAATCAACTACTCTCCATCAACTAAATATGGCTTATGTACTTAAGATAGGGGACAAATCACACTCAATAATAATTGTGCTAACATCCAGAACAATTCATGCATTCATCAAGTAACTCAAAAAGAATATCAAGGAAACTTAGATCACAAAAGGACTTTCATAGGTTGTAACTTGGCTGAGGTTAAAAACAAGGGATTATATATGCACGACCATCGAAATAAAGATGGGTAAAGATAATGAAGAGCATTTCACAAATTCATAGCATTTATTTTTGCTTCATCCCTCTTTCAACTTTGACTTTTTTATTTATTTTTCTCACAATGCACCCTTCTCTTTTTCTTTCTTTTACTTTTTTTTTCTTTTTTTCTTTTTTTTCAATACTTAAGGGATGCATTGTGCCACCAATGTTTTTCTATATTAAGCAACCTCCCCAACTTTAAACATTTATTTCTCACTTTTTCAAGAATGCTCTTCAAAGGTTTATTTCAAAATTGGGTAAAATGTTATAGACAAAAAATTTCTTTTAGCATGAATCATCATTGACTTTCCTTTGTCTTCCTTAATCATCAACAATTACTAAGTGGTATACTTAGGAATTTGTTGACTTCATGATAGATTCACTCCAAAAAATTTATTTAAGGCTCAAAAGGGTTCACAAAGATTCACAAATTCACAAGGTTAGATGAAGCCCTTTTGGGAATGGTGGTTACTCTCATAAAACAAAAACAATTCCTTGATCACTTCTAATTTTCCAAGATATGTTTTTCGACAACAAGATTTAGCATGAATCGTTCGAGCTAAAACAACAATTACTACAACTTTAATGGTTTAGTAAACAATGGAAAGTTTCTCACATTTGTGGTTATGTCCTAATGATTCAAGTATGCACACACATTTACATAACAACGCATAACTATATTTTTTGCTTAAAGCACTATTTTCATTATTATGCTAACATTCTACAAAACGGTAAAATGATACCTTATTTGCACTGCTTTGAGGTTTGTATCATCACCACCCAAATTACGAGTTCGATTGAGTTCCAAAATCAACTCTCTCCTTGAGCACTTCTTCCACCAATGTCTTCTTTTTTTTCATAATAAAATAAAAACGAAATGCACAATCTACTAAAGCAATATCTAACTAATTTAATCAAAACAACTCTTTTTTTTAACAAAATAAAATAGGTACCACTACCCAACGGAAACAAAAACAACAAAATCCCAAAATACCACACCAAATTCTAGTTGTTCACAACAAACTTAAAAACACCAAATTGTTTCAATAATTAAAGACTAGCATAAAATAAAACTGAAATTAAAATTCTCCACTAGTTACCACAATCTCACAAATCCATGTCATCACCATCGTCATTATCATCATTTTCTTCATCACCATCATGCGCTCTAGCATGCGCTGCCCCCTCCGAAAAGAACAGACGCCTGTCCTCGGGCCAAGCACAGAATGCATTGTACTCAGCTTGAGAGGGGAAAGTGACCGGCTCTTACGGGTTGGACTGATGAAGGAACAATTTTTCCATGGAATCATGCAAGAATCTTCCTGATCTTCTATGCGCTTCCAATATATCCCAGGTGTAGTTACGTGTTTCCTTCATTTTTGGATCCCAAGCAGAATAATCTAAACCCTCAACTCCTTCTTGAGTACCTGAAGACTCACCCACATTCTTCTTCTTCCTTTTCATTGCCAATTTTCCCAAATAGTATCGCCTTAGATAATCATCATTAATAACCCCTCACACCTTTTCATTGATCTCTTCCGACATTAAGATCCCCTTCTCTAAACACATGCCAGTGATAAGACAAGGAAATGGAAGAGGTGCACGAGAATGTACCTCTTTTGTTTTCGTGTTATCAACAAATTTCCAGATTTCTTTGGAGATAATGCCAGCCACGTCCACCTTCTTGTCCACTAAAATAAACTGAACTAGCAAAGCCACATCAACTGGAATGGATGATCTATGAAGCTTAGGCTTGATATTGTGAAGAACCAAAAGGAGTATCGCCTGAGCCTCGGGTGTCATATCCTCCCGATTATACCGAAAAGGAATACCAGTTGCATTCAACTTAACACTCCTTCCTTCTTGCAAAATGGTACAGGCAATAGAACCATGATCCCTCAACATGCCCAGCTCTTTGTTGAACTCATCAACTTCATGCAAACTCATATAGATAGGGTTTCTCAGAAAATTATTAATGTTGTTCCTATCAAAATATAAAGCTTTTCCCCTTACCGTGGTCTGGAAGACAAATTGATCCCCTTCAGCCGAAAGAGCGTTTGCATAAAATTCCCTCACCGGATTGTAGCTGATTTTGTCAACTGGATTAAAGAGAACATCCCACTTTTTACAAAGAAAAATTTGCATCGGTTTCTTGTACGAATCATGAGTATCAATGGAAAACTTTTTCTCCGAAACAAATTGTCTGCCTATCAACATGTTGAACCTATCTTCCGCGTCTGCACTCACAAATTGGCGCTCATCAAAATTCCGCTATTGGCTCAAACCAACCCCTAAATTCTCCTTCACGGGTTTCAGACGAAAATCCCTTTTTGAAGCCATCTTCAAATTAAGAAAACAACAAAAAACAACACATACAATCTTGTCAAAAAGCTGCTCAAATAAATTTTTTCTAGAATTCATAAAAAAATTCAGTGTTGATCCTGACTCCCATTGTCGGGCGATGGATTTGATCGTCAGGCGATCCTACGAAACTGGGCAAAAAAAACTACAGATTATACAAATTAAGTGCACGCCACTGAGTATTATCATCGGGCGACCATAAAGCTTCGCCTGGCGATCCTGCAAAAATGTTCAAAAATTATGTAGATTTTTGCACAATTTCTTTGCCCACAATGCAAATTTCAACAAGTTTTTTAAAGGGATCCTATGAATCCTAATTTCTAGTCAATTCTACCACAAGCATTATTCTACAAATCAAGAATTTATAAGTTCCTAACTTAGGTTTTCAAAATACAAAACCTACCCTTTTTCAAATGACAAAGAAAAGAGGAGAAATTGTTACCTTAAATGCTTGAGGTGATGATGAAGGTATGAAATTCTTTGAAAAAAGGGAATGAGGCAATGATTGAATAAGGTAATGAGTGTGTGTGAGACAAAGTGTGAAAGATGCATAATTTAGGTTAAAAGTTGAACCTACAAGGTGATAACCCGTGGGCCAAACTTGACCCACCCAAAAGAGTTAAGAAAAACGCACAGCAGAAGTGTGTTGCGCTCACAATTCCTCCCAGTGAAAATTCTCATCGCCCGACGATCCTTTGAAGAATTGAACATTAAATTCTGTTGTAGAATTTGTGCCAAAAGTTTATTCTTCACCCTTTTTAAAATAAAAACCACACAAAAGTCAAAATACTTACAGTGTTAGGGTGCCTCCTAACAAGCGTTTTGTTTAACATCGTTTCGATCTCGACGATCTACAGTAATTTCACAAATCACCGAGACGAACCATATTTGTATCACAGATTATCTCTCCTCCATGGTAAATTTTCAACCTTTGGACATTTATTGTCCAAACATCCTTTGAATTAGGATCCTCTAAAACAATTGCTCCATAATCTTTTACCTCTTTTATCACGAACCGACCCGACCATTTGGACTTCAACTTTCCCGGAAAAAGTTTCAACCGTAAATTAAAAAGGAGTACCATTTGGATAACCTTGAAGTCTTTGTGCTGTATTTTCTTATCATGATAAAATTTGGCTTTTTCTTTGTACAACTTGTTGGAGTGATATGCATCATTCATCAATTCATCAAGGCCTTGCAATTGAATTTTTCTTTTTTCTCCAGACAAATTAGAGTCAAAGTTTAAAAATTTTACTGCCCACAAAGCCTTGTGTTAAATTTCTACTGGAAGGTGGCAAGTTTTTCCATACACCATTAGAAATGGTGTCAAACCAATCGGAGCTTTGTAAGCGGTACAATACGCCCACAAAGCATCATCAAGCTTAAGCAACCAATCCTTCCTCGAACTCGATACTATTTTTTCTAATATCCTCTTAACCTCTCTATTTGAAACTTCGGCTTGCCCATTAGCTAATGGATGATACGAAGTCGCCACTTTGTGCTTTACACCATAGTTTTCCAAAACTTTTTCAAGAGGTGCATTACAAAAGTGTGATCCACCATAACTTATTATGACTCGCGGAGTGCCAAAACGGGAAAAATGTTTTTCTTTAGAAATTTTATGACCGTTTTTCCGTCCACCTTAGGTCAAGCCATCGCTCCAACCCATTTAGAGACATAATCCACTACAACATGGATGAATTCATTAAAAAATGATGGGGTAAAGGGTCCTACAAAATCTTTTCCCCAACAATCGAAAACCTCTATCTCCAACATATTATTCAAAGGCATTTCATCTCTTTTCTCAATTCCTCCACTCCTTTGGCATTTATCACAATTCTTAGCATGCAAGTGTGCATCTCTGAACAATGACGGCCAATAAAAGCCTGATTGAAGGACTTTCATTGTTGTACGTAAACCATTAAAATGACCTCCATATGGAGAATTGTAACAATGCCAAAGTATGCTTTTTGATTCCTCTAACATCACTACCGTGCATGGAGAAAAGAATTCAGTGGAGACACCGGACAACGTAAAGCTCCACCTGCATTGTCAGGTGACCAAATTTTTGAAAAGGTGAAAGATGTGTGTACTCAGTTTGGCAAGCCTTTTGCGCATACGGTTGTCAAAGGTGGGTGGAAGAAGAGATCGTTTTTTTTTAATTGCCATATTGGAAGTCTCTGTATGTGAGACATTTTCTCGATGTTATGCATATTGAAAAAAAATGTATTTGAAAGTGTTATTGGTACGTTACTCAATATTAAAGGAAAGTCTAAGGATGGCCTTAAAGCAAGTGAGGACATGTTAAAGATGTGAATACGAACTGAACTAGGACCCGTGAAGAAAGGAAGTCTAACATATCTACCACCTACTACTTTTACTCTATCTAGAAAGGAGAAAAATATATTGTGTAAGTTTCTAAGTGAAGTTAAAGTTCCAGAAGGATACTCTTCAGATATTAGAAGACTTGTGTCTATGATAGACCTAAAGTTAAAGAGTTTAAAGACACATGATTTCCATGTTATAATGGAGCATTTTCTAACAATAGGTATACGTTCTGTTTTTCCAGATAAAGTAAGGAGCGCGATAACTAAGTTGTGTTTTTTCTTTAGGTCAATTTGTAGTAAGGTGATTGATCCTGAGATCTTACCAACATTACAAAAAGAAATTGTTATTACTTTGTGTGAGCTTGAAATGTATTTTCCTCCCTCATTTTTTGACATAATGGTACATCTAGTTGTTCATCTTGTGAAAGAGACACAGTTGTGCGGACCAGCTTATATGAGATGGATGTACCCTGCTGAACGTTATATGAAAGTATTAAAAGGGTACGTGAAAAACCGAAGTCGCCCAGAGGGTTGTATTTTTGAGCGATACATTGTTGAAGAAGCGGTTAAGTTTTGTACTGAATATTTGTCCAAAGTTCAATCCATTGGACTCCCTAAAAGTCATATTTTTGAAAAAAAGGAAGGTAAAAGATTAATTGGAAATAAAATTGTGACAATATCAAAAGATGAACGGGACCAAGTGCATCTGTATGTTCTACACAATGACAGTGAGGTTGAGCCATATGTTGAAATGCACAAGGATGTACTCCGAGGGTTAAATCAGAATATAAATGAAAATTGGATAGTACGTGAGCACAATCAAAGTTTTATACCATGGTTTAAGGATCATATTTTTCAAAGCTTCATTCAGATCTCGCTTCAATAACAGAAAGGTTGAGATGTTTGGCATATGGTCCAAGTTTACATGTGTTTTCTTATAGCGCATACGCAATTAATGGATACACATTTTATACCAAAGAACAAGATGATAAAAGTACTATGCAAAATAGTGGTGTCACCGTGCTTGCTGAAGCAATGCACATTTCAAGTATGAAGGACCTAAACCCTAAATATGCAAATCTGTCATATTTTGGGGTTTTTGAGCATATTTGGGTGTTTGATTACGAGAAGTTTCAGATTCCTATATTTGGTTGCAAGTGGGTAAGTAGTAGTGGCATACGAATGGATAAGTCAGGATTTTTGCAAGTGGATCTTGATAGGGAGGGGTACAAAGATGAGTCTTTTATTCTAGCCTCTCAAGCTAAACAAGTGTTCTATGTCACTGATCTGGCGAGTACAAAATGGTCTATAGTGCTTTTATATAACAAAGTGGTTGATGATAACAGTGTAGACCACAGTGATATTGATGATGAGAATGAGTCATGTATTAGACGGAATGAGTCGTATATTATAAATGATCAAGATGAGAATATTATAGCGGATGAATCATATATCAGAAATGATCATAATGAGGGAATTTGGATAAATCCATCCGTCTGCATTGTTAAGAAACAAGTAATTCATGTTCCAACCAAGAAAATAAAGAGATGTTAGTGAAAGAGGTAGCATATTAAAATGTTTATGTTTATGTTTGTGTTTACGTTTAAGTTTATGTTTATGTTAATTTTTGGCATTGTCATTTTATATATATTTAAATGACTATGGAATTTTATATTTGGTTTTATGTTTATATTTATTACAAGTTAGATGGCTACTAACGAGGATCACCCACATGATGATTCTGGGCATGATGGAGATAAGCCCGTTAATAAAATGGAAATGGAATATAGACGAGGAATAAAAATGATGAAGAGAATCATTCGAGATAGAGATCAAGGCATAAAGTATGATGTGCATTGGAGTCAAGAAGGCCAACTAATTGAGCCTAACGGTTCAATGTTGACGAGTTATCTCAGTTCGGTGGTAAGGAGAGAAATTCCAATTACATGTGAAGATTGGAGAGCAAGAGTGTTGGACGACGCTAAAGATAAAATATGGAGTGAGATGCAGGTACCATATGTGATGTTATTTGTTTTTAATGACGATTATGTCTTTAAATTACTTATACTAACGCACTTTTTGTATGATTTTCATAGAGATCGTTCAACATTGAGGATACCAGGAAAGATTATATACTCAAATTGGCCAGAAAATTAAATAGAGGGTTTAGAACTTTTTTATCAAACAAGTTTCTTAGGGATGCGGATAAATTTTTTGTTGATGCAGAGCTTCCAAAGAAATATGCAGATTTGATTACACCTGAAGAATGGGAAACTTTTAAATCCAAAAGAAATACCTAGAAATTTGAGAGTTTAAGTGTCATAAATCGACAACAAGCATCAAGTCCAGCATATCCATACAGAAAAAGGTGTACGGGATATGCACGCTTACAACAATCTATTGTAAGTATCTATAAATTGAAAAGCATCTTTGATATATGCACGCTTATATTTGATCATATTATTTGGCTTAATGTGTAGTTAACAAAGGAGAATGGTTCTGAAACATCTCTTCTGGAACACATTTTGTGGAAGGAAGCCCGTGGATGGAGCTGTTGAAGAAAAAGTTCAACAAATTTTCGATAGATGTGTAAGTATAACATTATTTATTTAATTACGTCATACTTTTATTTATTTCATTACATCATTATTTTATTAACATATCATTCTTTAATTACAATATTTATATGAATTTCACGAGACTCTTTCTCAGTCTATACTTGCAGATGAAGATAATGATTGTAGGAGAATACTCTCACGAGCATTAGATATTCGTGAGTATTCTGGTCGGGTGAGGGGTAAGGGATTTGGGATCACTCCAACATCCTTGAAGAAAAAATCAAAGACAAAAGCTTCTAGCAATAAAGAACTTCAGGAAAAGTTGGAAAAGTTACAACAAGAACTTTATGAGCTGAGAAAGGAAAAAGAAATAGATCAAGCTACAGGTTTTAAAGATACTAGTGACAAAGGTAGTATCAATGGTAACTTTGGGCAGAATATTCCTGAGGTAATTATATACCATATTTATAAATTATATAACCATATTTATTAATTATATAACCATATTTATTAATTATATAACCATATTTATTAATTATATAACCATATTTATTAATGGTTATAGGGCATTTCCCGGTGTCAACTCTATTTGTCGTCACCGACTTATCGGATGGTTGGCAAGGGAAAAGTGTATAATACTTCGGGAGAAATGCTTCACCATAAACCTCTCCCAAATGGATTTTTGAAAGTATTGGTTGATGTTGTTTTAGAGGGGGGGTGCATTTTTACCACTATCTAACGATGTGGCGGATGCAACATTGGTGGCAGATGCAATATGATCGTTTGTTGCGTGGCCGTCAAGCCTCGTTTGCGTAGATAATGAGGTATGCTTAAAATCGTTTACTATTCAAATTTTTTAAGGAAATTTTACTTACATTTTGTTTACATGGTAATGTTAGACTCCAACAAAATCCATTCCAAAAGATAAGGGGATTAGGCGGGAAACCGAGTCAATTGCATCAATTGAGGTACAATATAATTATATGACATTTATGCTATCAGAAATGCTAATTTGTGATTTTATACTTCCCCTAACTAATTATATGATAACTAGATTCATGCTAAAGAGATTGCACAAGTCAGTAGGGGTAAGGCGCCTGAAATTAGCAATATTTCCACACAAAAAAAGAATGTTGCTAAGAAGACCATGGCTATCAAAAAAACTACTGCTCAGTTCAGGTCATGCCTTCGAACATATTTAGGAATAAAAAATATTCCGGATGGTGGTATCTGCCTTATACCTATGAGTGCATACATCTTTGGTTTTGAATACCTGGAAGCAATTGGTAGAGAGGATATGGAGGAAGTTTATAGACATTTGGAATTAGGCCTCGGTGTTATCGGTACATACATCAGGTATACTCAGATCAACTTTGTTTAATTATATGAACAATTTATTTCCTCATTTCAATGAATATAGTATAATGTTAGTGATTTTTTAATTTAAGGTTTATGTATGACATCATTATGCGCCTGCGTGGATTAGAAGCAAGATTTAGCTTCTTAGCTCCCAACACTGTTAATTCAGGGTTAATCATAACAAGACCAGATGATGTCAAAGCATATGTACTCGGTTTATTCGTGGCCAGCAAAGATACTGAGAAGTTGTTCTTTTTGCCATATAATACTGGCAACGGGTTAGATTTTCATCCTAACTTGATCTATTATAATTTTCTGTTTTTGGCCATTGTTTAATCTTTGTTTAATCTTACAGTGGACACTGGTTATTGGTTGCGATTAATCCTATGAGAGAAACTGTGTATTATCTGGATTCGTTTTAGAATGATTGGTCAACATATCCATATTCGAAGCAGAAGATTGACACGTAAGTTTTTCGCTCCCAAAGAGATATTCAAGTTTATGTTTATGTTTATGGTCAACATATCTGGATTTGTGTTTATGTTTATGTTTCTATGTGAGATTGTTCTAAACAGTCGTTTATATTTTATTATAGCGTTCTACTCACTTTTCGCTCCCAAAGAGATATTCAAGTGCCAAAAAGTAGAGCCAACAACGTTACATGGATCAACGTGGAGGTATATTTTCACAAAGAGTTATTCAGTTTTGATTACATTAATGATAATACTTGATAAAACAATTTAAGGGGTATATCCTGATATATATTTATATTTTCTTTCCATGTGTAGTGTCCTCGCCAGCATAACAGTATAGATTGCGACTATTTCATGTTGAGGTTTATGAAAGAAACTATTCTTTTGGATCAATTAGAGATTCCATCCACGGTATGGACTTCTAACTTAGGAATTACATACTATTTTCATATTTTGTGTTTCTCATAAAATGACATATTGTTTTAACTAAATCACATACTATGTTAATTATATTATTATATATGTAGTACTTTGAGGAATTCAATCGTGCACACTACTCAAAAGATCAATTGGATGAACTTATGGAGGAATGGTGTCAATTCATTATCGGGTTGAGAATTTTATAAGCTAAGGTATATTATCTTATTTCCTTTGATGAGAACTTTCGAGTTTTGAGTATAAATTAAATTCGAATAAAGTGCAATGTTAATATTATCATGTTATGAATTTCGATCATTTGGTTTTTTTCCAGGTTTATAGGTGCATGTGTAGAAGATAGGGCTAAGATATTCATGTTGTTGTTGTTTCATGAGATTTCTCAAAGATAGTAAGATGTAGACGTAACATCAATTTTGAATTTTAGGATTTTTAACTTGTAGAATTTTAACTTGTATCATAAATTTTGTAGTTGTTGTTGTATATATATCATCAATTTATATATATGTGTAATTTTTATATATGCATATTTTATTGGAATGAAGCTACCAAATATGGTGCATAATATGGTGAAAACCTGGTTCAAATATGGTTAAAATTCTGATTAAAATGCATTATATATATTGGACAACGCTTTTGTAAGTCAAAATAGGTATTTTATTAAAAAAAATCGTGACCAATAGACAGCGCTTTAAAAACTCAAAAAAAAGTGCTGCCTAAAGTGGGAAAGCGCTGTCTAAAGTGGGGGAATAGACAACGCTTTTAAAGGAAAGCGTTGTCTAAAGCCTAACTTAAAAAATAACAAAGCATTGTCTAAAGCAAAAGCGTTGCTAAAGGGGTATATAAAAAAGCGTTGTCTATTTTAAAAGTGCTGTCTATTTTAAAAGTGTTGTCTAAAGTTGGCATAAGAAAGCACTTTTACATTGAAAAAAAGCGCTGGCTTTTCTTTTAGAAGCGCTGTTAAAAGCCAAAAAAAGCGCTGTCTAATGTCTTTTTTGGCATAGTGCAAGAAGTCTACCAAACTCAAGTGCATTACAATTCCGGTCTACCTGGGATATGAAATGTAAATAAGAGTGAACACTTATAAAAACATCCAAGGGTTGGTCGACCACAAGCTTTTGAAACTAAAACAAAAAATACCAGAAAAGTTAAACTACGATAAAAAGAGAGGTTTGGGGAAGTGCGAATAAACGTAAACCACAATCATTACAAACAAGAATAGCACACCATGATCCCAAAGGCATCGAAAATTTCCACCACCTCATTCTCTATTTCACTTAATTTTCTGACTTCAAAACCTTTAATAGGCACATGGTTTTGGTTAAGCAGATGGGAAAGTGATATGACCCGTTCTCCTTATACGACACTTATGGGCAATTATCACTACCCCTCACCCTCAAAAACTTAACTTTAAAATTCTTGAAATTGGATGTATACACTTGGAATAGATTTCGACCAGGAGTATCCATCAAGGAAATCCAACCCCCACTCCCCGCACACTTAACTTCATAAAAAGAGAGAAAAAACGCCCAATGTATGGGTAATGCCAAAGAAATCCAACCCCCACTCTCAGCATACTTAACTTCATAAAAATAGGAAAAAAATCCCAATATAGGGAGAATATATTTGAGCAAGTTAGTCAGGATGTATATCCCGGATCTTCTTCCAAGCCACCATATAACTTAAGCGCTTTGCCCTTACCAAGCCTCATACTTGAAGGGATTATGTACATTAAGGGTCTACATCGCGTATCTTCTACCAAGTCGTCATGTAACTTACGAATTTCGCCCTTTCCATGCCTCACAATTGAGGGGCTTATCTGAGATGTATATCCCAGGTCCTCTTCCAAGTCGCCATATAACTTAAGCGATTTTCCCTTAACAAGACTCACACTTGAGGGGATTATGTAGATCTGGGATCCATATCCCGAATCTTCTACCAAGCCGCCATATAACTTAAACGTTTCACCATTTCCAGTCCTCACGCTTGAGGGGATTATGTACATCTGAAATGTATATCTCAGATATTCTTCTAAGGTGCCCATATAACTTAAGAGTTTTCCCCTTAACAGGCCTCACGCTTGTAGGGATTATGCACATCTGGGACCTATATCTCAAATCACCTACCAAGGTGCCATATAACTTAAGCATTTCCCCTTTCCAAGCATCACGCTTTAGGGGCTTATGTACATCCGGGATGTATATCCCTAATCTTCTTTCAAACCGCCATATAACTTAAGCATTTCGCCCTTACCAGACCTCACAGAGGGGCTTTTGTACATCCAGAATGTATATCCCAGATAAGTCACCATCGCCTGTATTCAGATTGATCTGTCACCCCAAGATGAATTTTTAAGATACGTAAATCCAAGATCCGTACAAGATACCCAATCACGTCCAAGATGCCCAATCACGTCCAAGACACACGACCACGTCCAAGACGCCTAATTTAAGTAGACCGCTAAGATCATAAACAGAAGCAACATAGCATTCAATGCCCTTTATGGCCTCAAAGCGACAAGGAAATCATTAATATGATGGCCATGAAGACGATTCAAATACTCCATTAAATACGAGACACTATAAATGAACAACTCTAAGAAAGACAAAGACAAGCAATCTTTAGACACAAAACTATAATATCACTGTGACTTCTCCCTGATGGCTCGGGAGTAATTATCACATTATTCTTTAGAAACAAAAAATAATGTTCATAGAGAAAATATAATAATCAGAGAAATAATTTTACACCAATAATTAATCACATATGTCTATTTTATCAAATTATACTTAAAAATATTTTAATAATATAATAGACTGTTTATTTTTTACTAATCTATATGTACAACTATTTTATATTAACAATGCATATTAACTATATTTATATTAATATACATATAAATATTTGAGTTTAATGAATATACATTTATGGTTTATAATTTTAAAGGATTGTTCAATAAAAACTACTACTTCACCATGTGATATCGATATTTTAAAATAATTGTCAAGTCACATTCCATTTTCTCTAAATATTTTTTATATTGTTAATTAGGGGTCAGAATAGATCATGCCAATTAATAAAGATCTTCGACCTAACCTACACAAACTCATATCAGACCAAAATATTTTTTAAATAGAAATAGTCTAAATTTTTTATAAGCCTATTTAACTATAATGACTAGGTCATTGGATAAAAAAATCTCTTAAGCTTATCATATTAGTCTATTTAAATAAACGTGAATAACTTTAATATTATATTATATTTTTCATTTTGAATTAAAATGAAAAATAATGAAGTTTAATTATCTTGAAGAACTTATGAAAATCAATTTATAAAATTTTATTGATAATGATCTAAGTTATTGTCATCAGTTGTTTTCATAAATTCTTTCAAAGAAATAGTACTACAAAACTTATATTATAAGATGATTCAAGTGAGTAAATGAAAAAAATTAGTTTAGCCTCATTATTCTTTTATTTTGTTAATCTATTTTATATTAGTTGAATTTCTTATTTATAAATGTTTAAATGAATTAGACTTTTAAGTAGTTTTGTAAGTCAATCAAGCCTTCGAAAATGTTAGGCACAGATTTAAAACACAAGTTTATGATAGGTTATAGGCCAAAATTAGACTTTAAATTTTTTTAATAGAACAAATTCAGACTTGACAAGTTTAACTAAACCCATCTTATTTTTATTCCCATTCCTCATCAACCTATTTAATTTTTTTTGATAACCAAGAAATTGCAGTAAAGCGAGCACAAGACATACTCAATTAAATACAAAAAAAAGAAACCAAACTAGTTTAAAGAAACTATCGGAATGGACATCCAATCATCTTTAGAAACAAAAATCGGACAAAAAGATCTAGCACTAATCCAATCTCAAGATAATTTTTTTGCTACAAAAACAATCTCCCAATTCTCTTTCAACCCATCATTAAACAAAATGTCATTTATAATTAACTAGATAACCCGTATGATAGATAACAAAATAATAATACTACAATTTTTTCTTGTCCTCTTAGACATAACAGAAGCAAACAACAAGAGATGATCAAAAATATTATAAGAAGTAATAAAGTTATCCACCCCTACCCAATCCATAATAGATAACCAAACCTCAACAACAACTTGACATAAAATGAAAATATGATGGTGAGTCTCATCTAAACCAAGTCATAATGCACAAACTAGATTATACACGCCTGAAATGAATACTCTCTTAGCAAGATCATCCTTTGTTTGTAATCTATGATGAAGCAACCTACACACAAACACTTGAATATTAGATGACACATTTGATTTCCATACATGTTTCAAAGAAGACAACAAACCTGCACTGAAAATCAAATTTTGATCTTTGCACGCGCATAACCTATGAAAGAAAGATTACACCAAAAATCCCACTATTGCGCTCCACCAGACAAAAAAGTCCTGCTTATTTGGAATAGGTTATCCTCCTTATTTGGAACAGACCAAATTTCTCGAATGTTACAGAACGACCAATACCAAATATTATGAACCACAAAATCAACTTCCATAATTCTCATTTTTTTGAGCAGTTCCTGATGAAGCATAGGAAATTGGTTGCATATCGGTTCTTTAACAATCTAAAAATCAATATCTGAACCATTTTCGACCTTGCGTGAAAGACTCATACGAAATAAATTGTTTTCAACACCCTACGCTCCCAACAAAATATGTAAGTCCCTTCACCACAACGTATAATTTGAATTAGCAGAAGAAAAAGAATTATCGTGAATCTCATTCTTGATATTTCCATACTTGAAACTAAGAAATTTATGCCATAACGAATCTTCTTTTACCAAAATCCTTCAACCCCATTTACACATTAGAGCTCTTTTAAACATATCACAATACTTTACACCAAGCTCGCCTTCTGATTTCAAAAATCAAATAATAGACCAAGCCTCACAATTAATCCTCCCATTATCTTCTTTGCCATTACACATAAACGAGCGTTGAATTTTGATAAAATCTTGGATAACAACGTTAGGAGCTTTATAGAACGAGAACGAGAAAAGAGGGATTGAGTTCAAAATAGAATTGAGAAAAGTCACTTTGTAACGCCCGTTAATTTAATTAATTATTTTTGAAATTATTTGTTGAAGTTGTGAGATGTTGAGAATTGTTGGTATAAGTTATTAGATTATTATTAATTAATTAGTTAATTAATAATAATAATAATAATAATAATAATAATGTTGGAATTAATGGAATGTTTGCATTGGGCCTATTTTATTGGTTGGAAGTAGTAAAGTGGGGTGTATAAGTTAAGCCCAATAGGATTAATGGTATAAGGTTAAGCTGACACAAGGATTTGATTTAGTTGGAGATTAAGAGTTTTGTGCGCTGACCGTGAAAGCTGTGCAGAGAGAGGAGCAAATTGCACGGTTGTCGGGCAGAGAAAAGCAAGGCTGTCGGCTGGGAGTTTGGTAGAGCGACCTTCAATCCAGGTAAGGGTGGGGTTCTGAACTTATAATGGGATTTATGATGTGTATTATGCGGGAATTGGTCGTTTGTATGACTGTTGTGTGTTGATGTTTCTGGATCTGTTATTGAAGTTGCTCGTTTTCTATGTTGTGGCTGTTTAGGGAGTTACCGTATGAGTGTCCTGTATGATTAGTGAACTTGTTATTGAAGTTGGCCGTTAGTCGTGTTGTGGGCGTTTTGAGTTGTCTGTATAATTTCCCGGTATAATCGATGAATAGGTTAGTATAGATTATTACCTGTTGATGTAGTCATTAGGTTGTTGTATCTTCCAAGCGGTTGACAGAAAATTAGTAAATTATTGTTATGGTCGTTTTAAGAAGGTTTCTTCCTGACTGTCTTGTACAATTAATGAATTTGTTGATAGGAAATATAGTTGTCCGTTACTGTGTTATTTCGAGTTGTTGGCCAAAAATTATGGGTTGTATTGATGTGGCCATTATGATGTTGTATTGTATGTTGTTGGCCGGAATTAGTGGTCGAGGAGGATGCTGATGGTGTTAGGTGCCAAGCGGCATGTAGGCTGCGAGGTGTGTCATGGAATATATGTGTTGGATGTCGAGCAGCATTAGGCTGCAAGGCGTGCTGAGGAGCACAGTATTATTGTCGAGCTGTACAAAGTTGCAAGCTGTGTCGAGGAGAGCAAATTAGTTATTATTCTGTCTTGGTTGATGTGCATGTTGACAGGCACATAGTCTCCCCATCCATATTGCCCGTATATGCTATTTTGGTCGATACCAGTGTTGTGTAAGTTTTTCTGAATTGAGAAATTAAAGATTGATGATTTATGTTGAGATTCCTCTAATTATGGGCAAATATTAAGTTGTAGGCTTATGGGCAATGTTGAATTATGTCGAGTTGTTGTTGAATTATTATTGTTGTTGTTACTACATTCATATTGTTGTCGCATACATAGCATATCAAGTTGGAGCTCATGCTCGATAAGTTGGCTTGGATTGGAAAAAATATAAAGTTGAAGGCTTATGCCTTGTTGATGCCTCTATTTATTGGCAAATTATTAAGTTGGGAGTTTTGCTCCATTGGTACCACATGCATGTGCGTAAAAACAAGTCGCATTCTATGTTGCATTATGAGTTGTTGTGTGGATGAATTCATGATGATAATATTGTTAAATAGCTGCGAAGTGGTGTTTTTGTATGAACTGTTTCTAATGTATTATTTATCATACATCTGATTATATTGTTTGATATCTCACCCCTTCTGTTTGATTGTTACCCCTATGTTGGTAACGTGCAGGTAATCCAGAGTGAATGTGGTTTACCTTTAGTAGTTTCAGTCGGTGTCATTGCTCTGATACGTAACACTCGGGGGGGGGGGGGGGGGGGGGATGAATGCTTGCTGTTTTTTTGTTGTCATTATTTCACTTGTTAGACTTTAAGTTGATTTTCGTTAAGTACTTGTTATTTGGAGTTGTTTCAGTTGGATAAAGATGATATATTCTTTATAGTCGAATACTATGATTTCGCTGCGTGGTTATGAAAGTTATTGGTTTTAAAAGATTAATTCATGTTGTTGTTGGTTCATCCAAGTTTAATGTGTTATGTATCTGTAATGAATGTTTTTATTTTAAGTTGAGATTGTAGCATCCTGATTTAGTTGTTGAATTTTTATAACTCCGATCTTTATAATAATTGTTGGGTAGAATTGGGGTGTTATACACACTCCCACTTAAAGATAGATTTTTTCCTCTTCCAAAAAGCCAATCTATTCCAAACCTTTGCTAGAACCAACAACCAAGAAGATCGTCTTCTTAGATTACAACCAATTTGAATACAAAAAAAAAAGAGTAACCAACCGCACAAGACAATAATCAGAGGTTGTTTGCAAAAAATCAAATTCCACATTGACACCAATTATTTTACTCTTGTTGAAATTTACGGATATATCTGAACATAATTCAAAATCATGAAGCAAATTAAACGATATTAGAGTCTTCATATTAAAAAACAACAGTTTTTTTTCTTTTTCGAGAAAAATATTATTAAAATAATTAGAAAAACAAACATTTTGAAGGATTTTGTCAAATTTGTTTTTAAAAAAGAACAATTTCAAGCCAATGCTTCATCAGAAAATGTAATAAGAAAACCTAAACAAAAAAGATAAAAAATAAATAAAGGAAGGTTTTCATTTTTTTTTAAGTTTGATATGTTCTAGATTACTTCTTTGAATTTTATTTATTTTGAGTTGGATTTACTTTTTTTTAATGTTACATTTAGTCGTTCTCTTAGCTTTTTTAATATGCTTGAATAAATTTAATATTTTATTATCAATATACCTCACACAGAGAATTTTTTTTTGCAATAATCAGGTATTGAAAAAAATTTCCGCAAATAATCATGTTTTAGAAAACCTCATAAAGGAGGAGTCAAGTGAGATGGCACATGCACTGACCTATTTGACCTAGGCACCATATCACTTGGCACATGCACTCTCTTTTAGCTAAGTGAGATGGCGCATGCACTCTAAAAGTGAGAGGAGGCGCCGTCTCACTTGGCTCCTAGGGCAAAATGAATTTTTTATGAATAATTCATCTGTTTCTCCGTCATTCTTCACACTTTCTCGCACTATCTTCTTATTTTTTTTCTCTGTTATTTACGTCATGACATCTCCCATGATTTTTACCAGAGATGGTTATGTTATTTTCTCGGCCACCAACCTCCGATGAAAATGAAATTTTGGCACATTCACTCCATGGAGCGTCTGAAGAGAGAGTTGATGCGATGGCTAGAGGGAGACATCGAGGATGGGGAACAAATTAGAATGATCCAACTAAGAAGAACAACCACCTCACTTGCAACAGGAAGACCTAATTTTTGGTTGGAGGAAGTCAAAATAGACAGCGACGTAATATTGATGATGCATGGGTCAGATGAAATTGTTTTAACGGTTGTAATTTCTTAGACGTTTTATCGTGTTTTATTTGTTGTTTGAGCAAGGCTTGTTGTAACAAATGCTCTTAATGAAAAAACATAATATTTATAACTTAAAAAAGTAAAGATGTTTTATAATACAATTTTTATGTGGTTGAGCTAGTAGTCCGAGTCGGACAATTTTTGTGATTGTGTCCGACCTGATGACATAAACCACACTTTCTTTCCAGCTTGTCAAGGGAGTCCATTTTAGTTGTGATGCGCTTGCTTTTGGGACGACCCTTTTTATTCATTCGCATTTGGTCATTGTGCCATACTATTTCACCATCGTATGCAGGCCAATAATCAGGTTTTGCTACCAAAGGGAAGTTGTTGTATACGTTGAGCAAGGTTTCAAACTTGTAAATGGGAGACAAAAGTTGTAATGCGTCTTGATGAGTATAGACACACGCAACAATGACATGATAGCAAGGTATACGAAAGGCTTGAAACTTGCCACAATCGCACCAACGAGAAGGTAGTATAACCCTATACTCTTGACTTGGCAGCCCCTCGTTGTGGTCGATTGTATCTTTGACAATGAAGTTGTGGTTGTTTTGGTCGAACCGTATAACCAGATGGGTGTTGGCTTTGGCACTTTCTTCCTTAATATTCTTCATGCAGCTTTCACTCCATAGTTGTCCTGATTGGAACACAACATTCCATATTTCACCTATTTTAGCAAACAACGAAGCCATCCAAAAATATGTTTATTTAACCAAAGCAGTTACTGGAAGGTTTCGTATGCCTTTGAATACCCCGTTCATGGATTCAATCAGATTTGTTGTCATATGGCCCCATCGTTGTCGATTATCATATGACATAATCCATTTCTCAACCAGAATATTATCGATTCACCTACCGGCATCCAGATTTGACAATCGGATCTCATTGTGATAATATTTGAACGTAGGTTGTGTTAATGCATACCAAGCATTCATAACCGCTTTCCTAAGAGCTTTGTCTTTGATCTCCCTCGTGAAATTTTGGACGATATGTCTAATGCAATAGACATGTGTAGAAAGAGGGTCATGCCAACCGTTTGCAGGATTGTTGTATGCACTCTCAATAGATACATGTCTATCAGAGATCAAACAAAGATCTGGTTGAGGAGCCACGTGTGTTCGGAGATTCTTGAGAAAGAAGCTCCAAGCACCACCAGTCTCTCCCTCGACTAGGGAAAAAGCAATTGGAAAAATGTTGTTATTTCCATCTTGTGTAACTGCCATCAGTAGCGTGCCTTTGTATTTCCCATACAAACAAGTCCCATCAATTTGAATAATTGGTTTTCATGACGGAAACCTTGTGATGCAAGGTTGAAAAGCCCAGAACACTCGAGTGAATAATCCATTTCCGGTGAGTTGACTACTATATGGGGCGTACGCCGGCAGTGTTTCCATAATGTAAACAATACCCGGAGAATAAGTCTGAAGTACATTCAAGTAGCGAGGAAGTTCTTTGTATGACTCATCCCAGTTTCCATATACCTTTTCAATCGCCTTGGTCTTTTCTAACCACGCCTTTCGGTCTGACGGAGTATAGTTAAATACCGTAGTGATGTGAGAGATTATGGTTTTCACATTCAATGGTGTATCGTTGATGACGAGGGGTAGGGTTTCTTGACATATGAGATCATAATTTAGTTTCCGATGATCCTGTGATTGAGTAGAATTGACACACGTGTGGGTGGACATAGAACCTATGACCCAACAATCACTTCTTAATCTGTATGATGCAGTGAGCTTGAACATACAATCTGGATGGATGCACTTGATCTTGTACCTTTCTGGATTTACACGATCTACCTTAAAATCGACCGAGTTGAGCATGTGAAACTTTTTTATGGCTCGGATACATTCTTCTCTATTACAAAATTTGTCTTTCTCTTTTAAGTTTTCATTTGACTGCATATACGGATTGAAAAATAAATCAGATAACGGTTCATCTCCGCCCATGTTAAAGTTTGTCATGTATGGAGGTGGTGCGTAGATCTCATTCGAAGGTATACCAGGTATCCCATCGTCTTCAGAATCATTGTTGACCATGTCGTCAAACTCTAACTCGTCATCTTCTTCTTCTTCGTCAACGAAATCTACTTCTTCTTGTTCGGCCTCGAGAGGATCAACCACTTGTGACAGCTGAGGCTCTCGCAGCACAATGTACAACTCAATAGAGTCGTACCCAGAATACTCATGACTGGAAAACATATTTTGAAGGTCCTCGTCATCTTTAACCTCAACCTTATAAAATATCATTTGGTTGTTACCAAAACAACCGGATTCTTATAAAAGATTTGTGTCACAGGACCTCGTCCAAGTTTGGCCTCCAATCGTTTTTTGAAATACAAGAAATTGGCTTTCCTGTTTAAACAAAATCGAATGTTCTCAGTGTCTCTAAACAAAAACCCAGAGGTGGGACAAATGTATGTCTCACTGTTGAAATATGCACTGATCATATATTGTGGTGCAGAGGCCATTGTGTTTGAATGTTTGAAGGTTTGGAGGTTTGAGTGTTTGGAGGTTTAAGTGTTTGAGTGTTTGAGTCTTTGAGTGTTCGAGTGTTTGAGTGATTGAGTGTAGAAGTGTTTTGATAAATGTAGGATTAAATAGGTTATATTGAAATTGAATAAAACAATAGTAAGCAACCTCTAATTCGCCAACTGGAATGTCCATCGTATTACATATATGCAGAGATGCCTTCCCCAAGGCTGCCACCTAGCCTGAACCTATACTGCAACCCATGCCACCTCTAATTCGCCAACAGGGATGGGGACACCTTTCAATTTTGTACTCATTCGCCAAGTCCAATGGAGCCTCCTTACACGTCCAATCGTATTACATGCATGTAGAGATGCATTCCCCAAGGCTGCCACCTAGCCTGCACCTACACTGCAACCCATGCCACCTCTAATTCGCCAACAGGGATGGCTACACCTTTCAATTTTGTTCTCATTCGCCAAGTCCAATGGCGCCTCCCTACACGTCCAATCGTATTACATGTATGCAGAGATGCCTTCCCCAAGGCTTCCACCTAGCCTGCACCTACAATGTCACCCATGCCACCTCTAATTCGCCAACAGGGATGGCGACACCTTTCAATTTTGTACTCATTCGCCAAGTCCAATGTCGCTTCCCTACACATCCAATCGTATTACATGCATGCAGAGATTCCTTCTCCAAGGCTTCCACCTAGCCTGCACCTACACTGCAACCCATGCCACCTCTAATTCTCCAACAGGGATGGAGACACCTTTCAATTTTATACTCATTCACCAAGTCCAATGGCGCCTCCCTACAGGTCCAATCGTATTACATGCATGCAAAGATGTCTTCCCTAAGGCTACCACCTAGCCTGCACCTACACTGCAACCCATGCCACCTCTAATTCGCCAACAGGGATGGCGACACCTTTCAATTTTGTACTCATTCGCCAAGTCCAATGGCGCCTCCCTACATGTACAATTATATTACATGCATGTAGAGATGCCTTCCACAAGGCTGCCACCTAGCATGCACCTACACTGCAAGAGTGACACTTATCATGCATGCATGCACCCACCAACCACCTCATTTATTCACTCAGTGATAAAATTTTACCTATAAATACAGAGCCTCACATATTTCTTTTGCATCCACAATCATCTCACTCTCTGCTACAAACTCTTTCATAATCTCAGACAATTTCAACAATGGCTCTTCTCACAATGGGCGATTCTCACAGAGGCACAAGGGATAACATTGCAGCGTTTTTAAGTTTCTTGTATACTTATAAAAATTTTATACTTCTATTAATGATTTATACATCTTATGGACTCTTACACTTTTTACATTCTTAATTTAGGATACTAAAATATTCAGAATCCTGTCACACAACTATCTTGCTCCCGACCCGTTGTTCGTGCCCTATCTCGAATACGCAAGTTTCAGAAATGTTATAAAGATCTCCAATTGCACAATTGATTCAAAGTTCATACTTGCAATGTTGGAAAGGTGGAGACCAGAGACCCACACATTTCATCTACCAATAGGTGAATGTACCGTCACACTAGAGGATGTGTACATGTTATTGGGTCTCCCTGTCGACAATAAGGCGGTTAACGGGTCGGTTCAACATCTCAAGTCTCTGTGCGAGGAATTGTTGGGCGAGGATATGGTTGAAGGTGGTGGTGCAAGAGGCCAGGGTATACTACTTACTGAACTCAAAAATCATTATGTGACTTTGGAGTTGAACGAAAATTACTCCGAGCTAGTTAAGGTAATAAAAGTTAGAAATTATATAATGATACTTTTTGGAACCTTTTTATTTCCTGAAAGTATGGAGAATAGTGTAAACTTCATGTATTTAAATTTACTTAGAAACTTTGAAAAAACTAGAAAGTATAATTGGGGTTTGCTGTTTTAGCCCATCTATACAGTTCCTTGTGTAAAAATGCAATCAAGGAAAAATGTACTTTTTATGGATGCGCTTTTTTACTTCAAGCCTAGGGTTGGTGGAGAATGGAGTCCCTAAACCCCGTCAACAAAAATACATTCGTTTTCCCATACGCAGCAAAGTAAGTCAATAACTTATATCATTTATTATTATTCATCTCTTCACCAAATATATGATAAAAATAAAATATTTTTCAATTCCTTTAGGTACTGCGTGAGGGGTATGGATTACGGCAAGAATCCAAGATTCAATGTCGCTCTATATCACAATCTATTGGATTACCTTGGTCAGCATGATGTATGTCATACTTTTCAACTTTTCTACTTCTAAATTATTTATTTATTACGTTTTCATAAAGCTGGTTTAATTTTATCCGTAGTTTATCTGGAGACTATATTTGGGTTTGGATCATGAACCAAACTCCGATGATGCAGCAATTTGGAGCGCAAAGACTGCAATCATACGATTCAATATTGTGGAGATGCACCACATCGACCGTGTCAAGATGCAGTTTGGAATGCATCAAGAGATACCCTGCGATCCAACTTGTTTGTCCCTGTGGCATCTCAAAAGGGTCGACGCCCAATGGGGTCTTACCAACGAGAAAGATTTTACTCCAAAATGGTGTAAGATGTGGCAGAGGCGTCACCAACATGTCTTATAATTCCCAGTTTTCCTCAACCATAGTAATATGCGACACACAAATCAATATTTAGCTTGATACATATTGGTTAGTAATCCAGAAATGCATGTGTCTCATCTAAGGTATTTGGTTGACCCACGAACACAATGGGCACAACCCTCATTTCTCCAACAACAAACCCAACACACATCAACCTCTCACCAACCTCCCTGACGAAACAGAACCACAAGCACCCAACCACAATCACCACCACAATATGATTACACCCACATGCACCACAACCAACCATAATCACCACCTCAATACCAATACCCCCATATGCCCCACATACAATTCCAGTCTTCTACATATCCCAATATGGATCCCTCAACATTTAACCTTAGCCCTGATCTGGGATTTTTCGAAGATTATGACCCAACCGACCCAATTTACCATCAACCACCACATCACCAAAGCACCCAACATTCTCAATACCAAACACCCCGGGATTCATTTCCTTTCTACCCCCTTACTCAGACGACCAGTGCTATAGATCAACCATGGAACCCCACCCACCACCAACACGACCAAACTTTGAGGGTATGGGTAACCGACTATACAAAAGCGAATCTTCTAGATATGGAGATCTGACCGATTTCATGGATTCGTAACGCATTGACTTCGCTGGGCCATCGACCATGCCACAACAGGAAACGCGACGAAATCCACCACGGAAAAGGCAAGGACGCGAATGCGGAACCGCGGGTCGTTACCGAGTTCTGGGGGACCACTGATTATTTTGTATTTTTTATGTAATCGTTTTGTGTAATCGTATTGTGTAAATAAAATGTCGAATTTTTGTGATCCTATATTGTTTAAGTAACGTCCCGCATTTAAAATAAAAAACGCAAAAAAATTGCCTCCCCGTTGCACTAAGGCACCATCTCACTTGACTTAGGGCACATATTTAACACCTAGGCGCCAAGTGAGATGACGCATCTCCTTTAAAATAAGGTGTAGACGCCAATTGAGATAGCTCCTCCTTTGTGGGGTTTTCTGAAACATGGTTATTTGCGTAATTTTCTCCGAAACATAGTTATTTACGAAAAAATTTCAATACCTGATTATTGCAAACAAAAAAAAATGAGACATTTTCTATTTATTTACTTTATTCATATTTTACATTTAAATCTAAATCTAAATCCTCACATTTAAAATTAAAAAAAAATATTTTATTATTACATATATTATTATCTTTATCCAAAAATAATTGTTAAAATTAACAAACTTAAAATAGTAATCTGTATATATTTAATGTAAAATATAATGATTAAATATCTAAATATTATTTATTTAAATTAATTATGTTCAAAAAAACAATTACAAATTTTCCACCGATCACCCAATCTCACTTTAAAAAATAAGGTAAAACCACAAAACCACCTTATAGATAAGATAAAAGTGGAAGATTAATTTATTTTATTTTCATCCAAAAATGGATATGTAAATTTGTACAGTGGAAAACAACACGACTCGCCACAGCCACTAAAATCTAAAATAATCATTAATGGTAAAAAGTTTCACAGATACCAAATTCAAATCACATACAAACTATAACTAGTGTACTCACTACCCTCTCGATTTGGATAATGAGTCAGCATGCAAATTGAAAATTATTACTCGAAGAAATTAAAAATTAATTTTTAAAATTATTTAAAATTCTGTATTATATTAAATCTATTACTTGGCTATAAATATTCAGAATGTCATCAGCATCTATGTATAAAATCACTTCCATTATCATAGGCAACTTCACTTGCTACGCACCCAAGAAGCTTACTAGGAAATATATTCACAAAAATGGGTGCATGGTTAAGAAATGCAAAACCATATCTACTACTCTTGGCTGTTCAATTTGGTTCCGCAGGAATGTTTATCTTCGCCATGGACGCTATCAAAAAAGGAATGAGCCATTATGTTTTCATTGTCTACCGTAATGCTATCGCCACCGTAACATTAGCTCCATTCGCGTTTTATCTTGAAAGGTCTCTCCAGCTTCATTATTAGTAGTAATTATAAGTATAAGCATTTTAATTATGTTGTTCTGAAAAATGTTTTGTTTTTCTTTTTCAGGAAGATTAGACCAAAGATGAGTCTCCGTGTGTTTTCAGAGATTATGTTACTGGCTTTTTTCGAGTAATCATAATATTTAGTTTATAATATATGAACTTCAATCTCGATTTTTCTTTAGTAGATTAATTAACTAAACTATATTGTATAACATTTTACAGAATAATACTTGATCAATGTTTTGCTCTGTTGGGGATGAAATTAACGTCGGCTTCCTTCCTTTCCGCTGTGATGAACTCTGCGCCTTCCATAACTTTTCTGTTCGCCGTCATATTAAAGTAACGAATTAAATAGATATATGATATATAACATCATAGTTCTAAATTATTTTTGAATAATAAGTTTTAGTAAATTAAGTAATTAACTAATTGATAATCTTGTGCAGATTGGAGCGAATGAAGATAAAGGAAGTGGCGTGTCAAGCCAAAATGATTGGTACTGCAATAACATTTGCAGGAACATTGTTGATGGCTTTGTACAAAGGTCCTGTAGTTAGTGTTGTGAAGTCATCAATCAGTCATGCTACCAGCCAGGCTGAGAATGTGAACGATTCCGGTAACGACCGGTGGATCATAGGAACATGTTTCCTCCTCATTGGTTGCGCTGGTTTTTCCGCCTTTTACATATTGCAGGCCATAACATTGAGAAAGTACTCAGCACCGATGTCGCTGGCAACGTGGGTTTGTTTTAGTGGCGCACTTCAAAGCTTTGTGGTGACAATTATCGTTGAGCGTCATAACTCTGATGCTTGGGCTCTTGGTTGGGATTCACGACTCTTCGCCCCAGCTTATGCGGTTAGTACTTGGCACACTTAAATTTATTTGTTCGAGAGAAAGTTGATTAAGTTAAAGTAAATGTGTGCTTTGTGATTACAGGGGATAGTTACATCAGGAGTGCAGTATTACATACAAGGGTTAGTTATGAAAGCTATGGGTCCAGTTATTGTAACTGCTTTTAATCCGTTGCGAATGATCATTGTAACGGCCTTGGCATGCATCATTCTTGATGAGAAGCTCTTTCTTGGAAGTATTATTGGAGCAGTAGTGGTGGTTCTTGGGCTTTATCTAGTTGTGTGGGGAAAATCAAAAGAACAGAAAGGCCGGAATAATGATATTCATATGACAGAGTCACCTATGAAGGAGAATCCATTACAAGACCTACATCAGTTACCTGTCACAGCTCCTAAAAATGATAGTAGTGATAGTAATAAATCTCAATTGGTCATGCATGGTGAAGAAACATGTTACAATTGTGGTCGAAATTGAATGGGCTGTGTTACCATTGTTTTACTGAAATATGTTAGAAAGAGGAAGCAAATATTTTATAAATTTCTTATTACTTCTTATATCTTCTTATCAAATAAAATATAACATTGATCTTTATATAGTCTCATAAATTTTTACTATTCTAGAAAAGCAATAACATTAGTAAGTATTATTATAGTCCACTATCTCTTGGCCTTCCACTACAATATACTCTTAGTCTTTCCACTAACTTATTAATAAAGACTCATTAACCATAACATTAAAGTTTATTCAACAAAACTCACATGTAAACTTAAATGTTTCTTCTATCCATCATGTCTATCAATCTCTTCCTTCTGTCGAAAATTTCTTTCGATAATGGTTTTGTGAAAATATCTGCTGCTTGATCCTTACTTGCTATATGCCTCAATTCGACTCTTTCTTCCTTCACATGTTCTCGAATGAAGTGAAAGCGAACGTCAATGTGTTTGCTTCTTCCATGGTTTATGGATTCTTTGCTAACTCAATTGTTGATTTGTTGTCCACTTGTATTATAGTTGTACCTTCCTGTTTTAGCTCCATTTTTCTCATCAATCTTCTAAGCCATACTGCATGACAAATGCACCAAGATGTTGCTACATATTCAGCTTCACATGTCGACAGTGTTACCATCGGTTGCTTTTTAGAAAGCCAAGTAAATGTGGTATTTCCCATGAAGAACACATATCCAGAAGTGCTTTTTCGATCGTCTTTATCTCCGCACCAATCATTGTCAGAGTAACCAACCAACTTGTAGTCTTCTGTTCTTAAATAAAATATTCCAAGTGACATTGTTCCTTGGATATACCTTAGGATTCGTTTTAATGCCTTCCAATGTGAGTATACCGGCTCCTCCATGAATCGACTTACAATGCCGACACTTAATGAAATGTCCGTCCTTGTACATGTGAGAAGTGAAGACTACCTACCAAGCTTCAATATTTGTTTACTTCGACACGTTCTCCTCCATCAAATTTCGACAATTTTGCACCTGGTTCCATTGGCGTCGAAGTTGGATTACAACTTTCTATCTTATATTTTTTCAAGATTTCTTTTGCATATTTTTCTTGTGAAATAAAGATTTATGTTTCTTCTTGTCGAACCTCCACACCAAGAAAGAATTTCATCAGACTTAAGTCTGTCATTTCAAACTTACGTGTCATTGTGCTCTTGAATTCTTCTATCATCTTATTATCATTGTCTAGAAAAATGAGGTCATCGACATAGAGAGAAACAGCTAATACATTACTTCCATTTTTCTTAACATAGAGGCCATGGTCATACGGACATTGCTCGAACCCATTTTCCTTGAAATATGTGTCGATACGTGTGTTCCATGCCCACGGTGCTTGCTTCAGCCTATATAGTGCTTTCTTCAATTTTAACATCTTCTTCTCTTCTCCAATCCTCATATACCCGAGTGGTTGTTCGACATAGAGTTCTTCTTCGAGTACACCATTCAAAAATGTTGCCTTGACATCTATTTGAAATATCGGCCATTTGTATTGAGTAGCTTGTGAAATGAGCAATCAAATTGTCTTTATTCTTGCAACAGGTGCAAATACTTTGTCATAGTCGACTCCTGCTTTTTGTTTGTATCCCTTCACAATAAGTCGCGCTTTGTATCGTTCTATTTCTCCTTGTCGTTCATCTTTTTCTTGAATACCCATTTTATACCAATGGGTCGACTACCTTTTGGCAATTCGACTAGCTCCCAAATGTTGTTGCGGTCTATTGCTCTAATCTCTTCATCCATGGCACATTTCCACTTATTGTCTCATAGTGCTTCTTCGAAACTTATGTTTTCAGCATCTTCCATAAGGCATACAAGGTGTACCTTATTTGTCGAATCATACAGATCTTGAAAACTTTGCATTATGGGTTATAGAGGTTCATCTTCATTTTCAAAATCTTCATGTTCTGTTGAAATGCTTGTTGGTTCAGTGATATATGATTCTTCGACTTTGTCGACAACTTCTACCGATTTGTTCCAGTCCCACTTGCTCGATTCGTTTATTCGAACATCTCTACTCACTATTACCTTCTTTATTATGGGATCGAATAGCTTGTACCCTTTTGTCTTCTCATCATACCCAATGAATATGTACTTTTGACTTTTGTCTTCTAGTTTCTTTCTTTGTTGATCTGGTACATGTGCATAAGCTACACTATCAAATACTTTGAGATGAGCAATTGTTGGCTTTTGTCTGCTCCAAGCTTCTTGTGGTGTTTGATCTTCTAACTTCGAATGTGGACATCGATTCTGAACATAAATAGCACATTGTACAACTTCTGCCTAGAATTCTTTCGACATGTTCTTGCTCTTAAGAATTGATCTAATCATGTCGAGAACAGTTCGATTCTTTCTTTCAGCCATACCATTTTGTTAAGGTGAATATGGTGCAGTTAGGAATCTCCTTATGCCCTGCTCTTCACAATACTTCATAAAGGATGTTGAAGTGTACTCACCACCTCTGTTAGATAGAACTGCTTTAATGTGTCTGTCGGTTTCCTTTTTCACCATTACTTTGAAATTTTTGAATACCTCTAATGCTTCATATTTTTCTTTCAATAAATAAACTCAGGTCTTTCGTGAGAAATCATCGATAAAGGAAATGAAGTACCTTTTGCAACTGAAAGATTCCGGAGTGATTGGTCCACATATGTCGGTATGAATCAATTCAAGAATATGTTTAGCTTGAGATTCCGCCTTCTTTTGAAATGAGGTTCTAGTTTGTTTGCTAAGCACACATTCTTCACATAACTTTCCTTCATAATCCATGTCATATAGTTCGTACACCACGTTCCTTTTTTTCAACCTTATCAAACTAGCATGATATAGATGACCAAAGCGTAGATGCCATAGTGACGCTTTGTCTTGCATGTTGACTTGTAGACACGTCTCTCGAATGTTCCTTAGATTCAGTTTGTACATTCGATTTCTTTCCATTTCGACACGAGCAATCAGATGTCCCACTCTGTCCTTCAAATGCAGTATTCGATCTTTTATATGTATCAAAAAACCTTTTTCTGTAAGTTGTCTCAAACTCAAGATGTTGGTCTTGAGATTTGGTACATAATAAACATCTTAGATTGATCCAATCAAGCCATCCTTCTGTAAGTATCATATTTTACATTTGCCTTCGATCTTCAATTTTGATGCATCTCTGAAAGACACATTACCATCTTTAATTTTTTTTCATTTCTTTAAACAGGTGTTTGTGACCACACATGTGATTACTTTCTCCTGAGTCAAGATACTAAACATTTCCATTATTGGTGTTGATTTCATTTTGGTCCATCAAGAGAAAACCTTCATTTGCTTCAACTTCCAAGGCTAGATTGGTTGTTTCTTCTACCTTCTTTTCGATTCAACAATCTTTTGCAAGATGTCCCACTTTATCACAATTATGGCATTTTAGGAATTGCAATCCTTCACGTAATGACCATATTTCCCATACTTGTAGCATTCAAATTTGAAGTGGTTCGATCGACTACCTCTTTGACCACGTCCTCTGCCACATCAATTTTGCTGGTTTGACTGTCCTCTCTCGAAGTTGCTGCCTTGACCATTTCTACCACTGTCTCGACCTCCACAACCACGTCTCTTCCTCGAGATTTTTGAGAAAAGAGTACATTTTCGTCTTTGATCGAATCCTTGATTTGATTTGCTTCCTCGACTGCTTCTTCCTTCTTCTTCATCTTACGTTGTTCATGTGCTTCAAGAGAACCAGCGAGCTCTTTGACCGAGAGCTTCGAAAGGTCCTTCGACTCTTCTATTGCACACACAATATTCTCAAATTTAACTGTTAAAGATCTCAAAACCTTTTCAATAACTTGTGCATTAGGTACTGTTTTTCCATTTCCGGTGAGTTGGTTTACCACCTTTTGTACACGAGTGATGTAGTCGGATACAATTTTTGATTCCTTCGTTTGCATCCTCTCCAATTCACCACGAAGATTTTGGAGTCGAACTTGCTTCACTCGGTCTTCTCCTTTGAACACTTTCTCTAACGTGTCCCATGCTTCCTTCGATGTAGTCGAACCATCAATATTTTCGAAGCCTGGTTCGTCAACAACCCTGAACAACATATATAATTCCATTTTATCCTTCGACCGCGTCTCTTTCAACGCCTTGTTTTGAGCTGTCGTATATCTCGCAACATTTGTTAGTTCTTCAAACCCATCTCTGGTCACCTCCCACGCATCTAAAGATCCAAGAAGATCATTCATTTGGATACTCCAGTTTTCATAATTTGACTTCGTTAGCCATGGAAACAGCATTTGATTCATCATGTATGCCATTAGCTCTAACGCCAATTTGTTAGAAAGAGGAAGCAAATACTTTATAAATTTCTTGTGACTTCTTATATCTTCTTATCAAATAAAATACAACCTTGGTCTTTATATAGACCCAAGGGTTTCTACTATTCTAGGAAAGCAATAACATTAGTAAATACTATTATAGTGTTGCAGCGGTATAGCGGAAAGCAAAAATTAAGTTATTAATTTACCGGGTGATATAGGTTATATCGTATCGTGTTCACCGAGATTATTTATTGAATCATTGTTCGACAAATCATTCATTAATGAGTTTGGGGTTTGAATGGTATAGAAAAATATCAACAGAAAATAAATGTAAACAAAAGAAAAAAACTAAGAATTTATCAAGCCTGCATATAATATACTCATCACAGACTTAAATCTACCGACCAGTTACATTCAACCTAACAATACTCATCAATGTCACTACGTATCACTCATAACCTAAGTCATTTCTAACCCAAATTTAGAGTCCGACTGTATCACCAAGGAAATGATCTCTCTACCTCCTTAACAACACAAAAGACAACTATGTAATCACACTGACGATCTCTCAGTACAACACAACCACACAAAGACATTAAGCTTTGATACCCAAGTAGATGTCATCTCTAAATCTATCTCTAGAGTTCAGAAACTAACAGAAATTATCCTAGATAAGAATCTAAGCAGTATATGTCTATAACAACTCAAATCCCTAGCACAGAGTAAAAATCCAGGACAACTGTAACGCCCCGTTTTATTTAATATTATATTATATTAATATTTTCGAGTTACCGTTTGACGTTTATTTTTGCGACGAGAATATTTATAGTAACTGTTATATCTATTAATATATTCGGCGACATTTTATTCGGACCGATAATTATTTTATTCGGTCCGATATTTATTTTGAGGGACCGGTAATTATTTTATTCGGTCCGATATTTATTTTGAGGGACCGGTAATTATTTTATTCGGTCCGGTATTTATTTTGAGGGACCAGTAATTATTTTATTCGGTCCGGTATTTATTTTGAGGGACCGGTAATTATTTTATTCGGTCCGATATTTATTTTGAGGGACCGGTAATTATTTTATTCGGTCCGGTATTTGTTTTGAGGGACTGGTAATTATTTTATTCGGTCCGGTATTTATTTTGAGGGACCAGTAATTATTTTATTCGGTCTGATATTTGTTTTGAGGGACCGGTAATTATTTTGCTCGGTCTGGTTTTTATTCCGTTCGGTTCGGTAAAATATTATTCGGACCGATATTTAATTTTTTGGAGTTATTTTAATTATTTGGGTTAATAATATTATTTGATATTATTTAGTATTATTTAAAAATATTTTTACAACAAGGGCTTTGTGGGTATTTCCTTGTGTCTTGCTACCAAAACCAACCAAACACCTTGTTTTGTCATAACACTAAAAAAAAAACGCATAGTGAGAGTTAGAGAGAACAAGAGAGTCTTGGAAGAGAAGAAGAGGAGCAAGAACAAAGCTTGGGTTTTGGGTTGGTTGAAACATCAAGAATCATTTCAATCATCTAAGGTAAGGGGTATGATTTTCCAATGCTTATAGTTATGGTTTGATTTGGTATATTTTGGATTTGGGATAAAAATTGATTTTTAGGGTTTATGAGTTTGTTGAGAGATTGTTGAAATAAATTAGAGGAGTGGATTTAGGTGTTGTTGTTGTTGTTAAATTGTTATTAGGTTAGATTAATTGAAATTAAATACGCTCGTCCCCCATTCATTTTCCCCAAGGGACGCACGTCCCATTGCACTAGGAGGAGAAGTCCATTTTGTTTTCTGTTTTTTTGTTGTTGCAGTATTGCACATGTTCTGTTTTTTTAAAGAAAATTAGTTTATGTTTGTTTTTCATTTCATAATTTAATATATTAAATAATTATATTAATTAAATACAATTATGACATAAGTTATCCGATTTAATTTGGAACCCGATTATGTTCCGATTTTCCGATATCGGCAATTTCGACGACGGAGTAAGTTGCTTCGAATTTAACGAAAATTGACGTGCTAGCTAATTTTGACGTGTAGAACGTCGTGGTGAGGTTAGTTTTTATAGATTTCGAGTTTTTATGAAGCGACCCGAAATAAGTCAATTTACGGTTAAGTTGAATCGGGTTGCGTTTTAGTCGATTTAAGTCGTGTATGGACAATCCGATTGTGATGTTGATGATTATAATTGATGCCGATTATTATGAATGACTTTTGTGACGATTATTGATGTTTGGTTATTTTTCCGTGTTTGGAATTTAGTGAATTATTAGATAATGATGTGGTGTGATTAAACATGATGTTTGTGACGGTTTATTTATAATGAATACTTGATGATATATGATGCGATGATATGTTTATCTTGATGTGGATAAATATGGCGACGTGGGCATAATGCCAAATTTTGATGTGCGATGATGATGTTTTTGTTGTGTCGTGTTTGTGATGTCGTATTGTCGAGTCACATACATTGCATTGGCGACGAGGGCTTTTATGCCAAGCGACGAGGGCTTTTATGCCAAAGCAACGATGGGCTTTATGCCAAATGTCCCTAATTACGGACAAAGTGACAGGTACCACATGCATAACATAGTCGTGTCTCATGGAGTCGGTTATGTTTATTTTTGAGTCTTTTGGTGTTGAGTTTTATTTGATGACTTATGATGAATTGCGACGATACATGATACTTTGTTTTGTGATGATTTTTGTGTTGAACATAAAGTGATTATGATGTGATAATTTCATGAAAATTATGCGATGGATATAACATGATGGTAAAGCGACGATATGAGTTTATGGCGATGGAGTTTATGTTTGTTTTGATATGATGATGATGATGATTACGTGACGAAATTAAAGTGTTGATTTTATACACTAAATGATGATTCTAAAGTATGTGAGATTTTGATATTTGTTGACATATTTTTATTAATCCTATATCATTTATGATTCCAAAACTATTTATATATTTTATCATGCCTTTAATTATATGTTTTGGAGTATCTCACCCTTTACTTATTTCTCCGTTGCCTTTATATTGGTAACGCGCAGGTGATCCGCGAGGATGACGAGGATTAGCTCGAGTCTCTTTATTTTGAGTCACTCTGCTCTGATAGTAGTAACACTCGGGATTTGGGCGACGTTATTATTTTGATAGGATAGTTTATGTATACTATCTTATGATGTTATAACTTTATGTATTGATGATAACATGATGATATGTACATTTTGTAAACACATCCGTTGTGCTGTGAATATTCATATGTTGATATATGATGATTTATGATATGAATCAGTATATCTGACTTTTGATTTTTATGATGTGCATTATAATACAAAGTGATGAAAACACGAATATGTGATACCTCAATTTATGATTGGATGAAATTTTGAAACTCTGATTTTATTATTAATTATGAGGGGTAGAATTGGGGTGTTACATTAGTGGTATCAGAGCAGGTCGGTTTGTCCGGCCAAGTTGTTGAGTTTGTTGTTGTCTAACAATTAAGTATTGTTATTTGTTTATTCTAATCCTTGTTTTGTTGTGAGCAGAAGTTGTTATGGCTGGAAGGAACGCTGGTAGGAATGACGAGGCTCTTGTTGCTGCTATACAAGAAATGTCTCAGGCTTTCTAAAACCCGCCGAATACTGACGAGAGCGTTGGGTCTCGTAGTTTGGCAACCTTCCAAAGAGAGAATCCTCCTACTTTCCAAGGAAAGTATGATCCCGAAGGTGCTCTAGCATGGATGAAGGAGATTGAAAGAATCTTCTGTGTGATGGATTTCACTCCTGTGCAAAGAATCCGTTATGGTACTCATAAATTAAGTGCTAAAGCGGATGACTGGTGGGTTGAAACCCGTCAGAGGCTTGAGGTTGCTAGTGAGGAAGTGACGTGGGAAGTTTTCCAAAGGGAATTCATGAGGAAGTATTACCCAGAAGATGTTCGGGGAAAGAAGGAGATAAAGTTCCTTGAATTAAAGCAAGGAAGCATGTCTATCACTGATTATGATGCAAGGTTCACTAAGTTGGCCAAGTTTTATTCGCATTATGATGGGCCGAATGGCGAGTTCTCTAAATGCATCAAGTTTGAAAATGGTTTACGTCCTGAGATTAAGAAAGCTGTTGGTTATCAGAAAATCCGTGTCTTTTTGGATTTGATTGATAGTTGTAGGATCTTTGAGGAGGACAGTAATGCTCATTATAAGATTATGTCTGATAAGAGAAATAAAGGTCAGCAAAGCCGTGGAAAACCGTATGATGCTCCAGCTGGTAAATGGAAACAGAAAGCATTTCAAGGGCGAAGAACTAGTGGGGGAGATGCTCCTGCTAGTATTGTCTATTACAAGTGTGGGAAACCTGGCCACAAAAGTAATGTTTGTCGAAGCGATGTTAGAGATAAGGAGAATGAGGTGAGATGTTTCCGATGTGGAGAAGTGGGCCATATGACTCGCGATTGTAGACATAAGGATGTGGTTTGCTTTAATTGTGGCGAGGGAGGTCACATTGGTGCTCAATGTAAGAAGCCTAAGAGGACTCAAGCAGCAGGTAAGGTGTTTGCTTTGTCGGGTGCTCCGACGGCAAACGAGGATGGTCTTGTTCGAGGTACTAGTTTCATTAATAGCTTTCCTCTTAATACTATCATTTATACTGGTGCTACTCATTATTTTATTGCTGCTGATTGTGTAAAGAGATTGGGTCTCACTTTGTCGTCTCTGGATAGAGATATGGTGGTAGAAGTTCCGGCTATGGGAACGGTTACTACTTCTTTTGTGTGTGCAAGTTGCCCTTTGTCAATCTTTGATAAAGACTTTTTGGTGGATCTTGTTTGTTTACCGCTTGTTGGGTTGGACGTGGTTTTAGGTATGGACTGGTTGAAAGCTAATTATATCCATATCAATTGTTATGACAACACTGTGAGGTTTTCTTCCTTAGTAGAAGAAGAACAATCTATGTTGGTGTCGACGAAGCAGTTGAATAAGTTCATGAAGGATGAGGCGTTGGTTTTCTTGTTGATGGCGACTCTTTCTGTGGAGAGTCAAGCTGTGATTGCAAACTTTCCGTTGGTGTGCGACTTTCCCGAAGTATTCCCTGATGAGATTCCTAGTGCACCTCCAGAAAGAGAAGTTGAATTTTCTGTGGATCTTGTCCCTGGTACCAGACCTATCTCTATGGCACCATACAGGATGTCCGCGTCTGAGTTAGCAGAATTGAAGAGCCAATTAGAATATTTGCTCGAGAAGAAGTTTGTTAGACCTAGTGTGTCACCGTGGGGAGCGCATGTATTATTGGTGAAGAAGAAAGACGATAGCATGAGACTTTGTATTGATTATCGTCATTTGAATAAAGTGACTATCAAGAATAGGTATCCACTTCCTAGAATTGATGATTTGATGGACCGATTGGTTGGCGCTCGCATGTTTAGTAAGATTGATTTGAGATCGGGTTACCATCAAATAAGGGTGAAAGAAGAAGATGTTCAGAAAACTGCTTTCAGAACGAGGTATGGACATTACAAGTATTCGGTGATGCCTTTCGGTGTCACTAATGCACCGGGAGTATCCATGGAGTACATGAATCGTATTTTCCATCCTTACTTGGATCGTTTCGTGGTTGTTTTCATTGATGATATTCTGGTTTATTCTAAGTCGGAAGAAGAGCACGCGGAACATTTGCGCATCATGTTGGAAGTTCTAAAAGAGAAGAAGCTTTATGCTAAGTTGTCAAAGTGCGAGTTCTGGTTAAGTGAAGTGAGCTTTTTGGGGCATGTCATTTCTGGTGATGGCATTGCAGTTGATCCTTCTAAAGTTGATTCTGTATTGAGATGGGAAACTCCTAAGTCTGTTACTGAGATTAGAAGTTTCTTAGGATTGGCTGGTTACTATAGAAGGTTCATTGAAGGTTTTTCTAAGTTGGCGCCCCCTTTGACAAAGTTGACTTGTAAAGGAGCTGCATTTGTGTGGGATGTCAAGTGTGAAGAAAGTTTTGTTGAATTGAAGAAAAGGTTGACAACGGCTCCGATCTTGATTCTACCTAATCCTGAAGAACCGTTTATTGTTTATTGTGATGCTTCTAAGATGGGTTTAGGTGGTGCACTTATGCAAAATGGCAAAGTGGTTGCTTATGCTTCTAGGCAATTGAAGATTCATGAGAAGAATTATCCTACGCATGATTTGGAGCTTGCAGCGGTTGTTTTTGTACTTAAGATTTGGAGGCATTATCTTTATGGTTCTAAATTTGAAGTATTTAGTGACCATAAAAGTTTGAAGTACTTGTTCGATCATAAAGAGCTTAATATAAGACAAAGACGGTGGCTTGAATTGTTGAAAGATTATGATTTTGGATTTAATTACCATCCTGGTAAAGCTAATATGGTGGCCGATGCTTTAAGTCGAAAGACTTTGCATATGCCACTTTTAATGGTAAAAGAGTTGGAAATGATTGAGCAATTTAGAGATATGAGTCTTGTGATAGAAGTGACACCGAAGAGTGTTATCTTGGGGATGTTGAAGATCGATAATGATTTCCTTGATAGTATAAGAGAAGCTCAGAAACTTGATATGAAACTTGTTGATTTGTTGGTTGGTGTTGGACAAACTGAGAATGAAGATTTCAAGTTGGATGCTCAGGGTGTTTTGAGGTTCCGAGGTAGGATTTGTATTCCCGATGATGTGGATTTGAAGAGAATGATTTTGGAAGAAAGTCATAGAAGCAATTTGAGTATTCATCCCGGAGTGACCAAAATGTATCAAGATTTAAAGAAACTATTTTTGTGGTCGGGCATGAAACGAGAGGTGGCTCAGTTTGTTTATGCTTGTTTGACTTGTCAGAAGTCTAAAGTGGAGCATCAGAAACCTGCAGGGTTGACGCAACCGTTAGATATTCCAGAATGGAAATGGGATAGCATTTCTATGGATTTCGTAACGCGGTTACCGAATACACCAAGAGGACACGATGCGATTTGGGTGATTGTTGATAGGCTTACAAAGTCGACTCACATTATTCCTATTAACATCACTTATCCCGTATCGAAGTTGGTGGAAATTTATACGCATGTGATTGTGAGATTACATGGTATTCCTCTTTGTATTGTTTCGGATAGAGATCCGAGGTTTACTTCTGAATTTTGGAAAAGCTTGCAAGAATCTTTGGGTTCAAGGTTGAGGTTGAGTTCGGCTTATCATCCTCAAACTGATGGTCAGACGGAAAGGACGATTCAATCGTTGGAAGACTTGTTACGAGCATGTATTCTTGAACATGGTGGTTCATGGGATACATACTTTCCTTTGATTGAGTTTACTTATAACAATAGTTTTCAGGCTAGTATTGGAATGGCACCGTTCGAGGCTTTGTATGGTCGGAGGTGTAGGACTCCATTGTGTTGGCATGAGTCGGGTGAAAGTGTGGTGCTTGGACCAGAATTGGTTAGAGAGACTACTGAGACGGTGAAGATGATTAGAGAAAAGATGAGAATTTCTCAAAGTCGACAAAAGAGGTATCATGACAAAAGGAGAAAAGACTTGGAATTTCAAGATGGTGATCATGTATTTTTGCGAGTTACTCGTACAACCGGCGTTGGCGAGCATTAAAGTCGAAGAAGCTAACTCCTCGCTTTATTGGTCCTTACCAAATTACTAGAAAAGTGGGAAAAGTGGCTTATAGAGTGGCGTTACCGCCAAATCTTTCAAATTTGCACGATGTGTTCCATGTGTCGCAACTTCGGAAGTATGTTCCGGATCCTTCACATGTGATTGAGATGGATGATATTCAAGTGCGAGACAATCTTATGGTGGAGACGATTCTGTTAAGGATCGAAGATCGTGAGATAAAGTCTCTTCGTGGCAAAGAGATCTCCTAGGTCAAAGTTGTTTGGATAGGAGCAGCTCGTGAAAGTGCGACGTGGGAGTTAGAAAGCAAGATGCAGGATTCTTATCCCGAGCTTTTCGAGTCACGTAATTTCGAGGACGGAATTTTATAAGTGGGGGAGAGTTGTAACGCCCCGTTTTATTTAATATTATATTATATTAATATTTTCGAGTTACTGTTTGACGTTTATTTTTGCGACGAGAATATTCATAGTAACCGTTATATCTGCTAATATATTCGGCAACGTTTTATTCGGACCGATAATTATTTTATTCGGTCCGATATTTATTTTGAGGGACCGATAATTATTTTATTTGGTCCGATATTTATTTTGAGGGACCGGTAATTATTTTATTCGGTCCGGTATTTGTTTTAAGGGACCGGTAATTATTTTATTCGGTTCGATATTTATTTTGAGGGACCGGTAATTATTTTATTCGGTCCAATATTTATTTTGAGGGACCGATAATTATTTTATTCGGTCCGATATTTGTTTTGAGAGACCGGTAATTATTTTATTCAGTCCGGTATTTATTTTGAGGGACCGGTAATTATTTTATTCGGTCCGGTATTTGTTTTGAGGGACCGGTAATTATTTTGTTCAATCCGGTTTTTATTCCATTCGGTTCGGTAAAATATTATTCAGACCGATATTTAATTTTTCGAAGTTATTTTAATTATTTGGGTTAATAATATTATTTGATATTATTTAGTATTATTTAGAAGTATTTTTACAAGAAGGGCTTTGTGGGTATTTCCTTGTGTCTTGCTACCAAAACCAACCAAACACCTTGTTTTGTCATAACACTAAAAAAAAAACGCATAGTGAGAGTTAGAGAGAACAAGAGAGTCTTGGAAGAGAAGAAGAGGAGCAAGAACAAAGCTTGAGTTTGGGGTTGGTTGAAACATCAAGAATCATTTCAAGCATCTAAGGTAAGGGGTTTGATTTTCCAATGCTTATAGTTAGGGTTTGATTTGGTATATTTTGGATTTGGGATAAAAATTGATTTTTAGGTTTTATGAGTTTGTTGAGAGATTGTTGAAATAAATTAGAGGAGTGGATTTAGGTGTTGTTGTTGTTGTTAAATTGTTATTAGACAACACGTCCCATCGCACTAGAAGGAGAAGTCCATTTTGTTTTCTGTTTTTTTTGTTGCAGTATTGCACATGTTCTGTTTTTTTTAAGAAAATTAATTTTTGTTTGTTTTTCATTTCATAATTTAATATATTAAATAATTATATTAATTAAATACAATTATGACATAAGTTATCCGATTTAATTTGGAACCCGATTATGTTCTGATTTTCCGATTTCGGCAATTTCGGCGACGGAGTAAGTTGCTCTGAATTTAACTAAAATTGACGTGCTAGCTAATTTTGAATTGTAGAACGTCGCGGTGAGGTTAGTTTTTCTAGATTTCGAGTTTTTATGAAGCGACCCGAAATAAGTCAATTTACGGTTAAGTTGAATCGGGTTGTGTTTTAGTCGATTTAAGTCGCGTATGGACAATCCGATTGCGACGTTGATGATTATAATTGATGCCGATTATTATGAATGACTTTTGTGACAATTATTGATGTTTGATTATTTTTCCGTGTTTGGAATTTAGTGAATTATTAGATAATGATGTGGTGTGATTAAACATGATGTTTGTGACGGTTTATTTATAATGAATACTTGATGATATATGATGCGATGATATGTTTATCTTGATGTGGATAAATATGGCGACGTGGGCGTAATGCCAAATTTTGATGTGCGATGATGATGTTTTTGTTGTGTCGTGTTTGTGATGTCGTGTTGTCGAGTCACATACATTGCATTGGCGACGAGGGCTTTTATGCCAAGCGGCGAGGACTTTTATGCCAAAGCAACGATGGGCTTTATGCCAAATGTCCCTAATTACGGACAAAGTGACGGGTACCACATGCATAACATAGTCGTGTCTCATGGAGTCGGTTATGTTTATTTTTGAGTCTTTTGGTGTTGAGTTTTATTTGATGACTTATGATGAATTGCGATGATACATGATACTTTGTTTTGTGATGATTTTTATGTTGAACATAAAGTGATTATGATGTGATAATTTCATGAAAATTATGCGATGGATATAACATGACGGTAAAGCGACGATATGAGTTTATGGTGATGGAGTTTATGTTTGTTTTGATATGATGATGATGATGATGATTACATGACGAAATTAAAGTGTTGATTTTATACACTAAATGATGATTCTAAAGTATGTGAGATTTTGATATTTGTTGACATATTCTTATTAATCCTATATCATTTATGATTCCAAAACTATTTATATATTTTATCATGCCTTTAATTATATGTTTTGGAGTATCTCACCCTTTACTTGTTTCACCATTGTCTTTATATTGGTAACGTGCAGGTGATCCGCGAGGATTAGCTCGAGTCTCTTTATTTTGAGTCGCTCTGCTCTGATAGTAGTAACACTCGGGATTTGGGTGACGTTATTATTTTGATAGGATAGTTTATGTATACTATCTTATGATGTTATAACTTTATGTATTGATGATAACATGGTGATATGTACATTTTGTGAACACATCCGTTATGCTGTGAATATTCATATGTTGATATATGATGATTTATGATATGAATCGGTATATCCGACTTTTGATTTTTGTGATGTGCATTATAATGCAAAGTGATGAAAACACGAATATGTGATACCTCAATTTATGATTGGATGAAATTTTGAAACTCTGATTTTATTATTAATTACGAGGGGTAGAATTGGGGTGTTACAACAACAATCGACAAAGATTTATAAGTAAGTTTAATATAACTCCATGAGCGACAAATATACATGAGTTCAAAGTAAATACATATATAAACTCAACACAAAAGAATACACAAAGAAGAAGAGAAATGAACCACAAACCTACAAGTTTCTCAGCACCGATTGAAGAGCAAACCACCCCAGATCATCCATATGAAAGCTTCAATGTTGTTTTCTAAGCAAATATTATCAAAAAATGAAGTTTGATAGAGTTGGGATAAAAAATACCCGAAACCATACCCGAAAAATGTGTTTTACCCCTAACTATGTATTTTTTACTGTCCCGCATCGCCAGACAACCAAAAAGCGTTGCCCGACGACCAAAATTGTGTTTTTTCCACACTTCAGGTCGCCCCAGCATCGCCCGGCGACCAAAAAGCATCGCCCGATGACAGTTGACAGTAAGTTGAAAAACCAGCAAAGTTTCAGCCATAAGTTGAGAACCGTAACTCCGGTTCGCGCACGGTTGGAAGCGTTAGAAAGTTTATTCAATGCTTTATCTAACAATGCCTAAATATCAATGCTTGAATACCTACAAAAATAAGATAAAATAAATTAAACTCAATTATATTTACACAATAATGCAATAAATACACTATAATATAAATGTTGTACCCAAAAAATTTCCCTCTCATTCCCCAAGACATTTCTCACAAAGGGATCCCAAAAATTCAAGCTTACACAAATATATTTGGACTTTTCAGCATCAAAATTAAAGAGGAAATTGCTAAAAGGACAAAACAGATGAAAATGCTCTTTTTGACAAAATTAAAGGAAAAGCAAGTTCTTTTCGATTTTGCATCCTTCGGTTGGAAACCTTGGATTTGGTTGCATCTTTCGTTTGGGCGCTGGACTCCTTTGGGGAAAGTTCATTTCATGCTTCAATTGAGGCGTTGGACTCATTTGGGCAATTTCATTTCCTGTTTCATTTAAGCACTAGACTTCATTTGAACGTTTGTGAAAATCTTTCGTTTGGCCACATAACATCTTCCCCGGATGTTAGCCAAGACTTACAAGGCAAAATTTTCTAACATGTTAACATGCACAAGGCCAAAGTCACCCTTTGAAACAACTTTTTACAAGGTTCGACATGGCAACACTTCCCATCAAATAACTTTAATTCACAAGGCAAAAAACCTCTTGGTGATGTCCTTCGATTCAGGAGGCCAAAGCCTCTCTTCTACCCTATTTCGATTACACATCTTGCCTCCTCCAAGCCTCCTTCATTTGGGGTAATGGCCTTCCCAGTATTGCAAGCTTCGATTGAGCCTTCCATCTCCTGCATGCATCCTTCGTTTAGGGTGTGAAAATCCTTCAGCATAAACTCTTAGCCATGCCTTTCATTTGGGCATGTGGCTCCCTCTTTATAAAATTTCGTTTGAGCATATTTGCATAAAGTCACAAGGCAATGATCTCCTTCATACACTCTTTCGTTTGGATATATGGCCCCTTTGCAGGCAAGTTTGAGTGGGCAGTGTGATACGGTGGCAGAATCGACTGTTAATACTGGTTTGCGTTTTTTGTTCGCAAATGTCGCAGTAAGCAAGAGTCACCACCGACTTTTCTTTTATCCAACAAAGAAAAGGGTGAAAAGAACAGAAAAATACCTTTTTTGAGATTTTCTGAGTAAGGGGGTAGATTATGGAAAGGGAAGGTGTTAGCACCCTTTCCATCCGTAGTTTTCTACGGGCTCTTAGATGCTTAGCTCATTTTGTAAATACCTTGTGCTTTGTGTTTTTGAAAAATGTTTTTGAAATGTTTTTTAAAGTTGTTTTTTTTAAATGTGTATGTGAAAAATGGTTTAGTTTTGAGCAAGCATCTATGAACTATCTACTTTACTCGAAAGGTCGTTCTTTTCCTCTTTTCCTTTAGACAGTGCTATCCTACTATTAGTGAGTAGGTAGCCCTATCGTTGGATGTTTGAGGGACATGCGTAGGGTCGTCGTTATGGTCATTGAAGGAAACATGTAGGGACACCTTAGCATTTCGAAGGAACTGTCGTCATATAGACAATATCAAGGGACAAGATCATTTTTTGTAGGCAACTCGAGGGACATTAAGGGACCATGATCTTTATGATGACTTTTTAAATTGAGGGTCTTTGCTAAGATATCCCTACGTTCGAGGGACATGACCATTTCCGAAGGCAACAAGTGAGGTATACCCTAGGGGTGCAAGTGTGCAACAATGTGTTTTTTTCCAGATATTTCAGATATTTTATCTTCAAGTTAATGACCTAATGTTTATTTGATTCTTGTCATGCACGCCTAATTTACTAACAGTTCATATACAAGCATATAAGAAATATAAAGCGAGAAATAAAGTTCCTACAACTATTACAAGGCTTTAGTGTAGTTACATAAATGATGAACGGAAAGTAAAATGCAAAAATTGAAAACCCTAATTACCTATTACAAACTGGGCGCAGTTACATAAATAATAAAAAAATAATCGTATGGAAAAATAATAACACGCAAAAATTAAGATTGACCTACGTTTGAAACCCTAAGAAATCTAATTGCCTATTAAAAATATATTTGGTATTTTTATGAAACAGATTTGAAATTTAACCTAATCTCTAATTAATTTTAGATTAAAGAAAACAAATTAAAGTTAATTAAATTAAATTAATTTGCAAAAAATTATTTTTTCTTAAAAAAATCTAAATCCTATTTTTTGATGATTTTCTAATTTTATGATTTTAAAAAAAAATGAATAAACAAAAAATATAAGCTAAATAAAAAAGAAAATAAAACAATTAAAATAGGATGGGCCTGGGGATGAGAAAGCAAATTGGGGGGTGTATTGCTGAATTCCGAAGCTCAGATCTTATGCAAGCCCAAAGCCTGCGTTGGATCTGGTGTTGTTGTGTTAGGGAGATCCAACATGGTCTCTAGTCACCTGGAGCGTTGGATCTACTATCTCAAGATTGGATGGCCCAAGTGTGAGGCCCGTCATACACTTGTTGCTTCTCAAGTGCATTAGATCTGGAACATAATTGTTAGAAAAATGCAAAATATCAACTCCTGGGATCGAATCCAAGCCCCTTAGGAGGGAATACCTTTGCACGCTTACTCATCACCGTTGGGCCATTTGAATCAATTGTTAGTATAATGAAACAAAAATAACATAAGGGGAAATCAGGCAACAAAATCCAGTCAACAAAACACACGCACTATAGGATTTAAGTGAACTAATCAAAACGCACATTCTTGCCACGTGGACTCCCAAGGGAGTCAATACAAGTCAAAGACGCCAGAGCAGATCTTCGGTCGTCTTCTCCAGCCCTACAAAAATTGGATCTTCAAAAATATGCAGAATCAAAGCCCCAAATTCAGGTTACCTCCCCTATTTTGCATGCTATGAATTTAATGGTGATGGTCATTTGGCCTGAGGAGGCTTGTATCATCCTATCCGTGCCTTGGCCGTTTCCAAGCCCTAACCATGGCAACCTGCATTCTAAGCCTCTAGCTTTTCATGTAGCACGTTAGAACGATTCAAAACAATCATATGAACACAAATATATGCTTTGGATTCATTTAAATCGCGTGTGTTAAGAGATTCAAATACAAATTTTTTACCAAAAGGATGTGACTTGGTTGACCGGCTTCAGGCTGCTTCAGTCGTGGATGAAGATTGATATGGCTACCTGGGACCTTCAGGAGATGGATATGACACCTAGTTTTGTCTGCAAACGGCTGGATCACAAAATAGAGATTTTCAATATCCTTTAAAATTTTGAAAATTCTATAGGGTTCTTATTAGGATGGTTGTGCATCCCTTTCTGTTCTGACTTTGATGTATATATGAGGGTGAAGTTAGGTTAACAAATGGAGTAAGAATCCATGACATTTATCACATAATATTTGTTTTGGAATAAAATGAAATGTTTCCAAAATTGGGCAAATCATGCACAAATAACTCCCACGCGTTATTCCATCTATCCTGAGTTATTTTAGGCCTTAAGAGATTTGGAAATCAAGCCCATGCAATCTTCATATATTTTTTTTATCATTTATTTGTTTAAATTGAATTTTTAATGATTAAAAAATCACAATAAATAAAATAAATGACCAAATAAGGCATGGATGGGATTAGAGGTATCGGACCATGTTAGAAACAAGTTTCAAACATAAAAAGGTAGGCCCATTTGAAGAAAATTCAAGTTTGGTAAATATTCGCTTCATGCACATTTCCAAAAATTGGTCAACTTTAGCAATGCATATCTCTCTAATATTTAACCCTGAGAGGGTGTTCTTGGACTTTTTAGAGAGATTAGGATGTCCTCTAAACAACCTTTTTGGTTTCATCTCAATTGGATCTTCCATGTTCATGTAAGGAGCTTTGACCCAAAAGGTGTTTTTGTTGACTTTTTGAAAGGACCTATAATGTATGAGCTTGTATCTTTTGATTGGTGCATTTCTTGAACTTGAGGGCTGAAGATAAGTTGTAGGGAATTGGATTATCTTCAAATTAAGCTTTGGTGGAAAACTTTCTGATAAAGTATGAGAAAGTTATGCCTTGTCAAAGTTTGGTTGACTTTTCCTATAGAAACCCTAATTTGCCATTTTTGACTTTTGATGAGTTAGGAGCATTTCTTGATGAATCATGATCAACCCTTGATCACATGATGGATATTACTTCAAAATGATTATGTTGACCAAAAATCTTGATGTTTGACTGTATTTGGGCCATAGTTGACTTTTGACCTAGTACAGTTGATTTCTAGGCATTTGAGAAATTGACTGAGCAAACTTGTTGTTCAAGGCATGAAATTTGGCATGGATGATCTTGAGGACATATTAGGACAATGGAGAACATTTGGGATCCTTGGGACTCACACATCTTGCTTAAAATTGAAACCCTAGTTGAGGTTCATTACCTTAGGAGGAGAATTTGTCTGGTCACTTCTTGGTCATCCTTGAGCAAATTGGTGTGTATAGTTCTTTAGTTATGTTCCGAACCTTTGTTCATGTGGCATCCGGTTATGCATTAGTACAGCAGATATCCAGTTTGGGGAGACTTGATCCCATAATGTTGTTAATCTTCATGGTACTTGGTTATTATATTCATATGGTCTATTTCCTTTGATCAAGTGATATTCAGATGGTTCATAAATAGTGCAAAAATCATATTCAGAAGTGATGGAACTTTGATCCCATGTCTTTGCATACATAACATGGTTAACCACCTGCTTAACATACATGTTATGGTATTTCCAGGGAATCATATATTTAAGTCTTGTACTGAACTCTTCCATCCCTTACCTTCTTAAAATCAAAATCAAAGCATATAAATTCCTTGGAAATGATGAAACATGACATGGAATCCACTCATTCACCCCATGCATCTTCATGCGTTCATTACAGGTACTCATAGTTGGGGATTCTTATTCAGGATTGATATTCTCTTCAGAGTTACAAACTTGGATTCTTGCTGTCACATGTTTAGAGATTAGTCATGGAAAAACTCCGTGGGGGATTGACGAGAATGGAGATTCAGATGGGGTTGCTTGTGGTATACATGCAAGCCATGGCCCGTGGTCGAGAACTCTTAAAGAAGGAAGATAACCAGTGGAAGACTCAGTTGAGTCGGGTTATGGAAACAGTGTCCATAAAAGGCAATCCTATACTGCAAAAGAAGTTATCTTTTCTCCTCATCTTTTGGGATTTCCTTCAAACCATGGAGTGCTTCGTGGATCCCCTCCATAATCTTGAGTTCTTAGGACGTCTTGTCAGCAATTGGTTCTTATTCACCAAGTGAATTTTAGGGATGTTTTATCAGCGAGAGCATAAGAGGCCTAAAGAACAGTTTGATCCCATTCAAGTGCTTTATTCTCATTTGTTCCCATATTTTCTTGAGCTTCACTTGGTTAGGCTCCGTACTTAAGTACCATCTACGAATTCCCTTCCTGATCATGATACCAACATCAGATGTGGTTACCATGTCGGGGCATCTGGCTATTCAATCACGGGCATTCTCCACAGCTTTGTGTTTCTGGATTTTCACGTCAGTAGTAAGTGCTTGTTCCCCAAGTGGATCCATGGTGCAAAGCTTTTCAATGGAGTCAGAAAAATCCTGACAAGTATGATGATATAATCCCAATGCCTTACATCTTGTTACTTCCTCGTCTGTTGGAAATTCAGTTGATTATTGTGCTTTGGGTCCTCCTCCCATAAGCCTCTCTCCTGATTTCAATGCAAAGGCTAGATATTCCTCCCATTATGGGGAACCTGGTTATGATGTTGGAGACTGCAAGGGGTTGAAGTATAAGATCCAACACCTGTCTGGCGTTTTTTCCAAAGTCCAATTCCCATTTGGAAAAATTGTTTCAGACTCTTTTCCCCTAGATAAATATTTCTCCTGTGTGATAGAAGATGGACTGCATCTCTTTTGTGTACTATAAGATACTTGGTGATTCAGTTGATGCGAATTCGCTTGGTACAAAATTTATCCTTTCTCTTAAAGGAATCTTCTGTGATTACCAGGATGGGACACCTGGTCATTTGGTTGAAGACGATATGTATTTCAAAGATAAGGTCAAAGTTTGGACCAATTCAGAGACTATTGTGTTCTCGCCAAAGAAGAATGAGATTCATGTTCCCGAGTGAGCTCAAGACTGTTGAAAGTCGTCAAAAGCAATCAGTCCATACAAAGAATAATCTCCCCAACATGGAAATTTCAAATTTCATTTGATTTCTCGTTTGTAATCTTTCTTGTTTTTGTTCAAGTACTTTCTTGTATGCCAAACTCGTTCATCTTTTGAATATTAATCATAATTCATCGAATATGTTTGTCTTGAATTAATCTATTCGTTATCACTTTTATTTGTTTTACTATGCTTTTTGATACTTAACTCTTGTTAATAAAGCAACAACTCTGGAGGTATGATGACGAATAATTTACCTAGAATATCAAATGGTATGTTTTCGAGTAAAAACCTTACTGACGATGCACATGCATTGCTTCAAATCCCCAAACAACAGAGATATAAGGGAGATAGACCCTCATCAACTCCTTTGAGCCTTGAAGTAAGAGTTTCGTTTATGTTCAGAAAAACCCTCATTTTTAACCTAGGGTTGGGTAGTTTTTCAGTTAACTAGATCCAACATTTAAATCTCAAAATGATTTGAACATCTGAGGATCACCACATCTTGTCCCTCGCATTAGGAGGTCAGCAAAAAGATCAAAACCACAATGGTTATTTTCTCGCATCAAGAGGTCTAGACAGGCGTGGTACAATAATGGTTATCCCTCATCGACCAAGAAATGGGGCAGTCACAACCCTTCTAAAAATTCAAAAGATCCCGGATCAAACGATTTGTTTAAAAGAAAAAGAATGAAATGAAAAAAGAAATGAAAAGAGAAATCCCACTAAGTCAAAACTTGAAAACAAGTCGCTTAGGCAAAAGTTAGGGCATCGTGTTGGACTTCAAAAATCAAAATTCAAAAGAATTTGTCCAGGAAAAATTCAGGGAAAACAAAAAGAGAATGAAAAGCCTGGAGGGCAGAAAAAGGATTACAAAAGAAAAATCCTCTGCAAATAACAAATTTGTGTGATCAGATACCAAAAACAAAAAGGTACGTGATTGTCATGTCCAAGAAATGTCAGTAATTCCACAATCATCATGAAATCCTCTTGAGAGAGGAGTACTCGTTTCGAGTTAGCTGAATATAGGACTGGAGAACATCATGGAGAATGGGCGGGCACCAAATAACTTTGAGCCTTAAATCCTTTTTTCTAAAACCGTGAACCAGGCCACGTTACAACCATGAAAAGTCCTAACTGAAGCATGGGTTAATTCGAAAGCAAAACTGTAACGAGAGTATAATAACCTAACTACTAGAAGGCTTGCTAAAACTTTTAAGTTGGTATCACTCCATCTTTTACTATCTTTTGTACATAAAATTCGATGTTTCGACATCTTTTCAATAAAAGTTTTCTAACTTCTTACAAACATAGGATTTTCATTAGAATTATCATTCTTAGAAAAAACATTCTTTTCATATGAAAAATTTCTTAAACATCAAGTGAGCTTGCATAATGAGCATCAGATGAAGAGTTTAATTATCCAGAGGGACAAAATTTCTTCAAAAATCTATTGAAAAGCAAATCATCTTAAAGAATAATCTTAATCTGGGGCAGACTTTCTAGTGACTTCGTTGAGTAAAAGAAGACCAGTTTGAGAAATGATCAGAAGAAAATTACTAGAGATTTTGATGTTTGTGTGGAAGCTTTGGTTGCCCGAAAGTCTCTGTTGAGCAGTGGTGCATAACTTTAAGTTGGTCCTAAGGGGCAAATTGTTTCAAGTTTATGTTTGAGCACGAAGAAGCTCAAGTTGATAAGTACAGTTGGGTATTAGCCTACTTTCAGGACGTAAGTCAATCACCCTAAGGGTATGTTATCATCCAGGACTTAGTTGAGCAGGGGCAATTATTTTCAATGATAGTATTCCGTTGAACAAAAGTAAAGTATCATAATCTGATTACCCTAAGGGGAAGAAGCACGTAAATAAGAGTTGCCATCAATCAAGGTAATCATGTCGAGAAATCTATTCAGAATTCGTTTAACCTGGGGCAGTTACGTCGAGATTCGACAAATCTCTCCAAGAAATTAGCAATTAGAAGCGGTTTATTTCGTTACCCAAGACATTGGGGCAGACCACCTGATATCATATTGTGACACAAATATTCCAGTCTTCTATTCAGTGCATATCATTTTAGAGATCATACAAAGGGGTATTCCTCCTTCATGCTTGCGAAGATACTTAAGTGTTTTCTGTCATACGAGACAACAACAATCAGGCTAAAAACGCCGTGACGGTCACCTTGACCCACCAACATTTCAAAAGTCTTCCTCATCCCCTGCAGATATTACAAGTATGCTCCATGACAGTAGAGTAAACCGGGGCACCCGAGGATTTTATGCGGCTCAGTGCACATATTCAACATGGTTCCCCAGCAACAGTGTAATTTTGGGGCACTTAGAGTCTTCGTGCAATCTAGCGTATGCATGTGAAATTCCTCAGTAGACTCAACTTTGGGCTGTCGAGAAGTTTTATGTAGTTCAACATGTAATCTCCATAGAATTGTCCTCTAATCTCCAACAGATAAGTAAACAGGTGCATTCGAAGAGATCCATATGGTGTTCAACATTCATTCCCCAGCGCGAGGCAGGCTCGGGCCATTCTAAGAGATCCATATGATTTTCAACATCCATTCCCCGACATGTTTTATTTTACCATCTAAAAGCAACCCAGGATGTAGAGAAGTCAGATCAGATCATTTCCTCCCCAACAAGTTACAATTCATTCCCAATGAAGCCACCAGTATTCTTTGGTGTTGCCAACTTTTAGTGCTGGTATGTATTGGTATTTCAAAGAAACGAGCAGCGGGTCCGAGTAAACCTATTCTTATCTCCACAAAGTTTATTTCTCTACATTTTGCATATTGTAATCCTCACTGCATTACATTGCATCCTCAAAACGCGTAGTAAATCCATTAAAATGGATCATTATGCAATACAAAATCCAAATGTGAATACGAAGTGTAAGCCAGATCAGAAACACTTAAAATAGCAATACATCTCCACAAAGAGTATCACTCTAAAATCCCCAGTTGGCGTCTTTCGATACCAAGCTAATGGTGCTAGTACCTTGTCGCCCAAAATACTCGTTTGTGTCAACCTTCATCATTTAAAGACCTGTCTGTGTAATCCTTTCTTTGGTACTCATCTATATCTTCTTTTTATACCCGTCCATATTAATTTAAACACTTGTCTGTGTTATCCTTTCCTTGATACTCATTCGTATCTGTAATACGGTGGGAGAACTGGATTGATTATTTTGCGTTTGATCGCAAATGTTGCGGTTAGCAAGAGTCGCCATCGACTTTTCTTTTATCCAAAAGGAAAGGTGAAAAAGCACAAGAAAGACCTTTGAGATTGTTTCTTGAGTTCGGGGGGTAGATTATGAAAAGGGAAGGTGTTAGCACCCTTTTCATCCATGGTTTTCCATGGGATCTTAGTTACTTTTTAGATCACTTGCTTTTGTTGTTTGAAATTGTGTTTGGTGTGGTTTTGAAAGTATTTTGTAAAAGAGGCCATTGCTTGGGCAATCTTTGTAATGATTCTTGTTCGTAAGAATGTATACAAAGATGTTGATCTTTTTTTGAAAATGTTTTCAATGTTTGTAAGATGTTTTGAAAGTGTGTAGGTGTTTGTTTTGAAAATAGAAAGGATATTTGTTTTGAAATGGAGCAAGTAACTAAAAGTAATCTACCTGCTCAAATGTCTTTCTTGTTCATTTTCTTTTCCTTTGATATTGTTGTCTTATCATTGATTTGGTAAGCAACCCTATCTTTGGATGTAAACGGGACAGGCGTGGGTCATCGTATAGTCATGATTAGCAATGTTGCAAGGTATCTTAGCAATTTTTTGAGGGACTAAGATCATTTTGTAAGGCAACTTTGAATAGCGTCATCGAGGGACTATGATCTTATATTTGTTTGTTTTGCTAAAATACCTCACATGCGTAATATGGCCATTTTTGTACAAGGCAACCAAGTGGAGTAACCCTAGGGGTGCTTGTGTGCAAGTGTGTCATTTTCATGCTTGATTTTGTCTTGAATTAGGGTTTTCTTTTTGGTTGGTTTTATCTTGTCATGCAAACCCTAATTACTAGCATGTTATATAAAAGCGATAAATTGCGAAATTTAAAGATTACTACGCTATTACAACACTTTGTGGGAGGGGGGGGGGGGGGGGGGGTATACAATTGTTGAATGGGGATTGCAATAATATAAACCCAATAAATATATTACAACCAAATTGAATTTATACAAATATTGGAATAAATAATGTACAAGATAATTTAAATATGCAAGGATATGTAAATACAAAAAAAGATTTTGTTTTGTTTTTTATGTGAAAAAAAAATTAACCTAAGCCTAATAAATAAATCAAGATTAAACTTAAATTAATTAAGAAAGGAAATTATTTTTTTAGAAAAGATTTTGATTAAACCCTAATCCTAATTTATTAAAAGGAAATAAATTTCTTTAAGAAAAGTAAGTATTTTTGTATTTTTGTCTTGAAAAATAATATATGTTATTTATGAGGTATTTTGGTCTTTTTATATGTTAAAATAAATATTTAATAGTTGTGAAGAAAAATAAATATTTAACCTAATCCTAATTTAATTTACAAGTTTATTTAACAAAAATAGATGATATATAACTAAATAAAAATATTTTTTATGAGAAAACAAAATATAATATTTATCATTTTTATATTTTTTTATGATTTTTTATTAATAAGAAGATATATTTGATAAAATAAAATGAAAATAAAATAAGTAAATAAAATATTTGGGCCAGGGGTGCTGAAGGCAAATGGGGGGTAAAATGTTAGCAAAAACAAAAAGAGCCCAAAATCCAAAAAAAAGCCCACACTACAAGAGGACAAAAAATGAAGCAAAATGTGAGAAAAAATGCAAAAGGCAGGCGCCAAGGCTCGAACCCACGACCTATGTCATTTTTGCGCGCTGCCTTATCACCGGGGTGGCTGTACATCCGTTAGTCTAAATGAAAACACAAATACATAACACAAAACATTGTCTTGCCCTGTACTTCATCTTCAACATCTAGCCAGCCGAACCCCCTGTAACTTTTTCATTTCTCAACAAAAATGGAAAGTGATAACATGAACATTATAGCATTTGACTTCATGATTCTAACCATGTGCATAACTAAAACTATAAGTCCAAGATCAGAGAGAATTTTGTTGGCCCTAATTCTTAACCTAATTTTTTCAGAAACTTCAAACTTAAAATTCTCTAAACTCAAGCCAAATAAATTCCAGCTATGGATATGTACAGCTTCGTAGCAATGATGTCTACATTTTATATTCACAAATTGAAAGCTAACTATGCATGTATTAAGAGTTAGAAAAACAGAAAACTCACCTTGAAAATAGAAATCGTGTTTTGAAAATGAGCTTGCTTTAGGATGCTGTGATGATCAGGTTAGCTTCCTTGAACCTCTAGGAAGCTAATGCAATGCTTAGCTTGTCTTGAGGGTGGCTGGAATGGTCTAGAGAAGTCCACCTGTGTTGCTCTGTTTTTGAATTTCAACAATGGGGAAGATGGAGTTACAATGATGTTTCAGGGTGTGGGATGGTTTACTTGTAAGGTAAGGAAGCTTGGGAAAGCAAAAGGCCTTAAGACGCACGAGTGAAATGGAAGATTCAGTTCACAAGTCAGAAATGGCAAGTTTGGAGGCTTGGTATGCAACTTCTGATTCTAGGGTGTTTCAAGGCTTGGGCATTCCTTGTTTTAGTTGCAAAATGATGGCTTTATATAATGCAAAAGGTTGGAGGACTTGTGCTTGCTCAGAAGTACAAGATCACATGTCTTGCTACATTTCTTGTTTTTGAAGCAAGTGTGAGAAGTGACTTCTTAAGGCATGATTCTGATCTTGTAGGGTGGCTTGAAGCTTTAAACATGTTTCTTCAGGTTTAAAGGCTTGGTTTGTGCAGAAAGAACAAGTCCAAGGCTCAAGAAATGGAAAAATTCAAAAAGCATGCTTTTCTAAAATGGCAATCTTGCCTTTCTTCCAAAAATGGCTATCTTCTTGTACAATGAATTGAATGCTTGGATTTAAGGCATGGAACCTTGTGCAATCCAGTAATGGTGGAGTGACAAACGAGTTTGAGGCCTGAAAAGTGAAGATTGTACAGCCAATTTGCAAATTTGAAAACTTGTTCTTCATGAAAATGACCTATAATCAAAGTGATAAAACCCTAACTTCATCTCTTCGATTATCCCTACTCAAGAATGATCTCAAGGAGTTCTTGGACATTTTGGAAATCTTGTAATGTGCTCTACAACCCATCTTTGAAATGCTTTCGAAAATTCCTCTAGGAGCTGGGTGAAAAGTTACCATGAAGTTAGGTCAAAAACCTGCCTAACTAGGGCAAAATTTCACTAAGTTATTTTAGTTCATGAGCATGTATTCACAAAATTATATCTTGAGATCCAAGCATCTTTAGGATAAATTATGTGAAGCAAAGTTATAGATTTCATGGAGATCTACAAGTTTCACATTTTGACATGTTTTGATGAATTGTGATCCTTGGCACTTGAATTTGACCAAAAAGTCAAAGTTTGACTTTTCAGTATACAGTTGACTTTTGATCAGTTGACTATTCATCTGTCAATCCAATGAATCTGTAGTGTTTTGAATCATGTCCTTAGGTCAAGATGATGCAATTGAACTATTTAAATCATGCTTCAAACCAATTTATCATTTGCTAGGTCAAAAATCAGAAATTGCCCCTTCTCAGTCAAAACCCTAATTTTGACCATTTTGCCCTTTTGATGATTTGATCAAATTTATTGGGGAATTATGGTCCAAACATGATCAAATTATACATATGAGTCTAAGATGTTGATGTGGATAAAAAATTATGAAGTTTGACTGAAAATTGGCCATGGTTAACTTTTTCCCCAATACAGTTGATTTTTAGGTCAACTGTCTAATTGACTGATCAAAAGTGTGATTCAAGGCTTGAAACTTGAAATGAGTAATCTTGGGGGTCCCTAATGATCCTTTAAAGTCATATGAAGCATTGATAGTCCAAAAATCCTTGTGCAAACTCAAACCCTAATTTTGGTCATCAGTGCATGAGGAGATGTCTTGAGCTGGTCAAACCCTAATGCAGTCTTGAGTCAAAGAGATATTGTGAGAAAATTCTTGATAAGTGAGAGATTAAATTTTGGGGTACAACAGCTGCCCCTGTTCAATCTTCTTAAACCTGAAGAGTTAGACTGGCGAGTTTTGCCATTCGTGACTCGAAGGTGGAAGATGATTGGACACTAGAGTGCCTAGAAATTTGCACTCAGCGATGCGATGATAGAAGGAATAGGCTTAAAGATGCCATCCAAAAGTGATTTTTGAATTGTAATTTGTAAGCTGGAAGAATGAGTATCAGAATGGCGTCCGTGTATGGAGCGTATCTGTACTGTATCTGAAAGTCGAATACGAATGAATATAATAATGGCATCCGTGTTTGGAGCATATCTAAACTGTATCAAAAGGTTGAATCTGAATGAGTATCAGAATGACATCTGTATCTGGAGCGTATCTGTACTGTATCTGAGAGTTGAATGAGTGAATATCAGAATGGCATCCGCATTTGGAGCGTATGTGTATTGTATCTGAAAGTTGAATTTGAATGAGTATCAGAATGACATCCATATCTGGAGCATATCTGTACGGTATCTGAGAGTTGAATGAGTTTCAGGATGGTATCCGCATCTGGAGCGTATCTGAACTGTATCAAAAGGTTGAATCTGAATGAGTATCAGGATGACATCCGTATCTGGAGTGTATCTGAACTGTATCTGAAAACTCTGAACATTGTTAATGATAGTTGTTAATGTTATCCTGAAAAGGGTAAAATGTTAGCTTAAAATGCCAAGTCATGATACATGAAATATATGCATAATGGGATTATGTTGTATGCATTCGTGTTTATCAATGTTTATGATATATGAATGCGATGTATGCGTATGTGAGTTGATTTGCTGCATTGCTGTTTGATTTAAGGAAAATAAATCCCTGACTGCTGCTGAGGATATGTAAGTCTTCACGTCTTGAAGTTGAAGTATTGGTGAGTTTCTTCCAAGAGAAATAAACTTTGTCGTAAGGGCAATGCCATGTACTGCTTGTAAAATCCTATTGGGGGAATCCTGAGAAATCTGACGACTTCTACTGGGGATCAATAATTTGAAACTTTGTTCTGCTGAGGATTTAAATGGCGTACTGTAGGGGATTACTTATGGAATAGCCTAGATACATTTTCCTATTCTTTTAACCTATCAGTAATTGTCTTTCCCATTTTGTTTATTTGTAAACAATAATTATGTTCAAATGCATATGTTCAAAAATAAATCATTGGACGTTTTTGCAAACAAAACACAAGCGTAAAGAAAATAAAGACCAATAGTTTTTGCACTTTCAAAGGGATATCTTTGTATTGACTTTGAGTAAAATATTTTTGTACAAAGGGGACAAAACATTCTAGTAAGAGAATGTTGTCATAAAAAAAAGAAAAAATTGATACAAAGAAGGATAGCTATGTGTAATAATCCAATGGAGTTCCCATTCTGCTATAGCCTTCATATCTCTGAGCATCTTGTTTATCTGTCGCCTCGTCCGAAGATGACTGAATTGATCAGAACCTCTGAGTCTGTCAGTGGAAGCCAAAGGTTTTTTGTAAAGTGATCCAATGGGACATAGTCATACACTTTAATTCCCTAACTTTTGTCTGGACCGCCCTTTTAGGTTTTCAATCCAACGGGAAACCCGTTTTTGCCCAAGTCGCCCTTTCGGGTTTTCAACTTGCCGGGTATACAGATTTTTTGTTTTATCCCTAACTTTTGCCCGAACCTTTTTGGTTCACCGGGATGCCCTTGTTTTGCCTAGGTATGTCAACCTAGCGGGTCTCTTATGCGTAGTATCTTTTGACTATGTCCGCGTTCACAGGGTGTGGCAGGTCGTCGCCATCCATGGTGGTCAAGCCAGTCTTTGTATGTGACTGTCATTTTCTATATGATCTTTTTAATGTTCTGATTCGCAGCTTCGACAACACCATTCATCTTTGGCCGATAGGGAGAAGAATTGTGATGTTGAATCTTGAATTGCTTGCATAATGCGGTGATCATAGTGTTGTTGAGATTTGTACCATTGTTAGTGATGATCCTTTCCAGGATACCATACCGACAAATAAGGTTTTGCTTGATGAAGCAGGCAACAACATTCTTGGTAACAGAGGCGAAGGAGGCTGCTTCAACCCACTTTGTAAAATAGTCAATGGCCACTAGGATGAAGCGATGTCCATTGGAGGTTGTCGGCTTGATTTCCCCAATCATATCAATTCCCCACATAGCAAAAGGCCAAGGAGCTGTCAAGAAATTCAGAGGAACTGGGGGTACATGCACTTTGTCGGCATAAATCTGGAATTTATGACAGGTTCGAGAGTGTTGATAGAAATCTGCTTTCATGGTAGACCAATAATAGCCTGCCCGTAGGATTTTCTTCGCCATCGTATGCCCACTGGAATGGGTTCTAAAAGTACCTTCATGTAATTCAGCCATGATCCTTTCAGCTTCAACCTTATCTACGCACCAAAGCAATACAGAGTCATGATTGCGTTTGTACAGGATGCCATTACTAAGGAAGAATTTAGCAGAGAATATCCTTAAGAACTTCTTATAATTGATTGAAGCTCCTTCTGGATATTCTTGAGCCTCTAGATACCTTTTGACTTCATGAAACCAAGGCTGGTCCACTACTTCTTCAGTATTAATCTCATGACAGTGTGCTGGTTCATCCATTTGTTCGATGGTGATCCGGGGAGCCTCGTTATTCCAATTAAGTTTAAACATAGATGACATTATGGTTAGAGCGTCTGCTAGCTGATTTTCTTCTTGCGGGAAGTGCTCGAAGGTAATCTCCTCAAAATGTGGTAGCAATGTCAAAACATGTTCTTTGTAAGGGATAAGGTTAGGGTGTTTGGTGTCCCATTCCCCTTTGATCTGACTGATGACCAAGGCTGATTCTCTGAATACATCCAATGATTTGATCCCCAAGTCTATGGCAGCTCTGAGACCAAAGATGCACGCTTTGTATTCCGCCATGTTGTTCGTACAATTGAAGCAAAGTCTAGCGGTAAAGGGAGTATGACACCCTTCCGGAGATATGAGTACAACACCGATACCATTACCAAGTGCATTGGATGCTCCATCAACAAACAGGGTCCATCGGGATCCTTGTTCAGGTCTGTCATATGGCCTGATTTCCTTGCAGTTTTCTAATGTCATGATGTCTTCATCCGGGAATTCAAACTTCATAGACTGATAGTCTTCTACAGCTTGGTGAGCAAGGTGATCAGCTAGCACACTTCCCTTTACAGCTTTCTGGGTAGTATACTGTATGTCGTACTCTGTTAGGATCATCTGCCATCTAGCTATTCTCCCAGAAAGAGCAGGCTTCTCGAAGATGTATTTTATCTGATCCATTTTAGATATCAACAAGGTAGTATGAGTCAACATATACTGTCTTAGTCAGCGAGCAGCCCATGCCAGAGTGCAATAAGTTTTCTCGAGCAGTGAATATCTAGTTTCACAGTCGATAAACTTTTTGCTCAGGTAGTAAATAGCGTTCTCTTTTCAGCCAGACTCGTCATGCTGCCCCAATACACACCCCATTGAATTTTCTAAAACAGTCAGATACATGATCAATGGTCTCCCCTTGATTGGTGGCACTCACCATTCCATTTGACTACTTGATCTTTCTTCAAGAGCTTGAAGATTGGATCACAAGTAGCTGTCAGGTGAGAAATGAATCTGACAATATAGTTCAAACGTCCCAAGAATCCTCTGACTTCCTTCTCAGTACGGGGAGCAGGCATATCTTGTATTGCTTTAACTTTGGCAGGATCGACCTCAATACCTTTGTTACTGACGACAAAGCCTAGGAGTTTACCAGACCGTACCCCAAATGTACACTTGTTTGGATTCAACCTCAGCTTGTACTTCTTCAGTCTCTCAAACAGTTTTTGTAAGTGGTCAAGATGCTCTTCTTCTGTTTGCGATCTGGCTATCATATCGTCTATGTAGACCTCTATTTCATGATTTATCATGTCATGAAATAAAGCTACCATGGAGCGCTGATAGGTTTCCCCAACATTCTTCAGTCCGAATGGCATCACCTTGTAGCAGAATATGCCCCACTGTGTGACAAATGTTGTTTTCTCCATGTCCTCAGGTGCCATTTTGATTTGGTTGTAACCTGAGAATCCGTCCATGAAGGAAAACACTTTGTGTTGTGCCGTATTGTCAACTAAGATATCAATGTGGGGAGTGGAAAATCATCTTTAGGGCTCGCCCTATTCAAATCTCTGTAGTCCACACACATTCGTACTTTGCCGTCTTTTTTAGGTACGGGAACAATGTTGGAAATCCAATGAGGGTAGGAAGTGACAGCCAAGAATCCAGCATTGAATTGCTTTATAACCTCTGCTTTAATCTTTTCTGACATATCAGGTCTCATGCGGAGAACCTTTTGTTTTACTGGCGAACAATCTTCTCTTGCAGGCAAATGATGTACCACAATGTCTGTATCAAGTCCTGGCATGTCTTCATATGACCAGGCAAAGATTTCAACATAGTCATGTAATAACTGAATCAGACGCTCCTTGACACTGGGTTCCAAATTGGCAACTACCTTGACCTCTTTTTTGTCTTCTTTGGTACATAGGTTGATTGTATCCACGGGTTCCTCGTGAGGCGGAATGGTTCTTTCTTCTTGTTGTAGTAGTCTGGCCAGTTCCCCTGGTACTTCACAATCTTCCTCACCTTCGTCTTCGGCTTGGTAGATTAGATTCTCAGAGTCACGAAAGTCTATAGCAGTATCATTACCCATGGGATCCAGAATGGATGGATACATGCATTGTGAGTGTGGGTGTGTGTAAGGGTATAACTATCTTTGAAAGAAAATAAAATGTAAAAGAAAAACAATGAGCACAAAAGTTTGTATGCGAAAACGTCCATGATTCATTGATGTCATATGAAGATGAAATAATAACCCTTACAAATGGACCATTGTGCCTCGGGTAAGACACAAGGTTTTAAGAGTGCGATTTTTTTTTGAATATTACAGATCCAACAAAATGTAAAGATAAATTACTGTGGGATAAAAGTGATTGGGGCGAAGTCTCTAGCCTCCCAATTGTTGATTCCTCCATTGACAGTCGGAAAGATCTAATCCTCCAGGTTGCAATCATATTCACCATCTTCTACTGCGTTGACCTCACGGTTGCTAATCTTCAAGGGTGGCCCTCTAGCACGGGCACGGCGTACAACCTTTTGAGCACTTGAAGTGAAACCTAGGCCAAACTTGTTAGACTTATACGGGATATCCGGAAGTTTCCCCCAAATGGTGCATCCACCTTCCTCTACCACTGCTTTGGCATCCTTTAGTGATGACATCCGGAGTGGAGGTCTTGTAATCTTGGGAATCTGGGACACAGTCTTGGTCACTGCCACCTCTTGGGGGACCTCTTCGAAGTGTTGAAATGGAGTTTCAATGAATTCACCATCCAATTCCACATATCCGAAGGAATTGAGATGGCTGATCATGTATTCTTCCTCTCCATGGACAGTGATAATCTTCCCTTGAACCGGATACTTCAGCATCTGGTGCAATGTAGAGGTAACAGCGCCAGCATTGTGGATCCATGGCCATTCTAGAAGACAGGAGTAAGAAGGGAGGATATCTATTACATAAAAGGTTGAATTGAAATTTTGAGTCCCAACCTTTATGGGGATATCCACTTCCCCGTGCACCATCCTCTTCGAGCCATCAAATGCCTTTACTACTATGTTGCTTGGCTTTAATGTCAGTCCCTCGCAGTAAAGTTTGTCAAGAGCTTTTTTCAGTAATACATTCAAGGATGAGTCTGTGTCCACCAAAACATGGGCCAGAGTTGTGCCCCTGCATTCCACTGATACATGTAATGCCTCATTGTGATTTCTTCCCCTCAGTGTTAGATCAAGATCCGAGAAACCTAGGCCATTATCCGCTGTCAAGCTGGCTACGCGGTCTTGGAATTGATCAGCAGATGTCTCTTGAGGCACATGGATTGTTTTTAGGAATTCACCAAGGCTTTCGCATGTGCCTCGGAACACAGTAGTAATGCCAGCATGGAGATTTTGGAGGGAGTTTTCCCTAATTGTTCAGCTACATTGTAGTCGCTCCTCTTTATAATTTTTAGGATCTCCTCCATTTCTTTCTTGGAAGCCTCAGGGATAGTCAGTGATTGAGCCTTCGTTTGGACAGGCTCCACTTGAATACTATTTCCTCGAGCCTCGGCAGCAGGAGTGGTTGTAGGAATGATAACAGGAGTTGTGACGACTTCGTTAATAGGAGCACTTTCAGAGATGATTATGGGTACGAAAGTAACCTTTGGAGCAGCCACGGGTATGATCATGGGTCCAGAAACTGCTTTTGGGGGAGCAATTTCTAGAGAAAAGATCCTACCGCTTCGAGTAATTTTACTAGTTCTGGAAATATTGCTGATGTCAGAATCTTCTTCTTCGGAGTTTATCTCTTTGGTGGCTGGAAAATCTTGTTTGATTCCATGGTAGTAAATGTCCCCTCCGTAATTCCACGACACGGTTTTGTCTGATTCATATGGGACTGGCCCAAGCATTGTGATTATTAGAGGAGTTGCTTTCGGAACTGATGTAATTCTAACGGGTCTTTTGGTGGAGACCCTGGAAGAATTGGCGGAAATGGTAATGATTGAAACATCTTCAACAAGAATAGGTGAAACAGGAGTACTTTCAAACAAAATCTCTTTGTTATCTATCAGGCGCTGAATGCCTGCTTTCAACAAAGGGCAATCAGTTGGTGAGGACAAGTAGAGATGGAAAACTTCATTACAGCCCGGGAACACACTGGCTTTCAACAAATTCATCTTAATGGTTGGAAGTGGAGTCATGAGTTCATCAACTGTGGTAACAAACAAATCTTCTTCAATAGCATTGGTATTGTGACCATGTCTGGGCATAGGAGCAGAAATGACATTTGGCTTCTCGGGCGCATCAAACTCAATTTCTTTTGCTTCAATGAGGTCTTGTATTTTGTTCTTCAAGGCCCAACAGTTATTAGTATCATGACCAGGACTTTTAGAGTGATATGCGCAACGGGCATTGGGATGATAATGAGGGGATGTTGTATTGGGGTTTTTCGGAGCTTCTTTCAAGGTTACCAAATTGGATCTCAGAAGATGCGGTAATACTTGAGACAGATTCATGTTAATTCTAGTGAATTTCCTGACTGGCCTTTCCACCCTTGGTTGATTACTTCTTTGTTGATCAGATGTAGGCTTGGGAATCATAACAGCCCCCACCATTGGTCGACGTTCGGCCCTATCTTGCTTCCTTTGCGAATATACAACATCTACCTCTTTCTTCCCTATGAAAGGCTTCCTTACAGCTGTAGAAAAGGATGAATCCTTCTGAATATTTCCACTTTTTATGCCATCTTCCACCCTCTCTCCGGTTAATATTAGTTCAGTAAAGCCTGCAGATGAATTTCCGATTAAATGGTTAAAGAAGGGGCCAGATAAGGTGCCTAAGAACATGTCCACCAATTCCCTTTCAGACAGAGGGGGTTGAACTCTTCCAGCCAAATCTCTCCATTTTTGTGTGTAATCCTTGAAACCTTAATTAGAATCCATGGCCATACTCTGGAGTTGAGTATGGGTAGGCGCCAAATCAGCATTGTATTGATATTGCTTGTAGAAAGCTGTGGGAATATCTTCCCAATTGTGGACGTTGGCTCTTTCTAGTTGGTAAAACCAGTTGAGTTGTGTTCCAGACAGACTGTCTTGGAAAAAGTGCACCCATAAGACTTTATCAGCGGTGTGGGGTTGGATCTTTCTCACATATGACCGGAGATGCATTTTAGGGCATGACACCCCATCATATTTTGCATACATAGGCACTTTGAATTTCGGAGGAATCACAATCCCCGACACTAGTCCCAATTCCTCAAAGTCTAAGCCCGACACCTTTTGTATTTCCATCGCGCTCAAACGCTCTTCGAGATGTCTGTACTTGTCATCAGCTGGAGGATACTGTTCCTCAGAGTAGTCTTCCTCTTCTTCCTCCTCTTCTTCCGATTCTGACGGGACAGCTATTTCCTTGCCTTTCCCTTCTCCTTCACCGGATGTTGTTGCAAAATTCAAAGTCCTTCTTGTCTGCCCCTGAAATCTTCTCCCCATGTTTAAGACTCCAGTTACCTTCTTTGTTTTCTTTTTCCTCTCTTCAGCTAGCAGAGTCTTCAATTCTTCTTGCCCCTTGGCTAGGGTCATAAGCAATTGTTGAAACTGCATATTCTGGGCTTGGATATCTTTCACTGTTTGCTCGAGATCCATCTTGCTGAAATAAACAGTAGAGAGATGAGGAGACTTGTTGCAAAAGACCTATTTATGCTATGATGAATGATATGTGTATATGCAATGTTTTCAAGGATTTCAAAGATTCAAGTTTGTTTTAGACAAAAAGAAACACATGTTATATTAATAAGATAATAGTTTGAGTACATCAATGCCCCTTGGACAAAATAATACAAAACTCTAAGATAAAAAAGTAGTGTGCATCCTCTTTGGTGCAATGTAGGCATTTAGAGCCTGCTCCTCATGAAGTAGCCTAGTGAGTTCCAAAACCTTCTTCTTGCTTGCATAGAATTGGGCTTCGAAAGTATCTCTCTCTCCTTTGAGTTGCATCTAATCCCTTTGTAGGTCTTCAAGAGATGTGGGCATGTCAGGATGTAGGATAGTGTATGAAACATCTCCCTCCTTGACAGGCTCAATGATTACCGGGAGAATGGAGGGGTAAGGCATCATAAGACTCTGAGCACGAGTTCGTACCCATTTGAGGTAAGGCTCAATAGGGATGGAATTCTTGTTCCCCAGAGTCTTGCTATCCACCTTGTTTAGCATCCTCCAAGCTCAGATAAATCTTGGGTGAAGACCTTGATCGTCGTTGTCATAGTCGAATGCCAAACCTTGAATCAGCATCTCGTGCGGGCCATCCCTCCGGGCATAACCAAACTGTCTTAAGGCTAAACATGGGTTTTAGGTGATGCCTCCCCTAATTCCAAGTAGAGGGACATTAGGGAATTCTCCACAACGGTCAACAATGATAACATTCTCTTTGGATCGGGAGCACCAATGAATGTCTTAATGTTTGAGCGTCATTAACCTTTGTGACCACCTTGAACCTTGCTCATTCTTTAAGACTGATTAGGGAAGATGAGAAATAAACCATCTTGACAGGAGATGGGTGCAACACATAAGGACACCTCTTTTCTTCATTGTGCGAGTGTGAAAAGAGTGTAGGATATCCCCTAGCAATGTAGGCACTGGGTTGCGTGACATAAAGATTTTGACGGTGTTCACATCTATGACTTGGTCAGGATTTGGAAACAAAACCATCCCATAGATGAGAAGAGCCACAATTTCTTCAAAGTCTTGCAAGTCTAAGGAATTCCAACAGCTTTGGGCTTTCTCAAACAGGAACTTTGCTAAGAAGCCTTTGACACCACTCCTAGTTTCCCAATGAGTTGTGACATCAGATGAGTGTAAGTGTAGAGATTGAGCAATCTCTTCTGGCTTTGGATCTCTTTTTGTACCGTTGAAAGGTAGTTGATTGAGAATGAGAATCCTCAAGAGTTGGGAATTCTTCCAAAGTAGGCACAAGTTGATAGTCGGGAAATGTGAAGCAATGGTGCAAAGGATCAAAGAACTGAAAGAGCACCTTCATCATATCCTCATTTGTGTTGGAGGTGACCAAGTTGAGTTGACGTCCATGTCTTTCGGTGAATGGAGAGTTCTCAGGAATCTTTGAAGCTAGCTCCTTAAGTTGTGGAGGAATTCTTACAAGGTTGACTTGAATAGTTTTCCTGCGAAGTGAATCCATATCCTACAAAACAAGAACAAAGATGAATCCCCAAAATCCTTGAAATGGTTAGTGGATGTATATGATGTTCATGATGTCCATGATGTTATGTACAAGTATGCATACAAGCAAAGCAAACAAGTCCTTAGTTTAGGCTTGCATGGAGTTTTATAGGTAAGTACCCTCTTGAAGTTTAGTTGGCTTAAACCTGTCCTAGTAAAAGTAAACGGGTTCTAAGGAGCTCAATATCACTGGATTGTTCCCTTGGTCATTGTTTCAGCTCAAACCTCTTTAATGGCGACTGAAATATTCCAAGAAACCAAACCTCAATGAGTGTAGTATCGAGTATCTACCAACTTCGGACTGTACCAAAGTCGATCATCTCACTACATCCTAAAGGCCAAGTTTGTCAAGTAAAGGTTCTAAAAGTTCATTAGTGCTTCATGATATCACTCAGCGGCCCCGTATTCTCTTTGATTAACTCAAAGGATACCGGTACCCACAAATATGTCGCACCAACGTAGTTATTGCTTAGACCATGTCGGTATACCCCGCACAGTTTCCATAATGTATTGCTACTTACCTATAATGTATCCCAAATCCTGGTAGAGGATTCAAACCCAAACAAAGAACCATAATGTAAAACATACAAGTCAAACAATATAAGCAAGTAAATATGATCTATCCCTAAGGTAACCCCACTTTTATAATTTTCCCCAGCAGAGTTGCCAGTTCTGTAATACAGTGGGAGAACTGACATGATTGTTTTGCATTTGATCGCAAATGTTGCAGTTAGCAAGAGTCGCCACCGACTTTTCTTTTATCCAAAAGGAAAGGTAAAAAAGCACAGGAAAGACCTTTGAGATTGTTTCTTAAGTTTGGAGGGTAGATTATGAAAAGGGAAGGTGTTAGCACCCTTTTCATCCATGGTTTTCCATGGGCTCTTAGTTACTTGCTAGATCACTTGCTTTTGTTGTTCGAAATTGTGTTTGGTGTGGTTTTGAAAGTATTTTGTAAAAGAGGCCATTGCTTAGGCAATCTTTGTAATTATTTTCGTTCGTAAGAATGTATACAAAGATGTTGATCTTTTTTGAAAATGTTTTCAATGTTTGTAAGATGTTTTGAAAGTGTGTAGGTGTTTGTTTTGAAAATAGCAAGGATATTTGTTTTGAAATGGAGAAAGTAACTAAAAGTAATCTACCTACTCAAATGTCTTTCTTGTTCATTTTCTTTTCCTTTGATATTGTTGTCTTACCATTGATTTGGTAAGCAACCTTATCTTTGGATGTAAACGGGACGGGCGTGGGTCATCGTATAGCCTTGATTAGCAATGTTGCAAGGTATCTTAGCATTTTTTGAGGGACTGAGATCATTTTGTAAGGCAACTTTGAATAGCGTCATCGAGGGACTATGATCTTATATTTGTTTGTTTTGCTAAAATACCTCACATGCGTAATATGGCCATTTTAGTACAAGGAAACCAAGTGGAGTAACCCTAGGGGTGCTTGTGTGCAAGTGTGTCATTTTCATGCTTGATTTTGTCTTGAATTAAGGTTTTCTATTTGGTTAGTTTTATCTTGCTATGCAAACCCTAATTACTAGCATGTTATATAAAAGCGATAAATTGCGAAATTTAAAGATTACTACGCTATTACAACACTTTGTGGAAAGGGGGTATACAATTGATGAATGGGGATTGCAATAATATAAACCTAATTAATCTATTACAACCAAATTGAATTTATACAAATATTTGGAATAAATAATGTACAAGATAATTTAAATATGCAAGGATATGTAAATGCAAAAAAAGATTTTGTTTTGTTTTTTATGTGGAAAAAAAATTAACCTAAGCCTAATAAATAAATCAAGATTAAACTTAAATTAATTAAGAAAGGAAATTATTTTTTTAGAAAAGATTTTGATTAAAACCTAATCCTAATTTATTAAAAGGAAATAAATTTCTTTAAGAAAAGTAAGTATTTTTGTATTTTTGTCTTGAAAAATAATATATGGTATTTATGAGGTATTTTGGTCTTTTTATATGTTAAAATAAATATTTAATAATTGTGAAGAAAAATAAATATTTAACCTAATCCTAATTTAATTTACAAGTTTATTTAACAAAAATAGATGATATATAACTAAATAAAAATATTTTTTTCATGAGAAAATAAAATAAAATAAAACAAAATATAATATTTATCATTTTTATATTTTTTTATAATTTTTTATTATTAAGAAAATATATTTAATAAAATAAAATGAAAATAAAATAAGTAAATAAAATATTTGGGCCAGGGGTGCTGAAGGCAAATGGGGGGTAAAATGTTAGCAAAAACAAAAAGAGCCCAAGATAAAAAAAAAGCCCACGCACGAGTGATATGGAAGATTCAGTTCACAAGTCAGAAATGGCAAGTTTGGAGACTTGGTATGCAACTTCTGATTCTAGGGTGTTTCAAGGCTTGGGCATTCCTGGTTTTAGTTGCAAAATGATGGCTTTATATAAAGCAAAAGGTTGGAGGACTTGTGCTTGCTCAGAAGTACAAGATCACATGTCTTGCTACATTTCTTATTTTTGAAGCAAGTGTGAGAAGTGACTTCTTAAGGCATGATTATGATCTTGTAGGGTGGCTTGAAGCTTTAAACATGTTTTGTTCAGGTTTAGAGGTTTGGTTTGTGCAGAAAGAACAAGTCCAAGGTTCAAGAAATGGAAAAATGCAAAAAGCATGCGTTTCCAAAATGACAATGTTGGCTTTCTTCCGAAAATGGCTATTTTCTTGTACAATGCATTGAATTCTTGGCTTTAGGGCATGAAACCTTGTGCAATCCATTAATGGTGGAGTGATAAATGAGTTTGAGGCCTGAAAAGTGAAGATTATTCAGCCAATTTGCAAATTTGAAAACTTGTTCATCATGAAAATGACCTATAATCAAAGTGATAAAACCCTAACTTCATCTCTTCGATTCTCCATACTCAAGAATGATCTCAAGGAGTTCTTGGATATTTTGGAAATCTTGTAATGTGCTCTACAACCCTTATTTGAAATGCTTTTGAAAATTCCTCTTGGAGCTAGGTGAAAAGTTGCCATGAAGTTAGGTCAAAAACCTGCCTAACTAGGGCAAAATTTCACTAAGTTATTTTAGTTCATGAGCATGTATTCACAAAATTATATCTTGAGATCCAAGCATCTTTAGGAGAAATTGTGTGAAGAAAATTTTTAGATTTCATGGAGATCTACAACTTTCATGTTGGGAACTTCCTTTGAATCATTTTGTATCATGGTGAAAATTTGGCCTAAAGTTGAGAAAAAATAAGAAATTTTCTATACTTAAAAAAATTTCTAAGTTAAGAAATCTCAAATTTCAAAACAAGATCTTCAATCCTTGATTTCTTGATGAACAAGTTTCATATTTTTACATGTTTTGATGAATAGTGATCCTTGGCACTTGAATTTGACAAAAAAGTCAAAGTTTGACTTTTCAGTATACAATTGACTTTTGATCAGTTGACTGAAAAATTCATCGGTCAATCCAATGAATTTGTAGTGTTTTGAATCATGTAATTAGGTAAAGATGATACAATTGAACTCTTGAAATCCTGCTTCAAACCAATTGATCATTTGCTAGGTCAAAAATCAGAAATAGCCCCTTCTCAGTCAAAACCCTAATTTTGACCATTTTGCCCTTTTGATGATTTGATCAAATTTCTTGGGGAATTATGGTCCAAACTTGATCAAATGATACATATGAGTCTAAGAAGTTGACGTGGATAAAAAATTATGAAGTTTGACTGAAAATTGGCCATGGTTGACTTTTTCACCAATACAGCTTATTTTTAGGTCAATTGTCCAATTGACTGATCAAAAGTGTGATTCAAGGCTTGAAACTTGACATGAGTAATCTTGGGGGTCCCTAATGATCCTTGAAAGTCATATGAAGCATTGATAGTCCAAAAATCCTTGTGCAAACTCAAACCTCTATTTTGGTCATCAGTGCATGAGGAGGTGTCTTAAGCTGGTCAAACCCTAATGCAGTCTTGAGTCAAAGAGATCTTGTGAGAAAATTCTTGATAAGTGAGAGGGCAAATTTTGGGGTACAACAGTATCCTCTTTCGATACTTGTCTTTATTGATCTAAACATTCGTCCTTGTTATCCTTTCCTTGATACTCGTTTGTATCTTCTTCCGATACTCATTTGTATTGATCTAAACACTCTTCCATGTTATCCTTACCTTGATACTCATCCTTATCTTCTTTCGATACTCGTATGTACTGATCTAAACAATCGCCTATGTTATCCTTTCTTTAATACTCGTCTGTATCTTCTCTCGATACTCGTCCATATTGATCCAAACATTCGCCCGTGTTATCCTTTCATTGGTACTCGTCCGTATCTTCTTTCGATACTCATCTGTATTGATTCAAACACTCGTCTGGGTTATCAATTCCTTGATATTTGTTCGTATCTTCTTTTGATACTCGTCCATATTTATTTAAACACTCGTCCATGCAATCATTTCTTTGATACTCGTATGTATCTTCCTTCGAAACTCGTCTGTATTAGCATAAACACTCATCTGTGTTAATCTTTCACTAATCCTTGATAGAGTTTCTTCTTTTGACACTCGTTTGTATTAATCTCTCTAACACTCGTCTGTGTTAATTGCCGACACTCATCCGTGTTAATAAATTTAACAACCCTACAAAATACTTTATATGATCATTGTTACCATGTTACCTATAACCATTCAAATACACTTATTCTACCCATAACCTTTTTCACCAGGAAAAAAATATTTCTTTCCCCAGCAGATATCAAAAAAATTAATAACCTGTTAACACCGTCCTTTCAGAACAAATTTTTGGTATTGATATTTAATCATCTTCTACCTCGAACGTTAAACGGATCGCGCAAATCACACTTTTAGGTTTAAGACGATTAAATAGTGGCAACTGTCATACCTCAAATTTATCTTACCCTTTCATTTAAACCTAAAGAGCTTATGCTTCATCATCATATACATCATTTGCATTGGATTAACTCAATGATATGAGATCAAAGGTTTTGACCGGGTGAGGGTGTATTTCTCAAGAGAAGAGATTTGATTTATAAGGGTTGAATATCTAAAATATCTTCATCATAAGCTTCATATCAGGTCATCAGATATGTGAGTTCAGGAGGTCCTCAGACCATCTCAATTGGATTGTGGTTTTGATACTTCAATTATTATCTCCTATATCTTGATATAAATTAGGGTTTGGGTTGAGAAATGTGATGTGGTTAATTCTTCAAGTTTAAAGTGATTCTATGGTCTCCTATAAGCCTCAAGGTATCCACACGTGTCTTATTGATCTTCACGTTTTATCATAGAAGCAAGGTTGATAGGATAAGAAGAAATTTAAGTGGGTATGGGTAAAAGTCAATAAAAATTTAAAGGTTGACTAAATGAAACTTTTGGTCAATTAAGGCCGTAAGTCAAAATGAGAGAAAATGTGATCTTATGTTGAGAAAAGTCAAAAGAATTGGTCAAAGAAGAGGTTTTCTTGCATTTTTAGTCATCTTGATACTTAGAATTTTTTCTAAGTTTTAAGAGTTTTTATGCTCATGTTGCCAACTTTGGGGATCTCCATTTCTCTCAATTTTGGTCAGAAATTTGAAAATCTTTTCTCTAATGAAAGGGGAGAATTCATACTCCATTTTTTTCCTTGAGGACTTATCGCCAAAAAGTACTTAAATTTTGAGTTATGAGGTTTGAAAGAGGAGTGTTCATGAAAGTTTGAATGTTGTATACTTAGTAAAATCCTAGAATTTTAGAATGCTCAGGTTTTAGTTCAAGACAAACTCAATTACAAAGTTGTTTAGATCATCGCAATCCACATCTTTGTAGAAGGAATCGAGTTAACTAAGTCATGGATTAAAAGATATTAAAGTTGGAAGTTGGCAAATTAATATGGTGAAAGTTCAGCACTTAAAAATATTTGAAGTGTTTTTAAAAAGTGATCAAATGCAGGACTTTAGAGGCATTTTACATTTAACTCCAAGCATCATCTCAAGTTTTACTCAACTATAAAGTTTTTCATCTCGTGACAACCCATAAGTTTGCAGAAGGAGTCACCAGAAAATACATGAGTAGCGAGATATGGATGGTTAAAGTTGATAGCAATAAGCATTCCCGGTTTAACACTTAGAGAACTTTTGAGGATTTTCAAGCAAGTCAAATGTGTGACTTTGAAGAGGTTTTTCATGGTGTTCCATTTATTTTCTCAAGACATCTCCAACACCAATGTTGTACATCTTCCCACAAGCTTCATGGATACGCCAAGAGCTCCTCGTTTGAGCAAGTGTGCAAGAAGTTATGAAAGGCTAAAGTGTTCTTCAAGTAGCATAGTCAGTTGCTGATATTCATCAGGATTCGAAGCATGCTACGGATTTATTCAAGGCTTCTGGAGCTATCGGAACGACTATAGAGTTATCTAAGGGGAGCACATGGTTCGGTCATAGTTACTGTAAGTTTCGAAACCTCTCGATCTTTCGTACTAAGTTCTCCATGAGCTTAGTAACATTTCATCGCATCTGAAAGTTGAGTAAATATACTGATGTTGGCGTTAGACGTAAAACTGAATGTTTGCTTCATTGTTATCGCATGATTCGTTTAAGATCTGGAAATCGGAGTACTTGCATATTGTGTGTTAAAGCGAAAATCAAAGAATGTTGATGCCAGATTCGTGATGTCTAGCAAAAATTGAGTAAGAACGTTTGTCACGTTTCCATTTTCATGAGCACTCGAATTCTAGCCGCCGTGAGAGGCGGACTTTTGGCCGGAGAAGAAGGACTTTAACGGTGGGGTTTGGATCATGCCTAAGAAGTAGCGTGACATGGTGTTTTGTGATTGGTCATGAGTTACTTTTAAATTTATTTCATTCATACGTGAATTCAGCCAAATTGTGAAGCTAGTGTTAGGCCTGTTTGGATATAGAAAGAAAACGATTAATCCCAAGTGTTATGGAATAGTGGAAACAAACAAGATCCAAGAATGTCAAATTGATTTAAGGTTGTTTGTTTTGGTAGAAAAATATAAAACTGGTTATTTGTATAAGGTTTCAACATGATGTGGATCAAAATCAGACTGGGCCTATCAATTTTGTATATTCACATCCCTTTCATAAGCCCATACATTTTGTGTTGATAGGCTAGAGAAGTGAATAAAAAAACCTTCTTGGAATCACTTCAAATTGGGCCTTAGTGCCCAAGATTTTTTACTGCACTACACCATTGGATTCAATCTGACACCCCTGATCCTACTTTTTCTTTGTTAGATTTAAGATTTAATTTTTCTTTTCTTTGTGATTAGAAAATTGTAGAATCATTAAAAAAACTTGTTAGATTTTTAATTGATTTTAGAAATTAATTTGTGATATGAATACTTAACTCTGGTTATATCTTCTTGTTATTTCTAACTCGTTTTGTGACTTGTTCAAGTTTCTGAAGACTTTGTTGTGCGACAAGCAACATTTAGATTATTGTCTTATTGTATAGACTTATCTTGTGCAGAGACTTTAATTCCCTGCTATGGACTTTCCGCATGTGATTTATTTTCGAATTTGCGATATTGATTTTGGATATTGATTATGACTGTTTCTCTGTTGCTAGGTGAAGCTTGCACGAAGTTTTCAGGTTTCTTTGCTTTCATTTGATAATTGATGACTTGCGTTCGATTGGTATTTTCGTTCGTTTCCTTTAGCTCTCACATCGTTTACTGCTTTCTTTGCAATGAGAAGTAACACTAGAGATCCATGAGTGGGATTCCTACTTTAGGTGGGCAATGCTATTTTAAAAGACATGTAGCAGGAAATTCCTATGTGCGCTTGTTTGTTTACCATTCTATGTGTTTACATTTATGCCAAAGGCCTCGATGAAGGCGTCTCATTCCTATTTCCACATTGGTAAGTCCTCAAATAAGGCAAGTGGAAAAGGGTATGCAATCGACCCCCCAAAATTTCTAGCTCACAGGTCATTCGTAGCTTGCATCGTACATCGATGCTTCAAATAATGGTACTCTTGTTATCGAGTCGGTCAAGTGGAACAAAGGGTTTACAATGAACCCTCACACTATGTCATTAGCTTGCGCGTTGAAGCTCTAATGTGATCCCATTATTGCCTTCTATCTCCTACCTCAATGATACAATATCGTGGTTAGGTGTTTAGTCACCTATGACGATTCACTCTTGTTCTTCTCTTGCCTAGATAGCGTGATATCTTGGTTAAGAGTAAACCCCCTTATTCTTCTTGCTACGATGACGTGCTATCATGGTTAAGAACAGCCTATTCCACCATTTTTGCCTCGATAATTCAATATCTTGGTTAAGCCTCTCTTTATCCTACCTTGATGACTCGGTATCATGGTTAGGTTCCCTTTCTCCCTTGTCCTACCTTGATGACTCGATTTCATGGTTAGGCATGATCTCATTCCCTATCCTTTATTGGTAACATGGTACATCGGTTAGGCGTGTGCCACTTGAGTGAGTGGATGCTCCTCAAGCTTTGTGTATTTACTTTTTATTGCATGATTACATGCCCCCGTAGGATTTCTCGATTCAATCTTAGTAAGAAAATTGAGATAGACCTTAGAATGCAAACCATGCATGCCAACACTAGGTAGCTTTCCATTTTATCCTTAACTATATGATTACTTTGCATGATAACTCTAGGCTTACTTTGCTAGTCTCCCTTAGACTTTTTTCTTTCTCTTTTGCATTTTCATTAAAACTACAACTCCTTTTTCCTTTAAACTCATAAAAATACTCTAATACAACAAAAACCCTTTTTCAAGGTAAAAGACACCAATCAATTCAAACTTCATTTCGCCATTTGGCTTTTCTTTTAAAACCCTTTTTCAAGGTAAAAAACATACAACAAAGCGAAACACGTGAGCCGAACTACGACGCTCTGATTCCTCGAAAGGGATATGTAGGCATTAGGTCGCGGGGCCTAAGCAAGCAAAGTTTTGTAAATATTCCTTCTTTTCCCTGTATTTTCTTTCGCATGTATCCCCCCTTAGAATTAAGCTTTAGATATTTATTTTTACACACCCTCATATTAGAGAAAACTTAAGTGGATCGCGTGGAGTACCACAGACGCGTGGGGTGCTAATACATTCCCCTCGTATAACCAACTTTCGTACCTTTTCTCTTGGTCAGAAGACCATGTTATCCATTTCTTTGGGGTTCTCTCGATATCTTTCCTTCATTCGGGATAAATAGAGTTTGGTGGCGACTCTGTGTTTTTTCGTGGCGCGATAGTTGGAGACTCTGTTGGGGATATCTAGCAAGTCGATCCTGAATTTTAGGGATGTTTTATCACCGGGAACATAAGAGGCCTGAAGAACAGTTTGATCCCATTCAAGTTCTTTATTCTCATTTGTTCCCATATTTTCTTGAGCTTCACTTGGTTTGGCTCCGTACTTAAGTACCATCTACAAAGTCCCTTCCCGATCATAATACCAACGTCAGATGTGGTTACCATGCTGGGGCACCTGGCTATTCAATCACGGGTACTCTCCACAGCTTTGTGTTTCTGGATTTTCTCGTCAGCAGTAAGTGCTTTTTCCCCAAGTGAATCCATGGTGCAAATCTTTTCAACGGAGTTAAAAAATCCTGACAAGTATGATTATACAATCCCAATGCCTTACATCTTGTTACTTCCTCGTCTGTTGGAAATTCAGTTGATTATTGTGCTTTGGGTCCTCCTTCCATAAGCCGCTCTCACAATTTCAATGCAAAGGCTAGATATTCCTCCCATTAGGGGGAACCTGGTTATGATGTTGGAGACTGCAAGGGGTTGAAGTACAAAATCCAGCACCTGTCTGGCGTTTTTTCCAAATTCCAATTCCCATTTGGAAAAATTGTTTCAGACTCTTTTCCCCTAGATGAATATTTCTCCTGTGTGATAGAAGATGGACTGTATCTCTTTTGTGTACTATAAGATACTTGGTGATTCAGTTGATGCGAATTCGCTTGGTACAACATTTATCCTTTCTCTTAAAGGAATCTTTTGTGATTACCAGGATGGAACACCTGGTCATATGGTTGAAGACAATATGTATTTCAAAGATAAGGTCAAAGTTTGGACCAATTCAGAGACTATTGTGTTCTCTCCAGAGAAGAATGAGATTCATTTGCCCGAGTGAGCTCAAGATTGTTGAAAGTCGTCAGAAGCAATCAGTCCATATGGTGACTAATCTCCTCAACATGGAAATTTCAAATTTAATTTAATTTCTCGTTTGTAATCTTTCTTGTTTTTGTTCAAGTACTTTCTTGTATGCCAAACTTGTTCATCTTTTGAATATTAATCATAATTCATCGAATATGTTTGTCTTGAATTAATCTATTCGTTATCACTTTTATTTGTTTTACTATGCTTTTTGATACTTAACTCTTGTTAATAAAGCAATAACTCTGGAGGTAGGATGACGAATAATTTACCTAGAATATCAAATGGTATGTTTTCGAGTAAAAAGCTTACTGACGATGCACATGTATTGTTTCAAATCCCCAAACAATGGAGATATAAGGGAGATAGACCCTCGTCAACCCCTTTGAGCCTTGAAGTAAGAGATTCGTTTATGTTCAGAAAAAACCCTCATTTTTAACCTAGGGTTGGGTAGTTTTTCAGCTAACTAGATCCAACGTTTAAATCTCAAAAGGATTTGAACATCTGAGGATCACCACATCTTATCCCTCGCATTAGGAGGTCAACAAAAAGATCAAAACCACAATGGTTATTTCCTCGCATCAATAGGTCTAGACAGGCGTGATACAATAATGGTTATCCCTCATCGACCAAGAAATAGGGCAGTCACAACCCTTCTAAAAAGTCAAAAGATCCAGGATCACACGATTTATTTAAGAGAAAAAGCATGAAATGAAAAAAAGAAATGAAAAGAGAAAGCCCACTAAGTCAAAACTTGAAAATAATTCGCTTAGGAAAAAGTTAGGGCATCTTGCTGGACTTCAAAAACTCAAAATTCAAAAGAATTTGTCCAGGAAAAAGTCAGGGAAAACAAAAAGAGAATGAAAAGCCCGAAGGGAAGAAAAAGGATTACCAAAGAAAAATCCTCTGCAAAGAACAAATTTGTGTGATCAGATACCAAAAACTAAAAGGTAGGTTGAAGTGGTGAAAAACACAAGAAGGGGGGGTTGAATTGTAAAACTGAAATCTAAAGCAATTGACAAGATATTTTTATCCTGGTTCGTTTGATCTCAAACTACTCCAGTCCACCCGTCAAGGTGATTTCGCCTCTCTCCAACGAGGTCTTAATCCACTATATTCAACTGAATATTACAGACTGCTTTAACAACTGCTAAAGCCTTCTTGATTCAAACCACAACCCGGTTTGTCAAGGTAACACTTTCTTACAAAGAGATAAAACTATGTGTGTGGATGTTTTCTACAAAACTTTATCACAACTGTGATGTATACACAAATTGAAGCTTAGAAACTAGATTGCTAAACAGTAATGGAATATCAGAGTGTATGGTTTAGCAAAATTGATAGGACGAAGATTATGGTTCAGCTTTTGTGCGTGTAGAGATTTTGGAGAGCATTAACCATTTCAATCTTCAAAGCCTTGTTTATATAGCACTGAGATGATGAACGTTGGATGCAATATTCTTGATTCAATGCTAATTACAAACTTTCCTTATTGAGCAGATCTTGTCTGGAATGAGGCCGTTAGAATTAATTAGCTTTCAATGCACAGTACCGTTGCTTACTTAGCGCAAGTTCTGGCTTGGCTCATTCTGACTCTGCTTCGCTGCTGATGAACTATTGTGTTTCTGTATCAGAGTGTTGAGCGCAGTCTTGTTCATCAGGCTTCAGCATGTACGTGAGTTGATCATCTGATTTTGACGTTCTGATCTAGCAACTTCTGATGCTGGTGTCTGAAATCAAGTTCTGATGCTGAATAGATGTGATCTTGCTTATATCAATCAGAGTATCTGCAAGTCAGAACATAATATTTTTAGGCAGCAGATAGTTCATACATGAAACTTATAAATACTATATCTTTTCACTTTGTTATCATCAAAACTCAAATATAGGGTAGTAGATTCAAACTTTGTTCTAACAATCTCCCCCTTTTTGATGATGACAAAAACTAGATATTTTAAATGAAAATAACGTGAAAAGGTATCTGGAATATGTATCAGAATAAGAAGTAAAAGGATAAGGAGTAAGGAGATGTCAGAGTTGAGAGATACTCCCCCTGAGTTTATTACTTCCCTTTGATTATACGTGTTCTTCAGGATCAGATCTTTTTGCCTTTCTTTGAACATCAGAGTATCAGAGTCTTTGACATATCAGAAGCTTTGTGTCAGAGCAGAGCTTCAGAGCTTTTCTTGTCAGAGCTTTGCTTTGGATCAGAGTATTAGGACGGATCAGAACTTCATATTGATCAGAGCTTCTAGTCTTCAGAGTGTCCAGGAGCTTCCTTGTGCCTGTAGACTTTAAACAAAACAGAAAAAACATTTCAAGTAATAGAGTTAGAATGTTTGAGAATTTCTGTCTAGTTAGCCGTTATTGATTTAAATATCATTCTTGTTCTCCCCCTTTTTGTCAGCAATCAAAAAGTGTTGGTGATGTGCTAAAATAAATAAGATCAGAAAAACTAATCATATTAAGATAGTTCAGAATCAAAACAAGAAAATATTACAAAACATAATCAAACAGTACATCAGAAAATCAGGGAAAACATGAAAGAGGTCATGCATGAAAAAAAATTAAGGTTGAGGAGGCAAGCGTGTGAACAGGTTCTCCAGCATGGCTTGAATCTTTTCAGAAGTCTCATTCTGTTTATGCACCATGCTGACAACAGTGTCAATCTTGCTGTCCTGCACGTCCATTCTCTCTTTCATCTTCTGATCGTTTTCATCCATCCGCTGCTGCAGACGCATGTCATTCAGCCTTAGTTCTTCCAGAGTCTGCCTGTCCAAGGAAGCTTGAGAAGCATCAGAAGCAGGAGGCTTCTCAGAACTTTCAGCAACATCCTCTGCTTGACTTTCTTCAGCTTGAATGGCCTTGTCTTCTTCTGATGATTGCACCTTTGCAGCTTGCTGTTTCTCAGACCAAGGTTCACTGTCCAGAGGGAGCACGTCCTCTTTCAGAAGCATACTTCCAACTTCATTCAGAAGCTTGCTGAAATTTTGTTGAGCCTGCTCATAGTTGATATCCTGCAACTTGAGGGCTTCAGCACGTACCCAAAGTCTGAATTGAGACCAGAGCTGATCAGAAGCAGCTGGGTCAATCATCCCCGGACAGACTTGCTTCAAAGAAGCAATCCATTGCAGCACACCTGTTTCAAAATTCAAAATACCAGAGCCAACATCAGGTTGCTTTGGTTTTGGGATGGCAATTTTGTGTTTTAGATCAGCAAGACGGTCAAGACTGGTTAAGTCAATGAAAGTCCTGCTGGGGTTTTCAGAGGTTTTCTGAGAAGCTGTTTGTTTTGGAGAAGGGGTATCAGAATCAGAGATTTCGATTGGAGTGGGTGGTGTTTTGGGAGTATTTGGTGGTGTCGATTCTGATGAGGATGGTAACTGGGGCATGATAACAGTTGTTCCACATGGCAGCTGAATTGCCAGCGGTGATGGTTGAGGTGAATGAGGTTCAGATTGATGAGGGGAAGGAGTTTCAGAGTGGTGAAACTCTTTTTGTGATGAAGGTGGATTTATTTCTGGTTGGGGAGAGGGAGGTGGAATCTCTGATTGCTCAGGGATCAGAGGTTCTTCTGAGAGTGGTTGTTCTGGTTCTTCAGCAGTTTGCTGTTGTTCTGGTTGTGGAGGAGGAACATTTTGTGGATTCAGAGTTTGGTTGATCAGAGGCATGTTGATCAATATCAGACAGCACTTGGTCAAGTGCTGAGGTTGTTGAAATTGTTGGTTGTTTTGGGTGTTTGGTTCTAGGTCTTCTGAGTTTTAATGCCTCAGAAGGGTCTTCTTCTTGTACGGTTTCATCAATGGTAGGGATGGGAATTGATATTCTATGAGAGGTTTGAGGAGGGATAGATGCTGGAATAGTAAAAGAATTTGAAACAGGGGCAGCAGATGAAATACCTCTTTTCTTTGGAGTCTGCTGAGATGATCCTTCTGATGGCGCCTTCCTCTTCTTTGTCTTCTTCAGAGTCACTTCTGGTTGGGGTTGATGCAGATCTCTGATATTCAGCTTTGGATCTGTACCATCTGCCTTGTACGCATCTAAGTACCTGAGAATCACCTCTGGTTTGGATTCAGTTTCAGAAAATAACGGAAAATCACTCAGAGGCACTCTTCTGCTGGAGATATCAGCAGTGGAAGTAGCTCTGGGTTCCTTCTGAATATTCTCTATCAGCTTCATCTTTTTCAGGTTCTTTGCGTTCAGAGGTTTCCCAATTGTTGGTTCAATAGTGCTCAGCTCTTGAGCTTCTATCAGATGCTCAAGCAGCCTATTCTCTGTCAGAATATCTGATATCAACCTTCCAAAAGGTATCCAATCCCTCTTGGTTCTTTCTTCTTCCCTTGTTTCTTTCACACTGGTTCTGAGATGGTTGAACAGGAAGTGAGCCAGATTGATCTTTATCTTCTGATCAATAAAGTAGATCAGAAACTGCTGATCCACATTTATGTAATCAGGAGAACTTGTTGGTTTCCTGTGGTTGAAGCATCCCAGAACTATCTTAGCCCATACTCTGTAATGATCCTTCAGATCTTTAATCTTGCTGCTGGGCAACCCAAGAGTGAAAATCCTTTTAGCTACCACACCTATATCAGCACATCTTTCAGCCATGTCCACACAACGGACGCCACCACCACTTTGACCGATTAGCCTTGCAATGAGATCTTCAGTAATCACAATCTTCTTCCCCATAACAGAGGAGATGACTAGATGTGTTGAAACCTTGGCGTGAATCCAAAATTCCTTGACCAGCGCTGGGAATGTTGGTCCAACCAACCTATCGAAATACCTTTCCCACTTTTGAGCCCTAATTTCTTCAGTTAGGTCAAAACCATTCTCCTTCAAGCTTTCAAAATCAATGATTAACTCAGAAAGCACTTCAAGATTCTTCACCGGAGTGAGGAGAGTTCTGAGTGGCACTTGATATTGCTCAGATGATGCTTTCTTCTGAGTACCTGCAGGAACACTGCTGGAGGTTGCCATGTTCACACTAAAAGGGTTTTGAGAATGAACTGAGGAAAATAGTTTGCAAGAGATGAACACAGAAATATGCAGAAAATGCTTGAGTATTAGTGAGAAAGCGTAAAGAATAAGAATGAGAGATTAATGTGCTTAAATAGAGTTTTTCAAAACTATTTTGAAAAGATAAACGTTTTTAAGAGAGAGAAAAATCATGATTGCCATTTAAAAGCATGATTACTTTTCATTAAATGCTTGCTGATTTTGGGGGATTTGAGAAAGATACTTAAAAACGGTTACCAGACATGTGTCTCAATGCACCCAATCAGCGCTTTGCCTTCTCAGAAGCGTGCACGCGTTCTGCTTCAGAGATATGCTGATGATTGGATGACACTTGTTTGATGTAGTGATCAGCACGTCTGTCTTTGAGCTTAGACTCTCAGATCTTTAGACTTGCATCTGATACAATCTGCATGTTCTATCTTTCTGAAAGGAGATTGATCAGAAGTTCACAGTAAAATAATTACATTCTGAAGGTAAATATATGGAATTAAAACATTTTCATTCTGGACATACTTTCATGCTGAGATGTTTCAGAATGAAATTAAACCTATCTTCTGAAAGGGGTTTAGTAAAGATATCAGCCCATTGATGGTCTGTATCTATAAATTTTAAGTTTAAAATACCTTTCTGAATATAGTCCCTAATGAAGTGATGTTTTATTTCTATATGCTTAGCTCTAGAATGTAAAATGGGATTCTTACTTAAGCAAATAGCAGAAGTATTATCACAAAGTATAGGAATGTTACTCTCAAAAATCTGGAAGTCTTCAAGCTGACTTTTCATCCAGAGCATTTGTGTGCTACATCCTGCTGCTGCTATGTACTCAGCTTCTACTGTTGACAGAGCAATTGTTGATTGTCTTTTGCTGGACCAAGAGATCAGATTTTCTCCCAGAAACTGGCAGCTTCCAGAAGTACTTTTACGTTCCACTCTGTCTCCAGCAAAATCAGCATCACAGTAGCCTACTAAGCTGTAATCACTAGATTTTCTATAAAACAAACCCAGATTAGTAGTACCTTTCAGATACTTGAAAATTCGCTTAACAGCTGTTAAGTGAGATTCTCTAGGATCTGATTGGAATCTAGCACAGATACAAACACTGAATAGTATGTCAGGTCTTGAAGCAGTCAGATAGAGGAGAGAACCAATCATACCTCTGTAGACTTTCTGTTCTACATTTTTGCTTACCTCTTCTCTTTCCAGAATGCACGTGGGATGCATTGGAATCTTTGATGGCTTACATTCTGACAGGTCAAATTTCTTCAGAAGATCTCTGATGTATTTGCTCTGATGAATGTAAGTTCCTTCTGGAGTTTGATTGATCTGAATTCCCAGAAAGAATTTCAGTTCCCCCATGAGGCTCATCTCAAATTCTGCCTGCATACACTTAGCAAATTTTCTTCCAAGAGAAGGATTAGTAGAACCAAAAATAATATCATCAACATAAATTTGACAGACTAAGATGTCACTCTTAACTGATTTACAGAATAGAGTAGTGTCCACTTTCCCTCTGGTGAATTCATTTTCAAGCAGAAAGTTACTTAGCCTTTCATACCAAGCTCTGGGAGCTTGTTTCAGACCATACAGTGACTTCTTTAGTTTGAAAACATGTTCTGGATGTTTTGTATTTTCAAAACCTGGGGGTTGGTGTACATAAACTTCTTCTTCTATATAACCATTTAAGAATGCACTTTTGACATCCATCTGATATAGAGTGATGCCTCTATTAACAGCAAATGAAATTAAAAGTCTGATAGATTCTAACCTGGCGACTGGGGCAAAGGTTTCTGTATAGTCTATCCCCTCTTGCTGACTATAACCTTGTGCAACCAGTCGTGCCTTGTTTCTGATGACTTCACCTTGTTCATTTAGCTTGTTTCTGAACACCCATCTTGTTCCAATGACGTTGAATCCTTTTGGTCTGGGAACGAGATCCCATACGTCGTTTCTGGTGAATTGATTCAGCTCTTCTTGCATTGCCAGAATCCAGTCATTATCCAGAAGTGCTTCATCAATTGAAGAAGGTTCAATCAGAGACACCAGTCCCATAAGAGTTTCTTCAGAGTTTCTGAAGCTTGCTCTTGTTCTGATTGGATCTTCCTTTCTTCCTAGGATAGTCTCTTCTGGGTGATCCAAGCTGCTTCTGGGTAATCTCTTCTGAGGTTGATCAGCAGCTGTTGTAGGATTTCTAGCAGTGCTCCTTTCAGACGTTGAAGGAATGTCTGTGTTGAGAGCTTCTGATGACTTGTCTTCAGAACCTGCAAATTCAATTTCTATACCTGCAAAAACTTCATTCTGCTTTGACTTTTCAGAGTCAAGCTTGTCATCAAAACGAACACTGATTGATTCTTCCACAATCTGTGTTTCTGTATTGTATACTCTGTTCCCTCTTGAGCGTTCAGAGTATCCTAACATAATACACTTCTGTGCTTTAGAGTCAAACTTGTTCAAATAATTCTTTGTATTTAATATAAAGCAAGTACATCCAAATGGATGAAAATATGAAATGTTGGGCTTTCTGTTCTTCCACAATTCATATGGAGTCTTTTCCAGAATAGGTCTTATTGAGATTCTATTCTGAATGTAGCACGCTGTGTTTATTGCCTCTGCCCAGAAGGTCTTAGCAACGTTTGTCTCATTGATCATGGTTCTGGCCATTTCTTGCAATGTTCTGTTCTTTCGTTCTACAACTCCATTTTGTTGGGGAGTTCTAGGACAAGAGAAATCATGCAGAATGCCTCTGTCATTAAAGAATGACTCAAAATCTTTATTTTCAAATTCTCCACCATGATCACTTCTGACTTTAACGACTCTAAGATCCTTTTCATTCTGAACTTGGTTACAGAAGGTAACAAACACAGAGTGTGACTCGTCCTTGTGTCTTAAGAACTTTACCCATGTCCATCTGCTATAGTCATCTACGATTACTAACTCATACTTCTTACCACTGACTGAAGCAGTTTTAACTTGTCCAAATAAGTCAATGTGCAGAAGTTCTAATGGCTTAGAGGTGGAAACAACATTTTTGGGTTTAAAAGAAGGTTTTGCAAATTTGCCTTTCTGACATGCTTCACACAGAGCATCTGAATTGAACTTCAAATTAGGAAGTCCTCTGACCAGATTGAGTTTGTTAATCTGAGATATTCTTCTCATACTAACATGCCCCAATCTTCTGTGCCAGATCCACTGCTCGTTGTTAACAGACAGAAGACATTTTACATTCTGACTTTTTAGTTCAGAAAGTTTGATTTTGTAAATGTTGTTTTTCCTCTTACCATTAAACAGGATAGTCCCATCTTTCTGACTAACAGCTTTACATGATTTTTGATTAAAGATTATATCATAACCGTTATCACTTAATTGACTTATGGATAACAGATTATGCATTAATCCATCTACTAGCAGAACATTATTAATAGAGGGAAGATTTCCATTACCTACAGTTCCAGAGCCAATGATCTTTCCCCTCTGATTGCCTCCAAAGCCAACGTGGCCTCCAGGCTTAAGTTCCAGGCTTTGGAACATATGCCTTCTTCCCGTCATGTGTCGTGAGCAGCCAGAGTCCAGGTACCATGACTGGTGTTTCTGACTTGCTGCTAAAGATATCTGCAACATGTATTATTTTATCCTTAGGTACCCAGATTTTCTTGGGTCCTGATTTGTTAGTTTTACCAAAACTCTGGTTGAATTTTGGTTTCACAGAGTGCTTACTGCTAGTATTTTGATATCATGTGTGTGACCATACACAAAGTGTGAATTCAGAGGAGTGTGTTTAATGGTTAGGTCCATGACATTCTTTGGTGTAGGAACCTTACCTTGGTATCCTATTCCTTTCCTGCCGTTTCTTCTAACTCCATAGATCATTGAAGCCATTCTGCTTCTATCTATGCTTTTAGCTAGGAACTTCTGGAAACTGTGATCATACTCCTTGATGATCTCATCAGCGTTGCTGGGAGTTTCAGAAATTGGTTCCTTCTGAGAGTTTTGTAAAGTGTTTTCTAATTTTGAAATCTTACTTCTCAGCTCAGAATTTTCCAATTTGAGACTCTCAGACTTATTAGAGTCAGATTCAAGATTCCTTTTCAGGTCTCTGAATTTAGCTCTAATTTGCTGATAACGTTCCAGAATCTCATTAAGGCTTTCAGCAAGTTCAGCCTTTGTAAAGTTAACAGCGAAGTTAGGAAATACCTCTTCAGTGTCTGATTCTGAGTCTGATTCAGAAGCTTCACTATCTTCTGAAATGTTAGCCATGAGAGCTATGTTTGCCCTTTCATCATCTGATTCTGAGTCAGCTTCAGACGAGTCAGAGTCATCCCATGTGGCCATGAGACTTTTCTTCTTCTCTCTTCCAAACTTCTTTTTGGGCTTTTCCCTCTGAAGCTTTGGGCAGTCACTCTTGTAGTGTCCTTGCTCATTGCACTCATAGCAGATGATGTCTTTGGTGTTTGGCTTTTTGCTACTGGAGGAGCCTTCAGATCTTCTGTATCCAGAGGAAGAATCTGTCCTTCTGTGTCTGGAAGAAGACTCGTTCTGATCAGATCTTCTGGGATTCCTGAACTTCCTTTGTCTTTTCTTCCACAGTTGATTTACTCTTCTGGAGAGAAGGGAAAGTTCGTCTTCTTCTGATGAGGATCCATCAGATGTTTCTTCAACTGCCTGCAAAACTTTAGACTCAAATTTTCTGTTAGATTTTAATGCTAAAGGCTTACCTTGCTTCTGAGGCTCATCAGCTTCTAGCTCTATCTCATGACTTCTGAGGGAGCTGATAAGTTCCTCCAGAGTGATTTTGTTGAGATCTTTAGCTAGCTTCAGAGCAGTAACCATAGGCCTCCACTGCTTGGGTAAACTTCTGACGATTTTCTTGACATGGTCAGCAGTAGAGTATCCTTTGTCCAGAACTTTGAGACCAGCTACCAGAATCTGGAATCTAGAGAACATAGTTTCAATGGACTCAGATTCTTCCATTTTGAACGCCTCATACTTCTGAATGAGCGCTAGAGCTTTTGTTTCTTTGACCTGAACGTTTCCCTCATGCGTCATTCTGAGAGAGTCAAAGATATTTTTTGCTGTGTCTCTGTTGGAGATCTTTTCATACTCAGTATAAGATATGGCACTGAGGAGGATGGTTCTGGCCTTGTGGTGATTCTTGAAGTCACGCTTTTGTTGATCAGACATTGATTTTCTATCAATCTTCTGACCACTTGCATTCACAGGGTGCGTGTATCCATCTGTCACCATATCCCACAGATCAGCATCACGTGCTAGAAAGAAGCTTTCAATTCTGTCTTTCCAATAATCAAAGTTTTCTCCATCAAAGACTGGAGGTTTGCCACTGAATCTGTCTCTGTCCTCATTGTTGTCATTGCTGATGTGAGAATTGTTTCCTGCCATTGTTTTTCTGACGCTGGATCTTGTACTGACACGGTTAAGTGTTTTAGCTCAGAACCAGGCGCTCTGATGCCAATTGAAGTGGTGAAAAACACAAGAAGGGGGGGTTGAATTGTAAAACTGAAATCTAAAGCAATTGACAAGATATTTTTATCCTGGTTCGTTTGATCTCAAACTACTCCAGTCCACCCGTCAAGGTGATTTCGCCTCTCTCCAACGAGGTCTTAATCCACTATATTCAACTGAATATTACAGACTGCTTTAACAACTGCTAAAGCCTTCTTGATTCAAACCACAACCCGGTTTGTCAAGGTAACACTTTCTTACAAAGAGATAAAACTATGTGTGTGGATGTTTTCTACAAAACTTTATCACAACTGTGATGTATACAAAAATTGAAGCTTAGAAACTAGATTGCTAAACAGTAATGGAATATCAGAGTGTATGGTTTAGCAAAACTGATAGGACGAAGATTATGGTTCAGCTTTTGTGCGTGTAGAGATTTTGGAGAGCATTAACCATTTCAATCTTCAAAGCCTTGTTTATATAGCACTGAGATGATGAACGTTGGATGCAATATTCTTGATTCAATGCTAATTACAAACTTTCCTTATTGAGCAGATCTTGTCTGGAATGAGGCCGTTGGAATTAATTAGCTTTCAATGCACAGTACCATTGCTTACTTAGCGCAAGTTCTGGCTTGGCTCATTCTGACTCTGCTTCGCTGCTGATGAACTATTGTGTTTCTGTATCAGAGTGTTGAGCGCAGTCTTGTTCATCAGGCTTCAGCATGTACGTGATTTGATCATCTGATTTTGACGTTCTGATCTAGCAACTTCTGATGCTGGTGTCTGAAATCAAGTTCTGATGCTGAATAGATGTGATCTTGCTTATATCAATCAGAGTATCTGCAAGTCAGAACATAATATTTTTAGGCAGCAGATAGTTCATACATGAAACTTATAAATACTATATCTTTTCACTTTGTTATCATCAAAACTCAAATATAGGGTAGTAGATTCAAACTTTGTTCTAACATAGGTGACTTTCATGTCCAAGAAATTTCAGTAATTCCTCAGTCATCATGAAATCCTCTTGAGAGAGGAGTACTCGTTTCGAGTTAGCTGAATATATGACTGGAGAACATCATAGAGAATGGGTGGGCACCAAATAACTTTGAGCCTTAAATCGTTTTTTCTAAAACCGTGAACCAGGCCACGTTACCACCATGAAAAGTCCTAACTGAAGCATGGGTTAATTCGAAAGCAAATCTGTAACGAGAGTATGATAACCTAACTACTAGGAGGCTTGCTAAAACTTTTGAGTTGGTATCACTCCATCTTTTACTATCTTTTGTACATAAAATTCGATGTTTCAACATCTTTTCAATAAAAGTTTTCTAACTTCAAGACAAACATAGGATTTTCATTAGAACTATCGTTCTTAGAAAAAACATTCTTTGCATATGAAAAATTTCTTAAACATCAAGTGAGCTTGCATAATGAGCATCAGATGAAGAGTTTGATTATCCTAAGGGACAAAATTGCTTCAAAAATCTATTGAAAAGCAAATCATCTTAAATAATAATCTTAATCTGGGGCAGACTTTCTAGTGACTCCGTTGAGTAAAAGAAGACCAGTTTGAGAAATGATCAAAAGAAAATTACTTGAGATATTGATGTTTATGTGGAAGCTTTGGTTGCCCGAAAGTCTCTGTTGTGCAGTGCTGCATAACTTTAAGTTGGTCCTAAGGGGAAAATTGTTTCAAGTTTTTATTTGAGCACGAAGAAGCTCAAGTTGATAAGTACAGTTAGGTATTAGCCTACTTTCAGGACGTACGTCAATCACCCTAAGGGTATGTTGTCATCCAAGACTTAGTTGAGTAGGGGCTATTATTTCCAATGGTAGTATTCCGTTGAACAAAAGTAAAGTATCAGAATCTGATTACCCTAAGGGGAAGAAGCATGTAAATACTCCTTTGAGTAAGATTTGCCACCAATCAAGGGTAATCACGTCGAGAAATCTATTCATAATTTGTTCAACCTGGGGAAGTTACATCGAGATTCGACAAATCTCTCCAAGCAATTGGCAATTAGAAGAAGTTTATTTCGTTACCCAAGACATTGGGGCAGGCCACCTGATATCATATTGTGACATGAATATTCCAGTCTTCTATTCAGTACATATTCTTTCAGAGATCATGCAAATGGGTATTCCTCCTTCATGCTTGCGAAGATACTTAAGTGTTTTCTGTCATACGAGACAACAACAATCAGGCTAAAAACGCCGTGACCGTCACATTGAACCACCAACATTTCAAAAGTTGTCCTCATCCCTTGCAGATATTACAAGTATGCTCCCCGACAGTAGAGTAAACCGGGGCACCCAAGGATTTTATGCGGCTCAGTGCACATATTCAACATGGTTCCCCAGCAGTAGTGTAATTTTGGGGCACTTAGAGTCTTCGTGCAATCTAGCGTATGCATGTGCAATTCCCCAGTAGACTAAACTTTGGGCAGTCGAGAGGTTTTATGTGGTTCAACATGTAATCTCCATAAAATCGTCCTCTAATCTCCAGCAGATGAGTAAACAGGTGCATTCGAAGAGATCCATATGGTGTTCAACATTCATTCCCCAGCGCGAGGCAGGCTCGAGCCATTCTAAGAGATCCATATGGTGTTTAACATCCATTCCCCAACATGTTTTATTTTACCATCTACAAGCAACCCAGGATGTAGAGAAGTTAGATCAAATCATTTCCTCCCTAGCAAGTTACAATTCATTCCCAATGAAGCCACCAGTATTCTTTGGTGTTGCCAACTTTTAATGCTGGTCTGTACTGGTAAGTCAGATCTTATCTCCACAAAGTTTATTTCTCTACATTTTGCATATTGTAATCCTCGCTGCATTACATTGCATCCTCAAAACGCATAGTAAATCCATTAAAATGGATCATTATGCAATACAAAATCCAAATGTGAATACGAAACGTAAGCCAGATCAGAATCATTCAAAATAGCAATACATCTCCACAAAGAGTATCACTCCAAAATCCCTAGTTGACGTCCTTCGATACCCAGCTAATGTTGCTAGTACCTTGTCGCTGCAAATACTCGTCTGTGTCAACCTTCATCATTTAAACACTCGTCTGTGTAATCCTTTCTTTGGTACTCGTCCATATCTTCTTTTTTATACTCGTCCATATTGATTCAAACACCTGTTCGTGTTATCCTTTCCTTGATACTCATTTGTATCTTCTTTCGATACTCGTCTTTATTGATCTAAACATTCGTCCTTGTTATCCTTTCCTTAATACTCGTTTGTATCTTCTTCTGATACTCATTTGTATTGATCTAAACACTTTTCCATGTTATCCTTACCTTGATACTCGTCCTTATCTTCTTTCGATACTCGTCTGTACTGATCTAAATAATCGTCTATGTTATCCTTTCTTTAATACTCGCCCGTATCTTCTCTCGATACTCGTCCGTATTGATCCAAACATTCGTTCGTGTTATCCTTTCATTGGTACTCGTCTGTATCTTCTTTTGATACTCGTCTGTATTTATTCAAACACTCATCCGTGTTATCAATTCCTTGATATTTATTCGTGTCTTCTTTCGATACTCGTACATATTTATTTAAAGACTCATCTGTGTTATCCTTTCCTTGATACTCATTCGTATCTTCTTTCGATAATCGTCCAGACTCAAACACTCGTCCATGTTATCCTTTCCTTAATAGTCAACCGTACCTTCTTTTGATTTTCATCTGTATTGGTTCAAACACCCGTCTGTGTCATCCTTTCTTTGTTACCTGTCCTATCTTATTTCGATACTCGTGCGTATTAATTCAAACACTCGTCCATGTAACCCTTTCTTTGATACTCATTTGTATCTTCTTTTGATACTCGTCTATATTGATTCAAACACTCATCCGTGTTATCCTTTCCTTGATACTCGTTTGTATCTACTTTTGATACCCGTCTATATTGATTCAAACACTCGTTTGTGTAATCATTTCCTTGATACTCGTTTGTATCTTCTTTCGATACTCGTCCGTATTGATTCAAACACTTGTTTGTATAATCATTTCTTTGATACTCGTCTGTATCTTGTTTGGGTAATCGTCTGTATTGATTTAAACACTCGTCCGTGTAATCATTTCTTTGATACTCGTATGTATCTTCCTTCGATACTCGTCTGTATTAGCATAAACACTCATCCGTGTTAATCTTTCACTAATCCTCGATAGAGTTTCTTCTTTTGACACTCGTTTGTATTAATCTCTCTAACACTCGTCTGTGTTAATTGCCGGCACTCATCCGTGTTAATAAATTTAACCTCCCTACAAAATACTTTGTATGATCATTCTTACCATGTTACCTATAACCATTCAAACACACTTATTCTACCCATAACCTTTTTAACCAGAAAAAAATATTTCTTTCCCCAACAGATATCAAAAACATTAATAACATGTTCACACCTTCCTTTCAGAACAAATTTTTGATATTGACATTTAATTATCTTCTACCTCGAACGTTAAACGGATCGCGCAAATCATAATTTCAGGTTTAAGACGATTAAATAGTGGCAACTGTCATACCTCAAATTTATCTCACCCTTTCATTTAAACCTAAAGAGCTTATGCTTCATCATCATATACATCATTTGCATTGAATTAACTCAGTGATATGAGATCAAAGGTTTTAACCGGGTGAGTGTGTATTTCTCAAGAGAAGAGATTTGATTTATAAGGGTTGAATATCTAAAATATCTTCATCATAAGCATCATATCAGGTCATATGATATGTGAGTTCAGGAGGTCCTCAGACCATCTCAATTGGATTATGGTTTTGATACTTCAATTATTATCTCCTATATCTTGATATAAATTAGGGTTTGGGTTGAGAAATGCGATGTGGTTGATTCTTCAAGTTTAAAGTGATTCCATGGTCTCCTATAAGCCTCAAGGTATCCACATGTGTCTTATTGATCTTCACGTTTTATCATAGAAGCAAGGTTGATAGGATAAGAAGAAATTTAAGTGGGTAGGGGTAAAAGTCAATAAAAAGTCAAAGGTTGACTAAATAAAACTTTTGGTCAAAATTAAGGTCGTAAGTCAAAATGAGAGAAAATGTGATCTTTTGTTGAGAAAAGTCAAAAGAATTGGTCAAAGATGAGGTTTTCTTTCATTTTAAGTCATCTTGATACTTATAATTTTTTCTAAGTTTTAAGAGTTTTTATGCTCATGTTGCCAACTTTGGGGATCTCTATCTCTCTCAATTTTAGTCAGAAATTTGAAAATATTTTCTCTAATGAAAGGGGAGAATTCATACTCCATTTTTTTTCCTTGAGGACTTATCGCCAAAAAATACTTAAATTTTGAGTTATGAGGTTTGAAAGAGGAGTGTTCATGAAAGTTTGAATGTTGTATACTTAGTAAAATCCTAGAATTTTAGAATGCTCAAGTTTTAGTTCAAGACAAACTCAATTACAAAGTTGTTTAGATCATCGCTATCCACATCTTTGTAGAAGGAATGGAATTCACTGAGTTATGGATTAAAAGATATTAAAGTTGGAAGTTGATAAATTAATGCGGTTACTTAAAAATATTTGAAGAGTTTTCAAAAAGTGATCAAATGCAGGACTTTAAAGGCATTTTACATTTGACTCCAAGCATCATCTCAAGTTTCACTCGACTATAAATTTGTTCATCTCGTGACAACCCATAAGTTTGCAGAAGGAGTCATGACCAGAAAATACATGAGTAGCGAGTTATGGATGGTTAAAGTTGATAGCAATAAGCATTCCCGGCTCAACACTTACAGAACTTTTGAGGATTTTCAAGCAAGTCAAATGTGTGACTTTGAAGAGGTTTTTCATGGTGTTCCATTTATTTTCTCAAGACATCTCCAACACCAATGTTGTACATCTTCCCACAAGCTTCATGGATACGCCAAGAGCTCCTCGTTTGAGCAAGTGTGCAAGAAGTTATGAAAGGCTAAAGTCGTTGTTTCCAATTTGTTCAAGTTGACATATTAATTTAAATTTCTCTAAGTATTAGATCAGTTTGGTTGATGAGTTTTCAAAGCTATTTTGCATAGAGGTCCAAGCATTGTCTCAGTTCCCTCTCAACATGAAAGACGAAGATTTGCATGCCAGCTCCTCATTGATACCAAGGTTGAGTCATTTGGAGACATGAAGAGCGAGATATAAATGCTTGAAGTAAGCGACATGGTCACGAGCCTGACATGTCGTCACTTGAGTTATTCTCAGATATTTTTCGCCAACTTGGAGGCTGCAGTGACGCATACACATGGTTAGTCTACTTGATTACTCTCTTTGACCATGCAACCACTGTTCACGCATGCATGAGGAGGAAAATTTGCCAAAAAAAAATGAATACAACAACTAAGCACAGGTGTTGGTGAATCTCAGGCTCTCTCACTCTATTCATAACAAAACCATTTTTTCATTCTCAGAAAGAAAAAAAAAAGAGGACCACAGTTAAATACAAGAACAAAAACTCTCACGCTCTCTCTTCATCAAAAAGTTACCAAACTCCAAAAATCAGTTACAAACATCAGGCATTCATTCACAAATCCGTTATATCATAACAAACTTTGCCTCTTCTTCCTATCACCTTCAACAACCTCACGAGTCTCTCTATGGATTCTCTTGGGAGCTCTCATCTTTGAACGAAGAACAAACCCTCACTTGAGTTCTCGTTTCCGAAACCATAAGATACTCTCTCTTCCTCTCTGCAACGAGCTCCCTCCGCCTGCATTTATTTTGCACCAGGAGTTTGGCATGGCTCAGTTAGGCGTCGTTAGTGTTGAGACTAAAATAAAATAACACGTAAAATTGGAAGGGAATTGAATGGTCTGCTTATTGAAATGAACATTAGGCATTTTATAGCCTTTTACACGTACTGAAGCAAAACAGAAAAGCCACATAAAAGTTACAAGGAAATTTAAAAGCAATTAATCCTAGAAAATAGGGAACCCATAAGACTAGGAATTTTATTGATGGCGTGAATAAAATAAATAACTAATTTTGACTATCATTCCCTCCCTTAAGCTAATGCATCAGTATTGAGCTTAAACTTCAGTTGCATCAATTACTCCAAGCATTTCACAGAGCTTCATAAATTGCTTTAATTTTAGAGGCTTTATCATTATGTCAGCAATCTGTTCTTCAGAGCTATAAAAACTCAGCTTCACAACTCCATTATTTACCAGGTCTCGGAGAAAATGAAATCTTACTCCAATGTGCTTGCTTTGTCCATCAAAAACATAATTTTTGGACAGCTGAATTATAGAGTTGTTGTCACAATTAATTTCCGTGCTTCCTCTTTCTTCAACTCCAATGTTCTACTAAGCCAAATACATTGACAAGCACAAAGTGCAGCTGCAATGTGTTTAGCTTCTGTAGTTGATAGGCTCACAACTGGCTGCTTTTTCGAAGCCCAAAAAATTTCTCCAGACCCCATAATGAAAGAAAAACCTAATGTGCTCTTCCGGTCATCCAAATTCCAAAATAGTTACTATCTGTATCAGATGCGAGACTTGTGTTTCTTCTGTCTCTTTTGTAGAGTATGCCAAAATTAGTCGTTCCTTTTATATACCTTAAAATCCTTTTTGCTGCAAGCCAATGAGATGACTTTGGATTTGCCATGAACCTACTGACCAAGCTTACTCCATACATTACATCTGGT